>VZDJ01006585.1:5760617-6303521 GCA_008694505.1 Cyanoderma ruficeps | reverse complement strand
TTTTTTTTTTTTTTAAGTAGAAAAAAAGAGCTTAGTCCTATTTTTGTAAGCAATGCTAACCACCTTCAGGACCAAGTGAACATATTGGATCTATTAGGATTTCCAGTGTAGATGCTAATCCAGGGGCACAGTGTTTCAAAGCTTTTTGTTGCCCTGATTAATTTACTAGAATAAATCCAGAAAAACTACATGACAAGGAAAGGAATTTTAATTCAGTATAGGTGAATTTAAAGGAAGAATCATGGGAGAAGGAAATGATCCAAATTTTATGTATGAAAAATTGAGCTCAGAGACAGATAATATTTACAGAGGTATGAGAACCTCGTTTTACAGACCCAGGACAAACTTACCTTAGTGTTCAATAGTGGTTGGGGATAAGGAAAAAAATCAAAGTGAAAATTAGAAATTATTAGAAAGGCTGATAGCAGTTTGAAAAACACATTCAAAGGTATGAAACAACTTTTGTACAACACTGGAAAAGAAAGCATGATATGACATAAGTCTGTAAAACCACAACTAGTACAGGGGGATTGATCAATTGAACAGTCTCATATCAGTTCTAAACAAATTCAAGTTGAAATAGCTGAACAACTCACTAGGATAGGTGCAGCTAGCTCTTCTAGTACTAAATCTGTGGGTCATCAAATGAAACTAGGATGAAATTGGTACCTGAAAAACAAATGAAACAGAGTGATACCACTCAGTCTGTGGGTTTTAACTGCCAAATCCTTGCCCCACAGCCCTCACTATAAGTAAGTCCAGGAAGCAGCTGGGCAACCTCACTGAAATCTCTACAGTAAATCTTGTCTCTGAGCCACAAATTACTGGCCAGTAGAAGAGGATACAGGGAGGTATCCAACACACTTGTTCTGGTCTTAATCTCTTTTGCAGGCCTCTGGTTTTGGCTACCATCAGGCATTGTGACAGATAGACCTCTGGTGTGGTTTGGAACAACCATCACTACATTCTTGTGCTCTAACTGGGTTTTACTACTATGTTCAGAGGTGCAGAACTTTCCCCAGACTCTTTTCAAATAAGCGGGATTGCTTTTTGTATAAACAAACAAGACTGATGCCTGCAATTGATCTCAGAGCATCCTGACAAAGGTTAAAATATTGACTAACTCCTTGACGCCAAGCAATTGTACACACTTTACTTTGCACATATGCACAGATCTACACAGGCCCTTGCACAAATGAACATGCTAAATCTGTATATCTTTGCTACCATGGAGGGAAGCTAATTAAAAAAACCCCAAAAAACAACAAAACCAAAGGCTGACATATTCCAACAATAGATTTTAAAACACTTTACGAGTTTCAGTATCCCATGAATGTGTTTGCAAATATGTCACAGGAATGTTTAGCCAAAGGGACTGGGTTTTTATCAGACAGGGCGTGAAGCCAGAATGTCTGCCAGCGTGCCAATCTGATGGCTGGACAATTTTTGTCAACCGAATGTGTGTGAAGTGAATTTGAAATGTACAAATTCAGACCCTGGCAAGAGTTTGAAGTCATGTAACTGTCACTACTTCCAGTAAAACCTGAGCTGTTCACATTCGGCTGCCAGACACTTTGAATCAGCTGCTGCCAGACAACCAGCTATCTGAGACACCTTTCCATGCAAACACTGGATCAGAGATTTCTAAAACCACACGATTGTTCCTGAGTCTCAGCAACTTCAAGGTAAGAAACACAGAACAAAACATACATTGCATTAGAAATAAAACAGCTCCAGATAACAAGTATGGTAAAAGAAGTGTACACCTTGCAGTGTATTCAGCTGATTCAATGTGTCTGCTGCATGGTGTAACAGTGCCTGTCTGGGGGCAGAGAGATCACTTACTTGTTTATGCAGGATTCCTTTCAGCTCAAACCTTGTTTTCTAAGGAGGTTTTTACTACTTGTCATGAATTGTAGATATGAGAAGAACACAGTGAGGAGAAAAATAAAAAAGGAGTTCAGAAAATAAGAGCCAGTAGCTGCTAAGTATCAGAGTTTAGCACTATTAGTATACCAACAACAGACCTACATGCTTAAGTAGGTGGAAAAAGGAATTTCAGGAATACGGAACCCTTCACATTTTATCACAATAACTGATGACAAGAAGACCTGTGACAAATAACTTTGGGCTCTTCTGATGTGGAGTCACCGGGATTAATAGCCTTTAAAACCTTCCATTCCTCTTACGTTTGATAGGGGAGCCCTAAGGGGTTGGTTTTAGGTTAGACCATAGAGTGACACTGACTCACATGAGGTCTCTTAATGCCTGTCTAGGAACTGCTGGATCTGGAGCACCTACTGCTAATGCTTAATGTGCTTTGCATTAGCACCTCATGTCAGGAGAACCTGACACTGGCAGATAAATGCATGTTTTACAGCGCAGTGTTCCCTTCTGCTTCTTAACTAATCAGCAGTAGCAGGAAAGGCAATAGAGGGGATTTGACAAGGTTTAATCACAATTCAATTTGAAAACAAATAAGTATAACTTAAAAGCTCACTGGCACAGTTTTTACAATAACTTCTAAGCCTCCTAGCCTATGGAAAACAAAACAAGGCAATTCAAAACAAGTAAACTAATGATGATAGAGCAGCTGGCATGTGAAGATAAAAGAACACTTCACAACTTCACAAACATTACCGTCAATTTTTTGTTGAAGTGGGAGTTATCCATGGTTCATACATAAGGAAGCCGAGGCACAGTGGAGTCAGAATCATGTTTTGAAAGGAAATCCCCAGTGCTAGACTGCATACAACCAAACACAAATATAGTAGGCAAATTTCTTACTAAAGGTAAAATTGTCACTTCTCCACTTTTCGTGTTCTCGACTGAACAAAAAATAGGCTTCACTACAGCTTTCTTTCCTCTAGTGGCTATGTGAATTGCTGAATGCAGTCTAGCGAGATGGATATCCTAAAAATGCATAAAGGGAAAGGACACAAAATTATGCGAGTGTCACCTTCAAGGTATTCTAGCATCACTGTCAAACTGGACAGCCCGGGCAGTGGCTGGCAGTACCAAGCTACGATTTATTCCAAAAGCCATGGGTTGGATGGGGCTCTTAGGCCTATTTTGGAAAAGTTCAGTGTTAAAATCTAACACTAGAATGAGCTAAAGCTGAGTTTCTTGGTACAGAGTTTGAATTTTCTGGGTGTCACTTTTCCACTTCATTCTGTACAATGACCTCCCACCCTTTTTCTTCCTTCAGCAGAAGAAATAAGTACCCTCAACAGCAAGTGTAGCTATAATGATAAGTGATTTTACTTCCAGGGGAACCCTGGAAGCTTTATCTACTGTCAAAGACATAGGTATGTCATGCTTAAGCTATGACAAATAATGTTACTGAGATGCTATTGCATAAAAGTCAGGAAATTATGCTCTCATGAAGATTTAATAGGATTCCTGTCTATGTTGTAATTAGGATGCAGCATTTTAAATGTTGTAAACAGCTCCTTTGCTGTTCTTTTGTAGCAATGTACTTACATGGGCAACTTCAGAGTATTTTCTAACTATCAAGAATTTAACATTCCTTTAAAATCTTATGCAAAATCAACATTAAAATATCAACCAACCAATGAACACACTTATTCTGGTGTTTTTTCAAAGACAAAGGCAAGAAATAAACTTGATAATGTCTTACTTCAACAATCCACAGAGATTATAGATAGATATATATAGATATAGATGATACAGATATAGAGGATATAGATATAGATATAGATGATATAGATATAGATCGATACGCAGCATATTTTGACCTCTGGGACTACAGCACAGCAGCATAGACTGTTTTCATGGTAACCTACTAGATGGCACCTAAAGAGCTGTACTAACCAAAGGGGAGATGTAGAGATGCATTCATGCACTGAATGAAAAAAGTGGTCATGAGGGAGAAGTCAATCCAGGTCTTTTACTCTCCTTTGTATTCTACAGACTTAGAGAGTTTGGGTATTACGGAAGCAACATGCCTTACCTTTCCTCTGCAACAGAAGTACTCTTCTAAGTTCATGTGGACCAAAAGCTACTTGGAAAGGGCAAAAACTGAAAGGGATTTCATGTAACAGATAAAATACATTTCTACTGCCCTAAAGTATTCCTCCTGCAAAGTTAGTTTGCAAACAAGAGAATCTTCTCAAGGACATTTGCAATAGAATTCTGTGGATAGACTAGCTGCTTTTAAAACTACTAGGGTTCTTTTTTCCATAGGATAACGTTTTTATGGTATTCTTTTTTACAGTCTCAAATATTATCCATTAAGGGGAAAAAAACCGTACAAAAAACCACCTTACCTTTTTGAGTGGGGGGAATTTAATGTAGTAGTGGTATGTATTGATACTAGTGATGCTTCACGTGTCTCCTCACAAGTCCTGAATGATTTCAGAGAGTTCAGAAAGCTGATGAAGTATGAAAATACACAAATGAGTTTTCTGGAGACTGCTCCTGTCCCAGAAATGAATACATGAATCAGGAGTTTTTACAAATAAACTGCCAACTGGAAAGGCGTAAGAGGGAGAGGGGATTTTAGTTTGGTGGACTGAAGAGCTGTTTTCTGACTGAGGAGTTATGTGGCTTGCACTGCCTCCAGCTCATTAAAGGAGAAATCAATTTTACAGGGGACAAGCTGACTAGACTAGCAATAATGGCATTAAACTTACAACAAAAGGGGAGATTAAAAAGGGGCAGCAAATAAACACTTATTTAGCACAGTCAAGTTGTCAAGAACAAAATTAATCAAGACACTGAATGACAGAAAGAAAATAAATTCTTTAATTGCCTATTCATGAATGGCAGGAGCTTGTGTGGTAAACAGGAAGAGTAGGAACTACTTGTACTATGCGAATGAATTTGACCTGCTCGATATTACTGGAACTTGAAGGAAGATTTCTGTGATAGGAATGTTAAACTCACTCACTATAAGCAATTTAAGAAAAACACAGTGGCATGAGGAGGCACTATGTGGCAATAACTGATTTCAACACACTGACAACTATGTAGTAAATGCCTTTTTGTTTACAGATCAATCTCCCTTGTCACAGAGACTGTGACAAGGACAATTAGATGCAGGCAGCTACTTACCATGAAACTACCCTATGGAGCAGGATGATTACTCCCTTAAACCCCTACTTAAAAGGTTTAGGAAGAGGAAGAAGAAAAAAGACTTTTTGGACCGCATGAGCTTTAAAAAAAAAAGGTTTTTCACAGGTGAGTATCTGGTTGAAGGATGTAGCTCTACAGGCTTGACATTTCCAGTAACAATATATCTTTGAAATTCTGAAAAATGATTGATAAAATTTTCCTAAATCAAAAAGTTTTGTGTCTCTCCTTAGAGAATTCTGTACAAGATATCCTGACAGCTAAATCAAAATTGATTCCAGGACTAAAAGTTAGCTCTTCCTTAAATGAAAGCAGGAACTTGATTACATTTGTTGCATGCAAATAGAATGCAACACATCATCTACTTTAAAATGGCCATGTTGAAACAGGACAAGTTTGGGCCTAATAAATAAGAGGAAGAATTTAAAAGAAAAAAAAAAATGTAAGCAATATTAAAGACATTTAAAAGCACTTTAGGAGATGATTTCAGAATTGCTATCAAGGCACAGGCTATATTATACCAGACTAGCTGAAAAGATGAAGACAATGTGAAATTTTAGATATAAACAGGTTGGGCAGGAAGCCAATAGAGAAAATGGATTAGATCATTTGAATTTAGGATTTGAACAGCTACCAAAGACAGAAGAATGTAGGAGCAATTCTATGGCTGAGTTTAGTATGGTAAAAGGAACATTTAATATATCTGGTGTAAAAGCAACCTTACAGAAGTGTTTGTCCATTGTTAAATGAAAAGGATGCAGTTGTCAAAAATAACACAGAAGAGACTGAAATGCGGAATAAATGTTTTAGCTCTGGGACTGTGAAAAAGCCAGATGTAGTCATATCATTTGAAGACAGAGATGAAATGTTACACTTAAAAAAACAAAGGCAGCGTGTTCCAAGTACCAGCTATCTAGGTAGTCTATTTTATTTAAAAATGCATGTAGGTATGTTAGAAAAAAAAAATGAGCCTAATAAGCTTTGTTAGGCCATTTATTATTATTTGTAATAAATCTTAGATTGCTGAGATAGATCCTGAGCATTGGATGGAAGTCAAAGTTATGTCCATATTTTGCATTCAAATGGTGGACATCATCTACCTGGATTTCTCCAAAGCTTTTCATACAGTTTCCCACAGTCTCCTCCTCAAAGAAGTTTATTACGCATGAGAATCTAAACAAGAGGTCTGTGTGGTGGGTGGGGACCTGACTGACCAGCAGCACACACAGACTGGTGGTAAAGAGCTCCTTTCCAACCTGGCAACCTGTCACAAGTGGGGTCTTCCAGGGATCAATACTGGGCCTAATGCTGTTTAACAATTTATCTGGATGATGGGATCAGGTGCACCCTGATGAAGTTTGCCAAGGACACCGAACTGAGAGGGGAAACGAGCACTTTTTAAGGGAGAGTCATCCTGCAGGAAGATCTGGCTAGTCTGGAAAAGTGGGCTAAATAGAACCTTATGAAGTTCAGCAAAGACAAATGTAAGGTTCTTGCACCTGGGAAAACATATTCCAGGAGTCTGGTACAGGCTGGAATCTACCCACCAAGGAGCAGCTCTGTGGGAAGGGGTCTGGGGGTCCTGGTGGACAAGCAGCTGAATTTATGCGAATGCTGTGCTGCTGCGCCAAAGCAAGCCAACAGATCACTGGATTGTATCAAACAAGGGTATCACCAGCAGAGATAAAGAGGTCATTTTTCCACCCTCCTCAGCACTTGTCAAGCCACACCTGGAATGCTGTGTTCAGTTTTGGTCTCTGCTATACAAAAATAAGGTGAGAACAGGTTGGGAAAGGTCCAGACAGGGCCTCCAAAGATGATGAAAGGACTGGGAAGCCTGGCACGTGAGGTTAGGATGAGAGAATTGGGTTTGTTCAGTCTCAAGAAAAGGCTAAGGGGAAACCATCTTCCAGTGTTTAAAGCATGGCTACAGCAAAGATGGAGACTCTCCTTTCACAAGGAGTGACATGGAAAAGAAGTGGGTTGATGGATACAAGTTACTACTGGGTGGATTCCCACTGGAAACAATAGGAGCACTTTTCACAATGAGAACAGTGAGCCATTGGAATATTCTTCCCCAGAAGTGGTGGAGTCCCCTAAACCAGACACTTAGGACTCAGCTGGACAGGGTGATTGGCCATGCTTTTGCCAAGAGTTGTTGGACCAGATGATCCTTGAGGTCCCTTCCAACCTGGTATTATTCTATGAATTCCATGATAAATGGGGTAGTCTAGGTAAATATATGCCTGTCTGTCAGACATCAATCTTGGGAAAAGTAATGGAACTTCTGATGGAGAAATTGATTAATAAAGAACAGAGGGTAGCATATATAATGTCATGCAACATGGTTTATGGACAAAAGAATTTGTCAAATTACTCAGGTACCCATTTTTTATGGGTACAGAGGTACGAGGTAAAAGCTGCTAGATTTCAGAAGAGAATAACACAAAATCAGGATGCCAAACAATGCATTAGTTTAAAAATAGCTAAAGGACAAGGCTTATAGGCAATTTTAACCTGGAAACATTAGGAGCATATGCATTTTATTTGATGTTTTTCCAAGGTTATGTTCTAGACTCCTTGCATCTAATGCATTTTCACAATAACTGAGGAAAAAAAATTAAAACAAAACTGATCAAATGTACATATGGAAACTGTTGAGAAAATAGTAAACAAAGGGAAAGATCACTCAAGAAAATCCATTGTAAGCCTCTTGGTAAACTTGAGAAGGATATTTTTATCAGGCAATGGGCAAGACAGGCTCCACTGAAGTTATATGACTGTTCCTGAAAGCAGTTTCTGTGCACGAGACTAGGTTTGCAGTCACATGATTTTGGAATATCTATAGAGCAATCACTAAAAGTGATTGATTAGTTGGTTTTTGTATGAAAAGAAAGTTATTGTTGGTACTTTGCACTCCACATATAAGAAAAGCTGAAATTCCAATTTACAAGACAGATACATATAAATCCTCAATTTTCCTTTTCACAGGGAGTCCAGACCTCCTAGTATAGTTCTTTGGGATGGAGAAGAAGATGGTAAGAGAGAAAAATGCCACAGATACAATTAAATGGTCAATTTTATTCAGATCTTTGTCCATCAGCATCCAAACTAGGCAGAAGTTAAAACGCACACTGGATTTCCCGTGAATGTTTTTTGCATATACATGTTTTCCTTATGGAAATTCAATGAAACTCAGGAAAGAGCAGGATGCAGAGGAGACAGATAGTAAGGGGAAACTGAGTGCTTTTTCAGCACAGGTAATGAGAGCACGATCAACACCTTCATCTGTATTGAAGAGAATTTGTCCCAAATTTATTTCAAGTTTCCCTATCTGGATTTTTTTTATTCACTGCATAACTTATTACAAATACTTAAATCTCAAATTTCCATACCTCTGGTTATTCTGTGTCCATACTCCTTTGTTGCTATTTAGGTTTGCAATTTGATTGGCTCAATAAAGAGAGTTGCATAAGGAAGAACTGACCCAGAGAAGTGAAATGCATAATCCTACACTGAATGGCTGATTAACAAAAGGCAAGTTTATCATCTGGGGGTTTACAGTTCTCTGGCTTGTATAAATTTGGAGACTCATCATGTCAGAATTCTCCTATCATCATTGATTCTTCACTGTGGGTGTATTTACATTTCTTTAATTTGCCCAAGAGGCACGTTTCCTTTACAGAATAATGTCACCATGTGCAAGAAATGCAGCTGGTTTGTGGATCCACCTCAGTGCTAAATATTATGAATCCTTTTATTATTCCCAATAACCATTCATTACTGATGCACTAGATCATGCTGAATTACAGAGAATTCAGACAGCTTTTTCTAGAGTATTTCTCTGCCACAAAAAAAAAAAAATCCATGTATTGCCTCTTTTCATATTTCTCATCTGCCTCTCCTCCCCCTCTCTGTGGTTGAAATCTCTTTATGTCTTCTGATCTCAGACACAGATAGGCACCACTTTGCAAACACACAGGCCTGAGAAGGACATGCTGGGTCTGTGTGCCCAGTTTCCTGCTATTGAAAACAAGACATTAAATCATGTGCTTGTAATATTTTCACAATTGAAATTAAAATACTTCTGCTTTCTTTGTTTTGACCCTATAATTATTATTGAAAACTTGTTCTCAAATGCCATGTGCTAATTTTCTCTCTATTTGTCAGGCTAAATGTATTCATGGTTAGTTTATATCCATCTGTTTTCCTGCTGATGCCATCTCCTGAGTTAAATAATGCAAGTTTTATCTTATAATAGTTTTATGGTCAGTAGCATGTCCTTCCTTCCCTTTTAGTTCAGTAGGGACAGCAGTCTAAACCAATCTAGCTCTATTCATAATGTCCCATAAAACAAAACTTCCACTTATTTCAATATATTTTTAGGACTTCTGTGTCCCCAGACCACATTAAATGCACCTTTCTTTGAGGCAGGTGACTAGAACTGAACATTGCTTTTCAAAGAAGGTCCCTTAAGTGCACTGCATCATGGCCTTAGATCTCTCTGATCTCTGTTTCACTTTGATATCCCAGAACTGATTTAACTTTTTAAACAAATACATCAGACCAACAGCTCAAACTTATACTGTTTTGCTAGTAAACAATTTTTTTTCTCATCTCCTCCTTCTTCTGATTTATGACAGCCCCCCTCCTGTTATTAATCCCTAAAATCAGTTTGTACTTTGTTCTATTAAAATTAATCTCATTTCCATTGTTCCTCTTCTCAAGACATTGCAATCTTTTGTTACATAAAATCCTGGTTCTCCGCTTTACTGAAAATGCCTCTGAACTTTGAGTTATCATTAAATCTTGTTAGCAAACTGTAACTTTATGTGGCACCCTCTTCCACAATAATTATAGTGTTCTACTTTCTTTACAGCTAGTGTTGCTGTGTGCTGAACTATAGCAGTTGTACCTTTCTGTAAGAAAAAGCACACCAATCAGAAAATACCCAGGTTCTTAATGACTCACATCTGGGTGAAATTCCAAGTTTCAGTCCATGATCACAATTTAACATTGCACTAGCATATTTACTGTAAATGTAAAACACAAAATATTGTTGTTTCACTTCAGTTTCAGCACAAAAAATAGTCTTACAATGCTAAAAAACTCAAACATTTGACTGTTTTCATCCTACCAATGCATTGAAGCAAAAAATAACCTTTTCAATATCTTTTATCACTAAAGAATGCTGACTGTTCCAGGGAATTAACCCCCCTAATGCATTCAGAATTTTTTTTCTTGCAAATTTTGTTTCAGAAAGTTTGTTTTTATTTTGGAAAATGCAAGTAAGGGAAAGATGGAGAAGATGGTGATAATATTTCCACTCGGTTACTACATCTAAGTTGCCTCTTTCCTTTCTCATGAGCTCAAATATCTCCCTCTTGAGGGTTAATACTCATCACATTTGTTGTGAATTTCCAAATGCATGTGACATTTGGTTAGAGTTTGTTCTTTCTGCTGATAAAGAAAGCACATGCCCTTGAAGTTAAGGATGAATAAGATTTTAAGTCCTTGCGCTAAAGAACAAAACCTAAACAAAGGGATAGTTGTGGTGCAGCTTGACAGTGTGATACCGGGATCTAATTCTTATTCATCATAAGACAAAACATCTTTCAGTTATTCTTGTCTTTGACTTTACCTCTTGGACTTCCTTATAAAAGATAAAATACATCTTCCTCTTTATACCCAACCATACAATAGGTGTCCTATTTTAAAAGAGAACAGACAATGAACCAAGAGAACTGGGAGGCTGACAGCAGGGAAGTCCATCCCCCTGAAGGCAAAACACACTTCTTTTTTATTAAAGTGTGTCACGGACATGCCAAAAGGTATTTACGGCCCTCGGCCACAGTGTTTTAAAAACACCTGCTGTGTCAAAACGTTTCTGAAGAGAGATGGACTACACTAAGGCGTGAAAATCGATTTTCTGTTCCTCTTTCTTTTGTCTATTCCTGTCAATCATACATTTCAGAAACCAATTATGTTTATGATAGCAGAATACATTTAACATTGCAGTATTTGTGGGCATATGTTGCAACTGACAGCCAGTGGTGTGGGACTTCATATGCACATATTTAAATATCTGAGTAAAGTAGTACAATTTTTGGCTGGTTTTGCCACACTCCAAGATAATCTTAGTAATTTTTTTTCTTTTAAGTGTGTATTTTCTGAAAAGGACCCATTCAAATGCTTTACCCCAGGAAACTCTGAGGACACTGTATCACAATGACTAAATAAGTACCAGGCTAAAACTATCATACTTGTAATATACCATGGGAAATATCCAAGCTAACAGTATGGCTTATGAATCATTATTGTCAAGGTATTTCTAGGAATCTCATGAGATTTAAGTATTTGCTTTCTCCTAAAAGTACTGAGGGACGGTTTTTGAAAGACTATCAATATTTTAACATTGCTATTCTTGTTTCTTTTCTTTTTTTAAACTATTACGTGTTCTAAATTTTTGTACACCTTTTAATTGTTGTTGGACTATCCACAGCATGGAACAGCTGGCCATATCTAGGGACAGATTACATATCAGGTCAAAGGGAGTACAAATACTTTAAACAGTTAAAAATTCAGGGGGGTTTGTCCATTCAGGTGGCAGGGCTTTCTTGGCTGACTGATGCACTATGAAGAGGACATTGCATGGCTGATATACAGCTGCCAAGTTATCCATACCTGTTCAGTTGTTATACAAACAGCTAATTTTTTTTTTTTCCACAGGGATGCACAGCATCAGCTGTGTGAAGTGGGGTACACTGCCCATATTTTGTATAATGCTTTTGTGAATATTATTTTACTGCCAACTGAGAGGATCACCATGGGAAACAAAGAACAAACCCTTCTGGAATACAGCTACTCATTTTGAAATAGTGCATCTAAAAGCTGATTATTCCTTTCTTGCATGACAACTTCTCCAAAAGCACCTTCTGCCATACAGCATGAGCATCAATGTTTTATTTTTCCAATTTCCAAAGACCACAAGTGCTTTTTACTAACACAAATGTGAATAGAATATTTTGGTGTGCCTTGACATGCTGTACTAACCCACAAATAAATAAGCAGTCACAACAAATTTTCTCCTTCATCATATCAACATTTGATGTGGCACAAATATAGCAATATGCCTGAGGAAACTTCATGCTTAAAGAGAATATATGTTTCAAATAAAAAGCGTAATCTCATTTATATTTTAGTGGGAAACAATATATGCACAGGTAAAATAAAGAAAAAGCAGAGATGAACAAATTCAAAGGCAGAACAGAAATAGAAATAGAACTATATATTTTTTCACTACCAAAACTTTCATCCATTACAAACTTAGCAGTTCTGCTATTCCACTATTTCTTGAATAAATTTGCCATTAGATAGCTTGAACATTATACAGCTGCCTAAATGTAGGTGCACAGTGCCATCCTGGATTATCCAGTTTTATTTCCATCTGCCCTTCTTGAAGCAGATGAATCTCCTGTAAGTTCTGTGCCACATCCTCATGCTCCAGGCCGACATTTCAGATAGTCTTGCATGTACACAGTGGGCCTAAGTATCCACGTTAGCCAACAACATCCCATTCTGCACCTCTGTCCCACAGCTGGACATCTAAATTTAGCAACCCACAAACTCCACATGAATTGTACCGGCTTTGAGCCATTGGGGATGTCTCAGGATACCTGAGACATGGTGCTGGCTGACACCACACGGGGCTTGAGGGAGACCTGTGCCCCCCTGGAGCAACCCTGAAGTTCTCTCTGGAACACTTTGGGATCCTAAATAGTACTCAACACCTATTTCTTGACAATCAAGACAGACCCATTAATTTCTCCAGCCTTTTTCATTGTATCTAAGTGTTTTTCATCAGGACTGTACTTTGCATTTATTTATAAACAACAACAAATATGTAAAGCTCGTAATAATACAGAAATAAGATCCTATTAGTTCAGCAATAGCTTGGACATTTCTAAATTATTTGCAGAGGATTTAGCTGATTTTGTCAATTTTTGGTGTGCACAGGCCATAAAAACAAAGCATTTAAAGTTCAAATGCAGAAATTTGGCCACAGCTACAAACAACAAATGGACTAGCCTTAGCAATGAAATGTTAATTGCTGTCTGAGAGATTCAGTTCACAATAAAAGAATCTACAATGTTTAATCCCTGCCAATTTAGAAAAATTTTAGCCGATATGATTATCAAAAGAATGAGTATATGGGGTGTTTTCATATGTAATATGTAATCAAAGAGTCACCAACAGCCTTGCCTGCAGGGAGGGATCTGTGAACACAGAGCTGCCATACCTAGTTGCTGCTATGGGTTGCTTTTTCTCTGAGGCAGAGACCTAACAGCTGTATTTGGTAAAAACATAATCCTGCTCTTTCAGCTTCAGTTCTCCATATCATTTATTAATTTCTCAAGCATCCAGCCTAGAAATATTTGCCATTACACACTACTATGAGCAGTAGCCTAGTAAAAATGGTCCTTCTGCTACTTGATCCCCTATACTGATTCAATACAAAAAGCAAAACACTGAGATTAAAATGTCAAACTGAAAGGCTTTATCCTGTGAGCTGAAGTTACTTAGAGAAAAAAATGAGTGTCTAGACCAGAGTTTCTCAGCCTTTGTAGTGAAAATTAGGAGACAGGATGCAGGGAAGGGGAAGTACATGTAGCCCCTGCCTTTTACAAATTCTGCCTTAAGCCAGATTCAAGTTCCAGAGAAAACACTTGACATAGAGGGGAGTAGGTAGCAACTATTTCAAATAAGTTAAAAAATGGAAACAAGAAGTAAAAATACTGTAACATTCCTGCTGTTGTTCATCTAGACCTTATACCAACTACCCATCTCAAACACCCAATCCACATCATCTAAAGTTTAAAAGAAGGTCTCTATGCCCAGAAGAGTTCCCACAGGCACCTTGGGCATAGTTTTTGTGTATGTACACATCTCTACGCTTGTTTCCACTTTGTAGGCTCAGACTTTGCTTGAGACCAACTTCATCATACATCCAACATAAAGTCTCCCTGACAGCCCACAGTGAGGGCAGACACATCTCAGGTTGACACCAGGTGACAGTGGTGTTTGAAATCTGGCACTGCACACACAGATCAGCAACTCTGGGCATGGAGCCCCATCACAGCTGGGACTGGAGGGGAAGGTAATATGCTACAGAACTGAGAGATCTTGTGGGTTTAATGTGTACTCCTACACAGGTGACTGAGGTTTGTCACTCCCCACTGACTCCATGTTGTCTCTGCAGAACAATAATTTTATTGCATTATGAATGGATTTTCATTTTGCTAGGATGAGGGTAAGATTTGGGGTTGCACATATGAAAAATGGTTTCAAATCTGATGGAAAACAGATGTTGTCAGATAATTGGCAATTAAATTATTCCTGATGTTGACATGTTGCCATCAGATTTCCAGATTAAGAGGAGTACTTTTTCCCTAATCAACCAATACTAGCCACTCTGGCAACTGCTGTTTTGGAACATTTAATACAAAAGGATGTGCTCTTCTGCTCTTTACACATGAAAAAAAAAAATCAGTAAAAAAACACTTTATGCCCCCAGATGACCATGATTACTAGATGTGCATAAATATGCTTCCCCTTCTGACATCTATACTTCTCATCACACTGGTTTTCAAGTGCATGCAAGATGCTGCTAAAGGGCAGGAAAGCTGGTGAACTATTATTCCATACCAGTGAAAACACAAGGTACCTCAAACTTACATTTTTGTGGCCTATATTTTGTGAATAAATCAGAAAACAGTGAAACACAAAGCTGCCTACATTTCCTGGATAACAGCTCATTAAGATTCTTTTCCACCTCAATGGCAGAGCTGTGACACTTGCACCAGAGCTCTATCAGATCCTCCAGGCTGATATCATTTCAATCAGAACGTGAATTTCATGACTGCAGAAGGTCATCAAGTCAAATACTGTGTCTGATTTTTAAAAGGGTTGGATAATTTTATGACCATTAATAACACTTGCAGTTCTGCATGTTAAGACAAGGTAATCAAATGTCACGCTTCGGAGTGTAGGCTGATTGCCATATAGGTCAGGAAGAATATTTTCATCAATGTACACCATTGCATAAAATAAACTTGCAAATAAAGTTCAACAAGTGAAAACCTTTATATCAAAAGCTTTAGCTTCTCTATTAAGTCTTGTTTTTATTTGGGTACTACATAAAACAAAGGAGGTGTGAAGGACCAAGCAGCTTCAAAAAAGCATCCAAGCAAATGTGATATCTCTAAAAAGAAGCAGATGTGAATCTACTTCACAGTCTTTTCACGTGTCATGCAAGTTCCAAAGATTAAATTTCTAACCCACTTTGGAAATGTTTCTTAGTCTAGAAACACCGAAAATAAAGGTTGAATGGGATTTTGGGAGGTCATTAAGTTCATCTCTGTTATCCAAGGTTGGATCAATTAAGTTTGTACTCAAGAGATACTTATCTAATCTCTCTTCAGACTTCCAGTGATAGACATTCTACAGACATTTTTTTTTACCCAGAATTAGAACTTCTATGTTATTCTCAACTCATAATTTTAATCAGGTAAGTTATGTGATAAATATATATGTAATTCAATGCAAGCACTGAATGCTATTAAAACCATATTTTGTCATTTTTTTAAATTAGCTGCTAAGTTTTCACTCTTTCTGAAAATGACCAAGGACCTTATCATACCTGAGGGTAGCACACACTACTTAAACCTAGTACTTTATGGCCAAAGGAGTGCACTCTCAGCTCTATTTGCTAAAGTACATCTGCAGATATTATCATAATATCAGTAATTTATTTTATTTATGCAGTCTCCACCATCAGTCCATTTCTCAACTTTTCCAAAGTCATCTCCCCAAATCTACAGACTTTATCTTTGAAATCTACAAATCTGCCCCCAAAAGGCATGTTTTTATGGTGTATCACACAGGAGTCATAAATATACCTTTTTTAAAAAAAAATAATAAAAATAACATATAAAAGATTCAGCATTAGACTAGCTGGTACAGAAATTAGATTTCCACATCAAGGAAGTCTGAGAGCTTTTGCAGAGAAGCACGAGGGAGGCATGTTTTGTACACGATGATAAAATTTTCACAGTTTAATCTGCCAAGAAGTTTAAAAAAACCTTCAGAAATGAAGGTAGAAAGGACGAGATTTAATTCTTGACCAAAGAGTTATTGTTGCCCTGTTTTCTGCCTTTCTGCCTCTGTGCAGAAGTTTCTCACGTAGCCTTCTTCATGTAAACAATGTTTATTCTTGGAATGGTTGCATTCTTCTCCTCTGAGAGAAGAATTGATTGATGGTCATGTCCACCACACAGGTTGAGACGTGGTGACCTCTCTAGCCAATCTCTGGACCTCTGTACAAATGTATAAAAGTAGAAACTGTAAATAAAGTAGAGAGTTTTTTTCCCCACTGCTGCTGTGTCTGCCTGCTCTCTTTCTGTCCCTAAAGGGGGACACACCCAGCCTCGGCTAGCAACAAGTGGTGACCCCAACTGAGTGAGAACACAGCCCAAACCACAAGTGGAGAATAAACATTGTTTACATGAAGAAGGCTATGTGAGAAACTTCTGCACAGAGGCAGAAAGGCAGAAAACAGGGCAACAAGTTATGTCTACCTTTTTTAAGAGTCCTGCATCTGACGGTAACTTAGACTCTGACAGGTTGCCTATCCAAAAATATGACTCATTGATATATGCTATTTTTCACCTTTTAGATTTAGTCCACAGATTCATGAAGGTCACTTTAACAATGTGCAGTGAAAATTAACATAGTTATGATTATAATATCAAAATTAGTTTCAGGAAATTAGTTTCTTTATTTCCAACTGGTTTTCCCTTAAATTTGTCAGAAAGGAAATCTAATTTTTGAGATATTAAAACTTGTCAGTTCATTACTTTGGTCTACATACCTCATAAAGATTTTAAACTAGATGTCACGTATATGTTGTCTTTTTATAAATAGATATTTTTTTCTTTTAATACATTAATTTTATTTATATATTATTATAGAGGTAAATGAATTGAATGAAAAAATGGGTAAAACTGTTGGCCAGATCTTTTTTAATTATTATTTGTTATATATTTTCTAATTTATTTATTTGGTTCCTTTGGAACATCAAAAATGGGAAAATCATTTTTGGAAAATCATTTTTTTAAAGCATTTAAAACTTACAACAATATATTTATGAAACTATAAAATACAGACTTATTTAAAGACAAGTAACAGACAGACAAAACACTCAAATATCAATAATGCTAATGTGCAGTGACTGTATCCTTCAATCCTTTGCTTTACCTGGTTCTGCTCTTTATTATTAATCTATTGTCCCCAGTGTATGCAAGAGTCATGGACCAGGGGCTGTTATTCTGCTCTAAACCTGGCTGACTAAAACTGAATGTCTTCAGTCAATATTGGAGGGTCTGTCAAAACACCATAACATGGGGAACACAGAACAGTGTGGTCCTACAACTAGAAGCAGTCACAGTAATATTAGGGCAGGGATTTGAGCATGGGTGTAGGAAAGTGTAAGCAAGCTCACATGAGTCTTGATTCCAGGGCACCCAGATTCTGCCCTCTTGATGCAGCAGAAAATTATCTCTACTGCCTCCTCTTTTTAGCAAGATAATCTACAGATTTTGAGTGCACAGAACGAGGCTCTTCATTGCTCTTTGAGAACAGGAGACAGCAAACAGTTTATATTCATTCATTTTAAAGATTAAAGAATGCTCTTTTATGTTTTCTTCTGAATTGATGTTAATTTAAATAAAAGCATTGAAACCTGCCTGGAAAGTAACTTAATCCTTAGCATTTGGTTGCCTTTATTTTATCCCTTTGTAGGTCTAGACAAGTTGATTTGTGAATTATTTAATTTGAAAGTATCTCTGAAGTTCAGCATATATATAATGGAACATATAGACTGTGAAATGTTGCTGGCCATTAAGCTGAGGACATTAAAAAGTGCTTCTTGTGTGTGAGTGTTGTCAGCTAGCTGGGCTAACAGAAGATCAGACAGCCAAATTAGAGCAACTGGTTGATTTTCTTGTGTAGATTGATGGGAATGACAGAATAATAGAGGACAGGCAGTTAGTAGCAGATGCAAAGGGAGTCACAACGTCAGGGAAGGTGCACAAGCTGTGAATTCAGAGCAAAATGTTTACTTCTAAGGCATGGCAAAAGAAAATGGAAGTCAGAAGAAAAGGCACTAAGTAAATGCCTGGAAAAGAAGCAAAGGGAAGGTGAGTATTTAGAACCGAGTGAGTGGAGTAATAGCCTTGGAGAACTGAGGCATTCAATATCTGAAAGCCTGAGAAAACCTGGGGAGAGGAGGTGGATTGTGACTTATCATGCAAGGAAGCTGTTGAACATAGAGACATATTCATAACAGAAGGATCAATGAAGCACTTTATCGATTGCCATTTCTGTCAGATCAGCTGAGATAAAGGAGAAGTATCAGTCTACAAAAGCTGAAAATATTACTAAAATTTTATAACAGGTTAGAAAATTAGGAATTATCTGATATAATTGGAAATTATCTGCTTTTCTGCTGGTGATATAAGGTAAAAAGGTACACAACCAAGAGAGATTAGAAATGTTACCTAGAAATATTGCTGTAGGCTTCACTTGACAGAATGCAGCTAAAGAACACCTTAATATTTGCAGCTGTGGTTAGGGTACTGAAATACCTTGGTGGCTGCACTCCAGATGTCACCTGTCATTCATTGTAGTTTCCAGGGTGAGAAGAGGGATTTAAATAAGCATGCAGATGAAAGGATTGGACCAGGACCTCAAAGACAATAGTTTGGGAGCATGCCATCAAGCTGAGTCTGTTAACCTGCAGAGTCCATGAGTGGGCTGTCAAGTGCTGTTCATGGCAGGTGGTTCCAGAGGATCAATCTTCCACATCCTGCTAACAGGATGTGGTCCATAGCTCCCTGGAAGTGGGTCTCTCCCTGCATTGACAAGAAAGGGGGTGTAGGTGCCTGGGTCACCCTGTTCTTTATAAAGTTTAGATTCCCAAGTTAAATCAGGTAAGTTCCTTGCAGGTGTTTGGCACAAGTGTGAGGCTTGGTAAAGACACTCAAATCAAGCCAGAATTATTCAGTTTCTATAGTGGCTGAAAGGCTGTGTTTTATCTCCTGTCAGAACCCACAGCATGCATTAAGCCAAATACTTGCTGGTAGGGATGGTAAGTACAAAGCAGGTGGTTAAAAACATATGAAAAAAGTAAAAGCCCACCGGAGGTTGGAGGATGTATATTACATTCAGGATAATACAAGTACCTGATAAAAAGTTAGGATATTCTTGCAGTGAAAATACCATGCAGTACATAGGAAAATTAAGTTACATAGTGATTACAGGTAGCATGAAGAGAAAACCTGCAATTTTATCTGACAGTTAAGGCAGTTAAGTGTAATTTATAGCCAAATAGGGAGTCAAATGATTTTTGGCAAAGAACCTTTAGTCAGGTTAGAAAAGTAGATCATGGCAACCTTTTAGAGATAAGAGACACCTCCTGAACAAGGCAGAAACACTGATCATGAGGCATTTTAATTACACTGATATTGATTAGGATAACAGGAATGCAATTATAAAGAATAACACATCCTTAATTGTTACATATTCTTAGTGCAGGTGTTTTGTTTCAAGTAATTCCTAGAGCAGGTTTTATAGTCCAAGGCTATTTTATGTCTAATACTAAGAAATGAGCTAAATATAAGAAATCACATTTATGACATAGAGCATCCTGGATCTACTTATAAGCTTATCATTGAGTTTGAAATACTCATGAGAGGATGCTGTGTACTAGAAGTGTTTTGACTTTGAGAAAGAGGACAGTGAAAGAAAGCTGGATGCTCTGAGGAATGTTGATTGGAATTCTATAATGTATGAGAAATCTCCTGAAGAAGGGGAGGAAATATAATATTTAAGAAACAACTGATGAGAAGGTAATTGAAATTCATCTCAAGCAAATAGCTGTTCTGCTGAATAGAGAGTAGAATGTCAAGCAAATTAAATGAAAATATAACAGAATAATAAGTCTAATTCAAAACTGAAAATTGGAGTATGTTTCTTCTCAAACCTTCCGGTTCAATTATACATCTAAAAGTGTCTGCATTTTTCTACCATCAAGAGAGAAAGCCTAAGATAAACAGAACTAGGATATAAGAACACATTGCCAAAAATTAAAAGCAGATTAAATCAATCACACCTCTTGCACATCATGTAATTGAGAAAATGCCATCAGTGAATTGTCTAATATTCCAATCTTGTTTATGCTACTGTTAAAATTCTTGATCTTCAATAAAAGTAAATCAAGCTAACAATTCAGCCATGAAATCGCACAAGCTTTACAATTTATATTGGTTCTTTCCTCTTCTCAGACCATGCAGCCATTCACAGTAGGTGACCTCCCTGCTGTCTAGGTCAGAGACAAAAGTACTTGGCTGAATTACTTGAACAAGTACTTGAACAAGAATTTCTGGGTTTGAGCATATCCTGGAGAACAGCATCCAACAGATATTCTGCATGGACATTTTCTCTTCAGGTTTAGAAACCTAGGAAATCTTCATCTGCATCCTGTATTCTAATACTTTGAGGAACTGACCAAATGCTGATTTAAGATCAACCTCAGTGTCTTTGTCTTAATTCATCAGACATGTCCTAGGTCAGAAAAGTTATATTCAACCAGTACATCCAGAAATGATCCATTGTGCTTCTGTTTGAACAGAATCACTGACATCCTGCAGACCAGATTTACTCAGAAGTCATAAGAGATTAAGTCTTTTCAACTTAAAAGACTGGGGTTTTTTGTCAGAGGGAAGATCTCTCCAGCATGCTAATGCTTTCTTAGTTTTGCAGAAGCAGGAACTGCTGGAAGGAGTTTCAAAGGATTAATGCTGTTCCCAGGACAGAGCCCGAGTACATGTATTATACACAAATGCTTACTTTGAATAAAATGATTGCTGTGCTTTTACCCACCAGTATTAGCAGAACTCCTCATCTTAAAGACATCATAGATCCCATAAAACCTGGGCTCTCTCCAGAGTCATGTAAGCTCCAGCTCTGGCTGTAATTGCACTTTATGCTACAGAGCCCTTACATCTGAAAAAGCCTGCAGCTGTTTAATTCAACTGACATGGATCATTCTAGGAAAAAAAATCTAAGGAACAGAATAGTTGAGGACAGTTGGGTTTTTTTCTTACTGCAACCACTGAGATTTCAATTATATGATCCCTTGCTTCATAATTAAAACATAATCTCAGTCAGTTGGTATACATACATCTTGGTCAGCCTCACAGCTGGGTGTGGATCTCTGTGGAAATGAAATCTCTGCCAGCAAAGAGGAATCTGCAAAATTTTCGATCTGTAAAACTGTCAGATCAGATGTGAGACTGAGGTCTTTACGTGAGGAAAAATGAACACACCTCTACCTTCTCAGTGTCTTCACTGTGAAGTGGCAGAGGACTGGTCAGCTATCTGGCATATTTCGTCCTGATGGCTTCTCCTTTTTCAAATCTTATGCAAAATGTTAACTTGTAAAGTTAACTTCATTGTTTTGGTAGCCTTCTTTACAGATGTGCCTGCTCAGAATAATTATCTTCCCACAATTTGTAAACTTGGGGGCTTTTTTTACTAGTACATGGCATAACTGGTATTTCTCTGCTTTCTCCACAATTTCTAACATTTTCTATCATATTTATTTCTCTGCTTTCTCCACAGCTTCTAGCATTTTCTGTCATATTTACCTTTTCACAATATCTCATTCATAGCTCTGAGGTACCCTTATTGTATTAAATCAACTAAGATATCATTTCCAGGTGGTAAATTTACGCCTGATAGTATTTACACACATGACCTTGCATGAGCTCCAACTAGATTTCATCCCACTTTGTAATTTTATCCTCTAAGACAACTGGCTATTCCTGTGTTAGTAAACCAGCCTTTTGAATTATGGTGTCTCCCAGCTTGCATCTTCACATTCCTCCCCACAATATTCAAGTGAAAAATTAACATATCAGTTCTTAAATCCCTTTGAGAATCTCTATTGACAATTTCCTTTCAAACCATGAGTCTCGCTTCCTTACATAATCCCTTGTTGTTTAACTTTTGGCCAATTTGTTAATTTTCACATAATTACAGCTGTCTTCTTCATATGAATTAGTGTTTTCCCATGTGGCATATCTGTTTCTTTTAGAAGATGAAAGAGATTCTTTTATTTTTTACCCCTCCTGGGAACATATACTATCTTATCAAAAAGTGTGTTAAGTTTGCTTGGAATTCTCATTTTCTCAATTTTCATTTCCTTCACAACTTGTTTTGGCATATTGTGGAGAAGAGTACCATTCCTCTCTGAATAGACTCATTACCTGAATCCTTATTATCTAATTTTATGTGCTAGTTTTCACAGTTAATCTGTTACTAAGACCATCCAATTGATTGTAGTAATTTATTTGAATTAAATGTTGCTATTCCTGTTTCCATACTTCATTTTCACAGGCCATCCTGGCTTGACCCTAGAGATTTATCATGTGCTAGTAGTCAGGCAAAGTAGGTCACAGGTGATTTTAATGTTAGCTAGAGGGTATCCACCCATTACAAATATTGCCTTTTTTACCCTACACCCTCTTTTTTTTAAACAGCTAATAAATGTTTATTTTAATTTCCTTCATGAGCACAAAATAAACTCAAGTTTGGGCACAACTCATGTTTCAGGATATGTAAGTTGCAGGCTTTTTACTGATTATATTTTTTTTTTTTGTTCTGTCTTAACTCTTAGCTAATCACCAAGTTCCTGTCTGCAGTGCTATTTTACATGCTTATGTCTGGACATCATGCCAAAAATCTGTACTAAAAGAAGAACCATTACAATTTGAAAAAATTTTTGGACCACTGATATTTATAAAAAAGCTTTTTCTAAGGCGAGGTGCGCTTTAGTTTTGCGGGCTTCACCAAACATTTTCCTCAATTCCTCAAGGTTGATTCTGTGCCACAGAAATGGCCTGTTTTTCTTTCTGTCCATTTGATATGAACTGAGACTTCTCTAGGTCCAGATTTGTTTTCTATAGCTAAAGGTGTTTATGATTGAAACTCAACTTTAGATTTTTATATGAATTTTGAATCGGAGCATAGCTATCCATATTTTACATCTAACAACAACTTCTCCATGGAATTTGTCTTGAAACTCATCCAGGTCACATTTTGATACCTTAGCAGTTTATGCTTACTCAAACCTTTGCCCTTTCTCATCTTTGCACACATCAGTACTCAGTATTATTACATGATTTCCATCCTTATTTCTGTTGTCTTCTTTTAGAACAAATACTTTAATTTTATTTAGATAATCATTGCATTTTTTTTCTAACAGTTATTGCTTATTATCTACCCAGCATGCCAGTAATGTCTGCCTTGTTTTTTTGCCTTAGCTCTTTGCATTATACGTCACGCATTTGCATTCATCATTTCTTGCTTCCACTGCACTGTAACTCCTTTGGAAATCTTTTTTTTTTTTTTTTTTTTTTTTTTTTNGTGAGTAAATACCTTGAAATTGCTAATGGAGAGGTAACATTTGAGGAAATCTTGGAGCGCTCCAGGCAGCACAAATGTTCCCAAGTTCTAATTGAGAAAAGATTAATGTGGAGCTGTGCCATCCTCCTGCAATACCACATCATTTTAGAACACTTTGCTCCTGCGAGGAATTTTCTCCAGAAAAAAAAAAGAATCACATTAAACAGTAGGTGTCCAAACTAATGGCAATATTTCAGTTCAGATTTTGTGTTAGGTTTTGCATCAGGTTCCATCACACAGCACACATAGTAAGATTTATCATATTCCATCAACCAGTTTTGCTAAATGTCAGGCTTTTAATAAAGGGAAAGGGCAAAAAGTTTTAAAGGGTTTGCATTGCCTTGTTAATCAGCACTTGAAAAAGTTTTGAAGAACTCAGTGACTCATTAATTTAGGAGTGAGTTTCTGGAAGCTATAACATATCTGAAATCCAAATTTTCTTTTAACAATCAGGGGACTTCAGCTGCTAGACTTCAAATGTTAAAATGTACACTTATATGTGCTGTAAATCTGGTTTGCTTAGAAAATATATGCAGGCAGCAAAGCAATTTGTCAATACTGACTAGAAGAAGCTATCACAAGAACAGACTCTGAGCAGTGCCAGTGCCTCTCATAAAACCATCTCCCCACCTGTTCTACAGGACAGACAAAGTTCAGTAGCAGCTATTACCAGCTATTAAAAAGTACATCCTCACTCTTAAAGAGATGAAGCAGGACTGACAGTTCAGCATCACCAGGCAAGTACAGTTGTTGCTTGCCAACCATTACATGACAGACATAAAAAGTCTAAGAAAATTAGCAGATGAAAACTTTCACCGTCGTGCTTTGAAATTAAAAATAACTCCACCACTTCTTTTTGCTTTAATTCATAATTCCTTGCGAGTTCCCTCACAGCATCTAGCATACAGAATTGAACTCCCCAATGCCTGTACACAGTGGGTAGCATTATTTCATCTGAGTAGCTCAATTATCCTCTGTGAGGGTACTTCAGTAACAGCTGCTCAATGGAAGTATGGGTGGCAGAATCAGACCCCGAGCTTATGTGGAGTTCAGCATCCCTTCACTGTTTACTTTGATTAACTACATCACTACACATTTTCAAGAGGAAATGCAATTTTCACTAGCAGTAACTCAGCAACTTACAGTAAAGGGGTAAAAGCTTTGAGCAGACAATTCTGGGTGTTGGAGATAGTGCAAGTGATAAAGTGATGTATAAAATGACATGATAACAAACACTGACCGTATCTCTGATTTTTCTTTAGTAGCAGACAATATCATCATTCACACAGCTGTGAGCCATTCAAGAAGGTATTATCCTGTGAGTTCTGACATCAAAAAACTTATCGCTTCCAGCCCTACAGTAAAGCAGTTTAGTAGGTAATAAAAATGAGCAGGAAATTTCCAGAGTGGTCTGAGTCGACAGCAGAGACCAAATTTCCACAAAGTGGTACAGTTATATATAATTTATATCTCTCTGCACCATCTAATCCTCCTGAGAAGATTAATTCTGGCAGAAGGCATGCCATGGAAAGACTAAATACCTTGCCTCAGGGTTTGCAGTTTTTATTTCTTCCAGAGGTTCCTCAGGAAGCCTATTTACAAAGGCCAAAAAAACCCCATATTGTTTTTCTTTAAGTCATTTTGTAAATATTCTAGAAGTCCCTCTCTATTCCTAAATAAGATGAAGCCCCTGGTTTTGTTCTGTCCTTATTTTTCAGTGAGCTTTAAACTAGACTTCCCTATTGTCATTGCAGGACAGGCTAGTAGCTAATAAATAGAAAAAACTCAGCAGTAGTCTTTAGTACAGTGAAAAGTATAGCACATCTACCATGACCAAGGTTCAATTCTACCTGCTCACACCACTGTTATCTTAGCACAGCAAGAAGTCAATTAGTTAAAAGGTAGCTGTGGCAGAAAAATCAATACTCAATACTCAAATAAACAATATTCTTGAGTTCTGTGTAAATAGCAGCATTGTGCAAACTGCTGTACCAGAGGTATCCTTTGTAAACTCAGTCCCCAGATCCCCATTATTTAAAACCCTTTTTTTCTCATTTCACATTGACGGAGGAAATAAATCATGGAAGATATGGTCGGTGTTGGAAACAGAGCCAAAAAAACCCACCAAAACCCAAAGGCAGGATTCAGTTCTGGACTGCAGACACCTACACATAGGTATGCACCATCTGATAGGTTTTTGGACTCCTGTTTTAATCAGAAGAGTTCCAGTCCTCTATTTAGCCTAAACTTCGAGTGGCGTTTGACGCACATGTGAGAGTCATGTCTGGCCTCCAGCTCCTCTCCTCTTTCCTGTAAGATGCTGTATATGTGGATATTTTGGCTACTTTATGGAATTTGAAAATGACAAAGGATGCCTGCATTCAGGAAGCTGAACTGAAATCCTGGTTGACATGGTTAGTGGTATCTGCTGAGCCAAATCTCCGGGTTCCTGGACATTTGACCTTATTGATTAAATCTCCCTTATCTATAATGAAGTTTTAGTCTCCCATGGTAGGCAACATTTGTATAAATACACATGTCCATTTGAAATGTTCTGTGTGCATCTGGACTAGCAGATGGAGGACAGGGTGCAGCATAAGATGTTTGCATCAAGCCTCCTAACTATGTTGATACGTGCATGTGGATGTCTTAATGTAAATGCTAAGTCCTATCCCAGTTGACTAGTCTCCTAGCACTTCAGCCACATACCTAAGCCAATAAATTGGTAATTCATTAAAACTGTCTTTTCAAGGGCCCACTCCCTTTCCAAGCATCTTTGAGGGGATAGGTTTTCTTGAAAATCTGGTTTTCCATTCTAAAATACCTTACATATTGAGTTCATCATCCCTCTACTGTCCCTCACTGTAAAATGGATGTGTTTTTATATGGCATGGTGCCACCAGTCTTGTTTCTCTTTCAAATCTTGAGCTCTTTCAAGAGATCAATATATTCTTTGTGTCTCAATTTCAACTGTACAAATAATGGAAAAATGTTTCAAGTAACATTGTTTGGAAACAAATTGTTGAAAAAACTCTGTTTGCAAATATTCAATGACCGATTCACTCTGACGTCCTGGGTTTTTTTTTGGTCCATTTAATTTTTTCTTTCTCTCACACAAGAGTAGACACACAAAAAAATACAGTACAGCACAAAAAAAATATTCAGCTGTAAAACACAGCCCCACAAATCTTGGAATCATAGCTTTCAATATGGCCTTCATAAAGCTATAGTGTTCTCAGCTACCGTGTTTTTCTTTTAATGAGATGTGTTTGGTCTGGCTTACAATTGCTGAAATACTGTCTCTGTCATGGATACACAGGTAGCCCTCTTCACTTATCTATCATTCATCACTCCATGATTATTTAATGTCATGATTCCCTATGAGGAAAGTGTACACAGCATATCCAGAGCTCAGTACAGGGTGGGTGATTTTTTCATGAAACAAGTTGTATTTCCTGACTTTCACAGAAAGAAGGAAACAATCTTTGTAGCAAAATATCTTTTCACACAAATAAGCGGAGAGGCTAAACTGTCGAAAATTTACTGTGCTAGTTTATTTTTGATACATATGGATGCTTTTTCTTTCCTGACTGTTGACTTTCCCTGTACTTTGAAACTGTTTACAACTGTGAGTGCTAGCAGACATTTTTGGCTTTTCTTTACTCTGAAAAGAAAAATTCACTCTTATCCACCACCTGCCCAACAACTCTGGGCACAGCAGTGTCCCATCCTTTGGATGACTCTAGGAAATACTACAGTTATAGTAACCACCTAGGGTGCTTCCCTGCTTTAATCTTTTCCTGCCTTTTCTGAGAAATATGTCTGGGAGAAACTCAGTTTCTTGTTTCCGGACTGTATTTTTTTTTTATAATTATGTAAGCATCAGTCCTACTGGGAGCTGTGAGCTGGTAGGCGGGACTGCAAAGTATTTAATTGTAACGCTACACCTCTCTTTCTGTAAAATGACACTGCCAATCTGTTTCACTGTGAGTAATTTAGGACTGGAGTCACACTCACCTACAGTGAGATTTTTTCCTCGCTGAGTCTGACATTTTGAATGTTCCATCAAGTTCATCTTTTTCAAGAGCAATCCACTTGGAGACAGGTTTTCCACTTCAGCTGTTGCCCAACACAAAAACTGGTAAGGACCAATCTGTTGGATTTTTGTGTGCAGGAAATTTCACCAGCCACAGGAAGGGTTGCACACATAAGTGTGACTCATGGTATCAAGACCTTACCAGGATGGACCCAAAGTACACTGTTTCCTGGGAGCTGGTATCTGCCAGCTGACCCAGTGGGACACAAGAAACTCTGGCAAACATTGCATTGCTTAATTAGCACGCCTAGGATCACTGAGCATGGGGAGGACTGCATTTTAAATGTCACCCTCCCTATATGTAACATATTTACCCTTATAATAGAGAAGCTGATTTTTTAATTCATTTTTTAAAATAGCTTTAGGTAATACTTCTGGTCTACATAAATAGGCAGGAAGGTTGTAATTTTGTTAAAAACATTATACAATAACATATCCTTGAGAAATTTGATAAGGCCTGCCTATGCCAC
This sequence comes from Cyanoderma ruficeps, assembly GCA_008694505.1. NCBI lineage: Eukaryota > Metazoa > Chordata > Aves > Passeriformes > Timaliidae > Cyanoderma > Cyanoderma ruficeps. Next base: position 6,275,276 of record VZDJ01006585.1, on the reverse strand, counting down.
CATAAGCATACTAAGTAAATCCTTTGTATTAAGTTCATTTGAAAGAGCTTGCTAAGAGCTAAGACACAAAACAGTGGAATTGAATTACAGTGGCCTAATAAATTATCAGCCATTAGCTGAATTTCCTTAATTGCCTGTGGGCATGCTTTTAGTCCACCCCAATTGTGAGGTAATAAATGTTAGTTAAAGGGATTTTAGAACATTCAAAGCCCATAGGACAGTAAGAAGTCTAAATACTTTGTTGGACTGGTGCCCATGTCCTTATATGATATTACATAGATCAACAAATGATTTTTCAATTCATGTTTATAGTATTATTTGTCATATGTTACTTGAACCACAGGAAAAGAGCAAAAGGTAGAAAAGCTGAGGGACATGAGGAGGAAGAAAGAGATTCTTAATGAGCCACAAATTTGGAAGGCCTAAAAATCCTTCTGAAAATGGGTTTGAAATTGCCAAGAAATATTAAAGTAAGGGAAGAAAAGAGGGGAAAAACAACCAACCAACCAACAAAAACAACAACAAAACCAAAAAAACAAAGGCTTGCCAGGATAGAAGGCAGAGGGTTTTCAAAACTGCACTATCTAAAAATACAAATTAAATGCCTTTATTGAAGAAATGCTATGGTGTTTAGATCCCACTTTGTGTTTACATGATGGTATTTTTCATTGACTAGCAGTGGGAATATGATTCAGTTTATTTAAATCAGTTTATCTATTTTTGAATCTATGTGAATCTTTTTACTGGTCCAGGACATCTCTAAATTGCAAAGTTAACATAAAGAAAAATTCTATTGTGAACATTTAATTAACGGTTAAATCTCCAGAGTATTTCTGATGAGATAAAATTCTGATTTATTTAATTCATGTGAATCTATAAAGAGAACTTGCTTATCATTTGGATTTCCATTCACACCTTTTAAATGCTGAGCATTCCTATCACTTCTGTCCTGCCATGTCATGCAAAAACACATTTAGCAGTATCTAGTAACAATACATCTTTGGTCTTCACAGTCTTATAATGAGGTGTGACTCTGCAGTAATTTCTTATATGTGGAAATGGATTTTGATGTAATTACTGTGTAGGAATCAAAGGGTGGTGTGATTAATTATTGTTGTTTCTGAAGCTGGGCAAATATTTTAAAATTAAAAATTAACTTCTCATGGTCTTACTTATCTGGATTCTTTCAGACTTCTGGCATCTGCTTTCTGTAAGAAACTTTACTGGAAAATTATTAGTTCACATGCTTGGATAGTCATGAAAATGTGAATGATAAACATGGACATGCAAATATTCACATAAGAATATGGCATTTATATGTGAAGGGGAATACCTCTTGACACAGATAAAAGAGCTATTTAATGAGCCATAAAAAAAAATTCAATCATATTATTTGCAGCTAGAGTAAACCATACACATATTACTGAGTTCCAATCACGGCACCACTGCATATGCTTCATCAAATACACTTTTTTAAGAAATAAAACTCTTTGGCATAGTAGGATTAGATATTGAGTCACTCAGCCAGAGTTTTGCTAAATGAAAATTTGGCCAGATATTTACCAACACTCCATTTATGCCCCTTCATTCACTTGTCTTTTCAGTCCCTCTTTCACATCCATTTCATTCTTCATTGCATGAAGCCCTTGTTGAACTTTCTAAATAGCCAGCACTTAAAACATAAGCATGCACTTATACACACACACACATATTTGAACATAAGTTCATAGCACCTGTAGATAGGTACCACTACTAGAATAGCATACATGAAGCAGAAATTGATATTCAGTAGACACAGAAGTAAAACACAAACAAATTATTAGAAATGTGCTGTTAAGATCTGTTAAAGGGAAGAACGGTATTAAAATGTTTCAGCCTAGAAATTTAATACAGATTTGAATTTAGTACAGGAAAATAGACCTTTTCATTAGTGAAGTTAATTTTTGTGTGATCTCCCAACCTCTCTACAGAACGATAATCTCCTTTCATCTGTTACCCTAGTGCGACAGGCCAATAGGGTACTATCAAAATACCTCTGCTCTCTTTCTCTGTTTTCTGTTCCTCCGCCCATTTCTCTTGTAAAATAAAAGGATTTTAAAATTGAAAATCAGTATTTAAATTTCACGTCCTGAAGTTTAAGATTTCAAACTGAAGCAATGTACAGTCTTAAAATTTAGTACTTAAAATATAGGTAATTTAATTGAAAAATAGTAATGTCCTACGAAGTGTGAAAGAATTGTCTTTCATGCATACAAATGTCTGTAATCAGTATTTCTGAGAACCATATAATGACTCAGGTTGGAAGGAACCTTAAAGACCACCTAGTTCCACGCCCCCTGTCATGGCAGGGAAACCTTCCACTAGACCACCCGTTTCAAAGCCCCATCCATCCTGCCCTTGAACACTTCCAGGGATGGGGGAATCACAGCTTCTCTGGGCAACCCGATCCAGTCCATCATTACCCTCACAGTGAAGAATTTCTTCCTAATACCAAACTTCCTAAAGATACTATGTTTAGTATCTTCCTAAACATACCCTCTCCCAGTTTAAGGCCATTCTCCCTTGACCCATCACTACTAAATTCCCTTGTCAAAAGCCCCCCTCCAGCTCTCTTGTAGCCCTCTTTAGAAACTGGAAGGCTGCTATAAGGTGTCTCTGGAGCTTTATCTTCTCCCGTCTGTATTTACAATAATCAAATGCAAAAAGCCATAATGAAGCTGTTCGGCACTAAGATTCTCCTCACTTGTATTCCCTTGGAACTAGATTTTCATTTCAAGGTAAGTTCTGTACTGCTGGTTTTTTGTATGGATATGGACAGGGAAAGGAATTGATATCAAAGGAGTACAAGGAAGGAAGCAATAGCAGGAAGGAGGGAGGGAAGAGAGAACTGAGGACGATGGGAGGGAGATAAAATCTATTATAAAATCTAACAATATAAAAAAAATCTAAAAAAAGAAGATATATTCTGGAATCAACAATTAATATTTCTACAGAACAATGAAGCCAAATGCTTGTAAATGACTAAAAGTAGGCACAGGATGCAAAATAGTCAATCACACAATGTCCAGCATATCTCCAATTCAATGCAAATGTGAAAAGATGACTGATGCAAACATGTATTGGATAAAACAGGTTCACTGTTGATGAGAAAGTAGCTCTGTCTTTAAGTGGGCTCAACCCCACTCACACTTGTTTGCAATTTTTCAAAGCAGGTAAATTTAACAGGTGCAGAGAACTACCAGGATGCTGAGCAGAAACTGGACACTTTCTCAAGAGAGAAGAATAAAAGAGTTTTGGTGTTCAATAGAGTAAAACAAGACTGAGAAGGGATATGACCATATCTCGGGTTTGTCTCTGTCCTTTTCCTTGCCGAGATTCAAGGATGTTAAAAGTCCCCAGCCCTCTAAAAGCCCTGAGCCGTGTCGCAGAAAGAAGCGGAGTCCTTCAAGGTCTTGTTTTTCGTTCTCGTGTGATGTTTATTATTTGATATCTTACAATTTGCTCCGCACCCAGCCGAGGTCCGGACACAGGCTGGGACACGACGCGACTGCCCACTGATGGGGCGTTACTTAGTTTTTATACAGATAGTTACGTGCCCATTATTTACTATTTTCTACCAATGTGCGATACCTATACTACAAGGGTCATCTCTACCCTAATCCAATAGCCTAAAACTACTTTATATGATCACCACCCCACAAGATGGAGGACCATGAAGAAGGAGAAGGATTTAGGGCAACACCCTAAATCCTCCATCCTGTCCCCCATTCACCCCTACTCTAAAATCCCTAAACTACAAAATTTCTCACTCTATACTGTACTAAATCACTACTTTTAAACTTTTGAGGTTTCTAATTCTTCTCTTAGTGTTGGAAGCTTCTCCCATGGACTGAAATCAAACTCGGTGTTATTCTGGGCTCTGTGCCAAGGTCTCCAACCCCCCTGGACCGGCTCCACACCCCCCTGTCCAGGGTCCAAACTCCCTTTCTCAGGTCCCAGGTCATCCAAAGGGATGCCCTGGACTCCCACAACCATAGACATATCATGAATGGACAGATGTCAGTGGGTGAAAGACCTGAAAAAGCTCAAAATTTATGTTAGCACAAAAGTAAAAAAAGTGTAAACTGAGTATGAGATATACTCTATGGTGTAAGTTACAAGGTTGTGTGATGTGTATTTTGCATTAGTGAGATAACAGATTCATGGCCCCAAGGGACCTGGTATGAATTCCATGTTCCTAGCCAAGTTTTACTTTTAGGAATTTGCCCACAGCTACTGAAAGCTTTACCCCTGGGACAGGCACTCACCACACTGCAGTTAAACTAAGCTGTCATGGTAAGTTACAGAGAAAAAGGTAGCATGTCAATTAAGCATAATGATGTGGCAATTAGCTTTTCATTTCAACTTTCTAAATATGTGCCATGGAATAACTAAAAGGATGCAAGAAATTTAATCTCTTCATCCTCTATTAAAAAAAGGGGCATGTGAAGAAATGAAAAATATTTGACTACTTAGAAAATCTATTTGTCTTCTTTTTTCAGCATCTCCTTCTATTGATCACTATCAGTGCTGACAAATAGCTTGAAGCTGTGATCCTGAATTGATATTTAATTAAAATGAAGATCTATTCTAATTGTATGGTAAACACATCAGTGTTCTGTATGTAAAGAATGTCAACAGATGTGGGATAAGAGAGGAATTTTAAATAAGCGTTAGAAAGTTTGCAAAGGGGCTAGGGAGCAAATCATGCAGAGAAAAGCAATAATTAAATTCTGTCTCTAATTTATTTTTACACTGGATCCCACTCTTATTACACTGAGGTTTAAAGACTGATTTCTTATTCTCCCTGCTAGAATGAATAAATTACATGTACAATATGGGGTTTGGGGGGGTTAAATCACAAAAGTAATGTTTTCTTCATCAAAGTGTGAAACCTATTTGTAGAATGAGTAGATCATGTGTCTTCATGACATTGAAACTTACAAAATGAAATTACTGAGGTGTCTCATAGAGAATGGTGTTATTCAGAGAACATTTTGTGTCTCAAGCCTAGTCAGCAACTTTCTGTCACTGTGTCCTTTCTCCAAACTCACTAATGGGGACCACTGAACTGGTCTGTTGACTACTCAGAAGTCTCAGTCAGCTCTCTTATGTCAGATCCTCTCCAAGGAACAGCCTCACATTTACATGCCCTGGTTTTCATGGCCTCAGACACCCTGACGTTTTCTGGAGGCACAGCACAGAGGAATTTAAGAAATTCAGGAGGTTCCTGGAGTGTGCTGATGAAAACTTCCTCTTCTGAGAGAGAGACAATGAGAAGAGGTGCTGCGCTGGACTTCATGCTCACAATGAGTGGGTTGTTGAGGATGTGAAAGTCAAAAGCAGCCATGGCTGCAGAAAGTATGAGATGGTGGTGGAATTCAGGGCAGAGGGGAGAGTGAAAACAAGCACATACTAATGGAGAGGGGGAATGAGGAAGAGAGCATCAGACTGTTCTGAGTGGTGCCCTGTAACAGGACCAGAGGCAAAGGAATGTTCAGGAAGAACATCAGGAAGCACTTTTTCCTTTGAGGGTGACTGAGCACTGGCAGAGGTTGCCCAGGGAGGTTATGGAGTCCCCATACTTGGAGATATTCAAAAGCCACCACATTGTCCTGGGTAACTGCATTTAGGTGGCCCTGCTTGAGCAGGGGTGCTGGACCAGCTGATGCACTCACCTATTCTTTTCCCTCCCAATACAAGAAATACCTGCAACATCTTCAACAGGTTTTGGTTGCAGCTGTTTGGACAAATAGTTTGTTCTCATACATGAGTGAAGGGAGAAGTGCTCAGGAGTAGAGTGCATGCATACACCAATCACAGCTTTTATGTGTTTTGTCATTATTTAGGGAAGAGATTGAAGAGAAAAAAAAGTTTGAAGAAAATTATCTCTGTAATGATATGGTCTATGTAGCAGTTTTTCCCCTCAGCTGGAATTCCAGGATTCAAATTATATTCAGTAGGAAGCCTCCACTGTTTTTACTGGCACTGAGAAAGTGCTTAGGAAAAATATGTGTTTATTAAATGACAGTTCTTGAATTTTATTCATTTTAGTAAGTGGCTTTAAGTAATTTTTAAACTTTCATTTTAAGGCCTTTTATTTACATACCTCTTTCTGATGTAATTTTTACTTTGAAATGACAAATCTTCACAAAACAGTCAGCCTTAAGCAGAACTTGTTATTCTTCTTCCTTATCAAAACTGTGCTAAACCATACTGTAATTACATTAACTGCTCTGTCAGGCTTATCTTTCCAAAGACAAAAAGCCATCCAAAGGTATGGATGGAAGGACAAAAGTAATCATGTCTGTAGTAGAATGCAATGCCAGCATGTTACTAACCTGTGAATTATTTCTTCTACTGTGGGATATTAAAATAGATCTGACTTCAACCCAGTACCCTCAGTTAATGTCTGCGGGAGTTACTTTTCCACTTTGTGTCTCAAATCAGAGAAATGAGATTGCCTTGGCCAAACAGTAAGGTGTGAAAGCTCCACGAACTTCAGTCATAGTTTAAATAGGAAGAAGGTATCAGTCTAAATTCCAGAATGAAAACGTTTTAGCACCAAATGCTAAACCTGTAAGGTAGCACAGACATGTTTAAATTATTACAGGGAGTTAAACCATGGGAAGTAAATGTACCTTTTAGTAAAAGAGCTTATTTTTCTGTGGCTGTATCAGTCAGAGACATGCAAAGAATATGAAGAAAGTCAGGCACTGTGTCTTAGGTGAAACACATTCAGCTGGATAGCTGGCACATATCTCAGCCTTAGGGAGTGGTTTCTTCACCCCACCCATGGGGTTTAGGAGTGCATCTTCAGGGGCGTGTGCATGGATGTGCCCTCACCCACATCCCTGTAGGGCCAGACTGTCTCTCACCAGCAATCTGGCTGATAATTTAGTAATCATTAATAGCAACACAAGCTTTTTTCTTTTATCTCTACTGTAAAAGCTTGGCTGGATTCCTGCTTCCATATGCACTCATTTACCTTCCTAATGATAAATCTATATCATATTCAATTTGGCTCATATGCTTTCTTTACTTTCCTTTTTTTACTCAAAATATCTTCTGTCTTGCCTATTGAAGAGTGTATGTTTCACTCAATTATAGGGAAGTCCACGGTAATTCACTGTTGCCTGCGGCTCTGAGTTATACCTCTTTCACTCTCACGACAAAAACATAATATGTGTGCTTCAGAGGCAGCATTTTCGGTGGCAAGACGTACCTGGAAAACTATGCTATGTTATTTACAATGCTAAAAAATAGAAGGATCCTCTCAGAGGCTGGCATTCCTTCCCGAAATTTTGAACATTCCCATGACACTCCACACTGAAAATGTTGTTTCTCTGGGTGAAATTTTGTTTGGTTGTGAACACAGCCCAGTACATGTAGAGTTTGACTTTTATGTTTGAAAGAATAGAAACATATTAGTTAATACCATCTTATTTTCAAGTCAGTTGAAATAAGGCAAAAGATTCTCTGGGAATTTGTGTTAAGTGTTTTCAGTGGAAATCTAATGGTATAATTGTTTTTCATCAGAAAATGGCTGTTGAAAAACAGGCAAAAGGCTTTGTGAAAACACAAAAATTTTCATTACCTTTCCTTATAAATCAACATATAGAAAGCCTTCAAATAAGACCAAAATAGAAATTCCTTACCATTTCAAATATAATACCTAGTTCTGTTTCAAAATTAGCTGTCATGCAATGTTAATTATAGATTCTAGGCACTACTTCAATACTAAACTGGACTGTAAAGTAAAATACTTTTGAAGCACTATATATGAATTTAAAGAATTAAAATTCTGGTATATCCTAAACGTGTTCATTTCACTTTCTTGTAGTTGTTGTGGGTGTTTAGATGGTCAGAACCACTTAGCTTTCTACCAGTTAATGCTCTTTATAAGTGAAAATTAATAATCAGTTTCTTCTATATTTCTGGTCATATTATAGGTTGTTTTCATTCCCTGATATTATAAATTATTTTTAATATATATATTTTTAGTATCACAAGGTGTTAGGCATTACTCTGAAAGAATGAAGACAGTCCCTGCTTCAATGAATTCTCTATGTAAGATATTGTAACAGCAATATTTACAATTATTTTCCCTATGTACAGTCTCATTAATGATCTGTTCTCTATTTTATCAAGACCAGTATGTTGTGTTAATACACGATCTGTGGACATTCACTGTAAAGTGTTTAATTCTGTTCCTTCTTTTTTTTCTTTCTTAGTATGTTGTTGTATCTCTTAATAATTTCTTAATTTTGCAAAAGAAATAATGCAATGTTTCTGCTACAACTGAAGAACAATCATGGCAGTGCTGCTGATTGTTCTTCAGTTGTAGCAGAAACACTGTAGAGACAGAATAAAATGTGCTGGAAAATATAGAAAGAGGGAAACAAATGAGTCTGGTAGAATTAGGTTAGTAAGTAGTTATTAATTCCAGTAGAAATATATTTTGATTTCTAAACTAAAGAGATATAGTAAAGAAATCCAATATGTTTTGAGGAATTCAAGGATAAACCTATAAATATAGACCTAGACACAATGAGCTCCTACTTATATTTGAGGAGCCATTTTGAGCTGTTATCCACACTGGTGGGGGTTCCAAACAAATAAAGAGGGTGGAAATCTTAGGTTCCTTTCTTTCACAAAAATCCATGGGGATACCAGAAAAAATAAGTACAGAGCCCAACCACTACCTGACAGCCAAAATACATACATGTAGATCAAAAAGACCTTTTAAAAACTGAGCTGCAAATAGTTTTATAAATTACTTTGTTCCTGAATTACTACTCCTTTTACTACTGTTCTCTGTATACTTTCATCTAGTAGCTAATATACAAATAGGAAAAATAAAGGGATTCAGAGGAATTATTTGTGAGGTATCCATGGAGAGTATATTTTTGTTTTGCAATGCACATCTCATTCTAACTGCTACATTCAAATATAAAGAAGAAAAACATACATGGTGATGCATGCATCAGTTCAGAGGTCCTGCTTCAATTACCACTGATTTACAAATCACTAAATACTCAAAAAATACAGAATAGTGAGTACAGAAAGAGACAAGGCAAGAAGACATAACCAAAACTCATAGTCTTTTTAAAGATTATTATCAAATGCAAAGAAATTCAAAGCTTCCCAAGAAAGATAATAACCACAAGTTATTTGTCCATCTCCAGGAATCTCAATAGTAATAAGTTTGGTTTTCAGCTTCAGAGGATCATTACCCAACATTTAAGGATAGGTACAAGAAAATATACTCTTCCCATCAATTTCTATTATCTGAATATGAGCAGCACAAGTTTTTATACAGTAGCTAAATATTTCCCAATAGTGTAAACAAATTAATAGCTCTGAAAGATGTGTTTCTTGTTTTAAATTGTTATTGTGGAAACAAAAAGCAGAGACTAAACAGATTTTCTTTCAAATGAAAGAACACAAGGAAAAAAATAATAAAAATTCAGTCTATCTGTGGACTATCTAGTCCCAGATGTTCACCACCAGATACTGCTTCTTTTCCCTGTTTTTCCTTCCCTTTTATACTTGCTACTAACCAAATATAAATTCCTTCTCTATCTTTATGTGCTCTGACTTTGTTTTCCCCCCTGGAACCCCTAGAACATTTCCTGCCCTCCCTGCTGCCAGTGCCCTGCAGAAGACTGCAATCCTGACAAAGGCTCTTACACTGGCAGACAGTGAGTGAACAGAGGATATACTGTCTTGGGGAGCTCAAACCCACCGTGGAATGGCAGGAAAACAGCTCAACAGCAGGAAAAGTACATTTCTTTATATTTATTTAAGCTCTGCAATAGCAATGAGGAATAAGTCTGAGATCAGGAAGCAGTTGCCCCTTCTGCTGCCCTATAAATTACATTCTTGCCAGGCCATTGTGTAAAGTCTTTCAGTTTCCTTAGAGATTTCCTGATGGGTCACAGTACTGGAAGTGACACCTACAGCTATTGGAAATAATAACCCATACCTGCAGCAAAAGAGAATTAACGGCAGCACTTTTTATTCAGGATAACAGCCTCATAATCTGTATCATCACTTCAGAGTGAATTCATACAACAAAACCAAACAAGAAGATAGACAGGCTGTTTGCGTTGTGAGTAAAATGAAAATACCATTCTTTTCCCCCACATTCTATCATCATTATTTTCCATTTTTTCTCTCCTTTTGAGAAAGCAAAATGGTATAGATAAACCTAAATGGATCTGAATAAGAATCACAGTGTTGTACTACTGTAGGCACAGCTTAGAGAAAACCCTTTTCTGTCACCAGAGAGTAGTTGAGGGATACATTGCTGAAGACCTAAGGTTTTTTTTCAACAGAAGTGATATCAATATGCTTTTTACAGAATCCTAACTGCGACTTCAATGTTGATCTAAAAATAAGAAAATAATTCTTCATGATGTTTTTTCAATATTGCTGTAGATCTCTTTTTTTATCTCTTCTAGACGACATTGTGGTGGTCTGGTGTGTCTCGGGACCCCTGTCCTGTGTTGCCTGGCCAGCCCTGACACCGGAGCCTCAGTGAAAGGTATGGTTTCGTATTTTGAGATACTTCCCTGATCCTGTGTGTTCTTGCCTTCGGCAGAAGCGTCAACAGTGGCAAGAAATAAAAGGGTGGACTCTGGTGAGGGTCTTCGGCTGTGTTTTATTAAGCCCATGAGGAACTCCTTCACACCCAGAGAGTCAGCCTGCCAAAGCCGGCTTTCTTCTCTCTACAGCACCTTAAGTATGGGGGTGGAGAAATGGGGACAGCTTGGAACCAATCCGAAGGGTGAAGGGAGTGACTCAGAACATGAATGACAGTCAATAGAACAAATCCATAAATCAAGGGAGGGGAGAACAGGGACCCTGCCCAATCCCTTGACGTCCTCACTAGAACCATCTAGATATCAGGGCGAGGCTGTAAGGTGATGGACAGGACCCATAATTGTGATTGACACCTGACAATCACTCAGGGGAAACCAAGAAGGGTTTAACATGGGGTTACATGGGACAAACCATCGTAACTTATACAAAAACAGTATAAAACAAAGAACAGATGGATACAGAAAACTGGTAAAACCCAAAATGCACCACTACAGGATGTGCCAGCTAATGCAGCAACATTTTATCTCTCACACAATGATGCACACCACTAAGCTGTGTTCCCATGGACACTATGGATGTAGGAACAGTCAGGTTTAAACAGAGACAAGAGAAGCCTGAATATTGCCCCTGTCAGGAAATTTCAACAGTACAGACCACGTCTCTGTTGTTGCATTATGGCATGCCCACAAAGACACAGAATATATAGCATGAGCAGGATTTGGCTATTTGGCTTCAAATGAAGGTGCCTTTAGCTGTGTGTCATCTGTCACCCATATGTATAAGTTCCTATTATGCAGAGTCCTGTGCAGACAGCTGAACCAACTCTATATAGTGAAACTTCTAGGGGTCCGAGCCCGGACAATCAGACCCCTTTGAGTTTCCTTGGGACTTTGCCCCAGTGGTGACTTGATAGAGAGAGGCAGCCTTGAACCAATTGTCCAAAAAGGAATTTTTAAAATGCCAAAATAACAATACGGTGTACACCGAAAAAGGCAGTAGAAGGGGCAAAAAGCTCAAGACCAGGCTCAGACAGGATGTATAAATACATTCTGGTGTGGGGAGGAGTTAAGGTTGGGTCTGAGGGAAGGGTCCAGTAGGGGAGAACAATTGGGAATATTAAAATTTCTGCACCAAAAATCAACCTATGTTCACACAAAGAACTAGGAACTTTCTAGCAACAATTTGCATAACCTGAACTGAGGGAGCATGTGAGTAAGCTTCTTGCTTACTATGCTTAGAAAGGGGTTTCCCAGGGCATTAGTCCAGGGTTTTCCTTTTCTCTGCGTAAACCACTCTCTACAATATAGGAAAAGGTTTTGATAGCAAAACTGTCAAGCTCAGGTTCTGGTTTTATTTCAGCCTAGGGGACTTCCCTGAAGCATGGCCACCCTGCTTGCCCCTGCAGCAGCTCTGTCCATGGATCTCTGCAGAGATACAGGCACAGGAAGCATTTTTCTAATGTACCTACCTGGTGCTGCCAATTTTTACTCTCCCATTCCCTGTCACACATGTCATTACGCTTTGACACTATTGTTGCCATATGAATTTTAAAAGTTTTTTTATTTCATAGGTAATTTGCAACATTTAACTTAAATAACTTGGAGACCATAAAAACTAGTGAGTAAAGAAAATCTGCATACCCTGTTTATTCCTCATTAAACAGCAGAAGACTATTATTATTATTATTATTATTATTATTATTATTATTATTATTAATTAAACTAAAGTGATCCAAATATACCAACTGCATTTGGGGTCATAAACTCCTCATCAAGTTTTAGTTAAATACTAGTGGAAATTTCCCAGACTAGAAATCAGACAAAAGAAGATTAATAAAATAATTTCTCAGAGATCCTTTGTAAAATAGAGATTTTCTAATGGAGGAAGAAACTTATTCAAAATAGATGTAAAAATTAATGACAACTGCCTGATGCTGTTTAAACAGACAATAATCATCAATAAAAAGGAAAGTTTAACAACCGTGTTTCATCACAAAAAAAAAATATTAACCACTTTCCACAGTCTGAAACCATCATCAATCAATAATAGATAATATTTACTCTCTCCTGCTGGGGAGCCTTTTTTATATTTTTAATGGAATACATTGAGTTTAGGTTACCATAGTTACAGCAGAATTTCAGAATGAGTTTTGTTTTATCATAATTGCTGCATATTAGTATATAAACAGCTGAACCCTGTCTTCCACTGGTAGCACTAATTTGTGCCTAGAGACAATTCTCTCCCCTCAGAAAATCGAACAACAACTTAAAATATGCTGTAAGTTTGTGGTCTTTCCCAGAGGGAGTGGAAAGTTTCTGCAAGTCAAGCTGTTTGTTGTTTAGAGCTTGGGACTGCTGGGATAAACAGCATAGAAAGGTGAAGCTGCAAAAATCCATCACCAGCAGTAAAGGGAAATTAAAAGTGTTCCCTACCCCACCCAGACATGTTGAATTATAACCACAATACTTCCTATCACTATTGTTTCTGAGCAGACCTGAACACTAATGAATTTGGCTGGGATTTTTACAGAACCATAAGAGAGTTCAGAAACTAACAAGGAATGCAACATAAGCTCTATAAAGATCTAGTTTTTATCATCACAGTGTTTTCTAACATAGAAAACTATTGTTCCCAGGTTGCAGAGGCCAGGAAGGAAGAGCTTCTTCGTCATGCATTCCATATTAATCTGCATAAAGACTAATACCCATCAGATACCTCCTTCACTCTTTAGAGAGTGGAGTTGTGCAAGTAATTTTTTCCAGTGTGAGTAACCGGATTTTTAATCTCTCACAGAAATATTGAAAACCAGGAGATGATAGCATAATGGAAAATTCATGTATGAGGTAAAAGGTAACAAGCCTAAATGAGATCTCAGGTACCAGCTGAAGTGCTGCCTTCAAGAAGATACACGTGCAGAACTTCCACTCCCACATTGCTCCATGTTAAGAAGTCAAACAAAACTTCGTATAATATGCCGGTGTACTTGAAAAGCCAACGTGTCTGAAATGCTGGCTGTTATGTTTTCCTGAGCAAAAGAGAAGTCTTCCAAAACGGTCAATGACTGACAGCCCAACAAGATTTTGTTCTGTCGCTTTTAAAATGCCATGGTCCTGCAAGTAAAATGCAAAGGGAAATATAATATGTCATATACAATACAGAAGGACAAGAAATGAATGTCGAGTCAAAGATTGTCTTCTCCAGTGTGACAGCAATTGTATGGATCAGTGGATTGCAGGAGATAGTAGTCTTAAACGCGCTACACTTTAACAACTGCAGTTTTGCAACAGAAGATGACTCAAGTTGCACGTTGCATAAGGAAGCATGGAATAAAAAGGCACATTATCTTAGTAATGCTTATTGTTTCCCTCAGAATCAAAAAAGAAAATCTTTTCATTAATATTATAAATGACAAATTGTAACAGTGTGTCTTTTCAGGGTACAGCCATGGCCCTTCTATATCCCAGTCAGCCTCTCCGTAGAGAAACTTCTTGGGAACTATTCAGGCAGCAATTCAAGCTCACACGACCACACACGTTACAAGGCTAGCTCAGCAAGAGAGGCAGAAGGCTCCCAGCCCCAAATCAATTTCCAGCAAGCATTTATTCCAGTGTGCTGAAGGTGAATCAGGAGCCAGAGAGAGAGAACATGTGGTTTTCCTCAGTTATATAGGGTCTCAGGTTCGTGGTTGTACACGGGGCAGGGCAGGGGGTAAGTGACTATAGGGAGGAGAGGAACAGGACACCAAGCCCCATAGCAAATGGGAAACATGGAAAGGGGATACCAAGGGAGAAGTGATGGACTTGTGAAACCCAGAGAGAAGATTGCACAATGTCTGCAAGGATTCATGAGGGAGAAGCCTTTTTTTACACCTGGGGTATTTTTAATCTTCACTTTTCCAGGGAAGGGCTGTTGGAAATTCCTTTAATGGCATGAGGGACTCCACGACAAATTACTTTATAAAATCAATTTAAATATATCTGGTAGTATTTAATCTTCTTTTTATATCATCTTCTTAAAGCTTATATTTTGAGGATTATTGTTATCAAGACAAGGAATTAAGTCTTCACATTCTTGGGTTTACTCCTGTTGCAGTCTAGAAGGGCCATATCTTTATAATCTTCACCCTTGTGATCTTATGGACAAGAATGTTCAATAAAATATCTTCTTTCCTTTTCAACATGAACTTAGATGTTTACACATCAATATTCTTACCTGAAACGCTTCCTCCTCTTTAACAAGAACAAGATGATTTTCTCAAACCTAGTAGGTACAAAGGGTCCCATACACAAAATAACTTTCCTCACACAATTAGAAAAGCTGAGTACTTTGACTCAAATCCAAAGCTGTCCACAGATCCTGCAGGAAGAGAAAATACATGACATCTACTGGGTAAACTGCTATTTCTATCTCATCTGACTCCAGTTTGGGGCCCATTTACTTTGTGTTTAGAGTTACAGCTGGCAGAATAAGTGGGTTTTGTCATGGTCTGGAGAAGAAGCAGGTGCTTGTGCCCACCAAGGGTGCCTGTTTATTGCTTTTAATGCATCTTTTGATGTTTAGTTCATTTTTCTCCCATTATCCATTCTCATGTCTTTCATCTAGCAATATACAATACTGACTGCAAAAGTGCATCATGAGACCAGTAAGATTTATGTATAACAGTGTACAAGCACACAGAAAGTCAGTCTTTATCCTCAAATATTTTAAAACAAATAGACAAGTTCAAGACAAAGGATGGGGGAAAAAAGCAGCAGAGTGTTTTGTCCAAAATTATCTAAGAACAGAAGCAATCCCCTTCAACCTATATACTATTTATAGGCAGGTTTATGGTGACTTTTTTACTAGTGCCTTTGATTAATGTACCGGTTTTCTCTTTTTTATTCCATACAAAAACCCCCAGAGTATTTAAATGCCTGAGTTGCATGAAACTGTGACTGAAATGTTCAATGTCACTCAGCAATTAACATCCTGCTCTCTAAACTCTTGGCCTTTTGTTTTGAGACACAAATGAGACATGAAGCACTATAAAATTTGTCTGGAATACAAGATTTAATTTTGGCCACTATTGTGGGGATTGGTGTGTCTCCCACAAAATTCACATAGAATCAGAGCATCAGAGCTCTCATTCACAGCATGAGACTTCCATTTTTTTCTGGACTGAGTTCCTATTTCATAGTATTTATTTTAATATTCTTCCTACATTTGTCTCCTATAAATTCTTTTCTTTCTGCCTTATAGCACCCATATATGTTAATGTAGACAAAACCAGTAATTAAACCACTGCTTATTTCCTTTCTTCTTCAACTCTACACAACAAAAATACAGAGATGAAGAAATAGCCACTGTTAGATAAGGAATCAAATGTGTAGAGAGGGCACTATCAGAAAGGATAGGGGAAGGGAAGGGAAGGGAAGGGAAGGGAAGGGAAGGGAAGGGAAGGGAAGGGAAGGGAAGGGGAAGGTTGTCCTTTAAAAGGTATTGAACCATTGACCTTAAGAGTTTTTTATTCTGGTCCAGAGAGAAGTTCCTAAAGTACCTCACCACAGGAAAGAAATGAGAAATTTTGAGGGCTATTGAGCAGTGAATTCTCATGGTGGCTCAGCAAAATGTTACTTAGAACAGGTGTTTCTGTAATTGTGATACATTGAAGAAGTTTGCAGTGTTCAATATCCCCTCAAGACTTACTACTACCTCTCTAATATCTCTA
The DNA here is from genome assembly GCA_008694505.1 of Cyanoderma ruficeps. Taxonomy (NCBI): domain Eukaryota; kingdom Metazoa; phylum Chordata; class Aves; order Passeriformes; family Timaliidae; genus Cyanoderma; species Cyanoderma ruficeps. The sequence goes on along the minus strand of VZDJ01006585.1, from coordinate 6,258,922 downwards.
GAAATAGTGTGCTGGACTGCCAAAGAGTACGGAATAAAAAGTCTCTCAAGCCTGGTTGAAGATATTTACAATTCAATATATGTTTGTTGCAGAACTGGCTTTTTACAGAAATGAGGAGGAGTTTTGGAACAGGCCCTAATAGAACCCGCCTGAGTGCAAGTAACTTTCATTATTTAAAAAGGTTTGAGGCTACTGTCCTGGAACCTTGACCTTTCTCATCTCAAACAGGAAGGGAGAGCTTTTATTTCTCAAGCAGAAACTTAGCTATTTAAGATATCAACCTGAAGGGCAGGAAATCCCCCATAGGACAGGTGCAATTTTAAGGCTGTAGGCCCATGCATTGTGAGAACAGTTGGGAAGCAATCTTTCCCACAGTTTTAAATCCAGACGCTATTATTATAGCATAAACATGATATGGCCAATTTGCAATTTCAATTAACAATTAAACTATAACTATTTAATAAAAATGGAAAACAGATGGTAAAAATAAAATAAAATGCCGATGGCTATCAAATTTGCTCAGATTAAATGGAGGAGCAGGAAAGAAAAACACATTCAATAAAAAAATAAAAGATTTACCACCTCTGAGGACATTTGGGAGGACTAGAAGAGAGGAATGACCAGAATGCATTCTCCCAAAGTAACTTAAGCATATTTTTATGCTTAGATTCAGTACTTCTATACTGGAACTTTGACAACTGCTGTAAATAGGAATAAATGTACAGAATATGAGTAAAGTTTTATGCAACAATGCAGCAAATGACACTGTTAGGTATCATTAAGAGCTTAGCACTGTAGAAGGTATGTGAATCATTGAATGGGCTAGGATATTTTCTTATGTTAAGAAGAAAAATTGACAAAATTAGGAGAAAAAGAAGATGGTTGCATCTTTCACAGTGTCAAATATGTAGGCTTCTTTTTTGCTACTTCAGGTACAACAGGTACTTGAAGCCCTGCAAACCTGCAGTGGGAGTGAACTGTAAATAGGCATGTAACACAACAAGGTCACGGTTTCTGACCTCTGTGATTATCCAGGGATATTTTACTACCTGCAAGCCATTTTATTTCATAGGAAAGATTCAGAATGGAATTGAATTCAGTATGTCATTTCACATTAGACCTGGGCAAACTATTCTTGAGAAATATCTTAGCTAATAAATTAGACCCTTTTTTTGCGGGCAGATTATTAGTAAAAGTATTATAATCCCAATAAATATGCTCATCTTCTTTAAACAATTGTAGTGCTTTGTACAACCATTTTTCAATCAGCTTGACTGTTGTAAACTTTTCTTTTAATTATGTCCTTGACTATTCAGCATGCATTATTTCTTATTCAAAGGGTGGGATTGGCAACCTCAGTTTTCATGGCAGCTGCCCTTCCTATTTGCCTGAATTTCTAAATGTTCATAAATGGAGTAGAAGAATAGCTGGGGTAGATAAGAGATATCTGCATTCGTAAGCAGATGGGTTTGGGTTTGCAGGCTTATTGGTTAATGAATGGAGAAGATCCATTCCCAAATTATCCTGCTAACAGGAACACTCGCCAAATGTTCAGCGCAGGTTTGATATGTGTCATTTTAGCAGGTTTTGCATGGGTCCCTTTAGTCCAGTGAGGCACCTGAATCCCACATTGTCACAGATCTACAGCTCTTCTTCCTATGTGTAAGACAAGCCAGGATATTTTGCTGCTAATCATGTCTCCCCTCAAGGACTACTGCCTTTGGCCATAAATACAGCAGAATTGAAAAGCAATTCAGGACTTGCCAAAATGCTTGACAGTTTCTTCCGCATTTTCCAAGCTCAATTTCAGGCAAACGGTACCATGATGATATAGCAAGTACTCAATACCAACATTTCAAGCCTCAGCAGAGAGAAACAGAACTGACGGTAAGGTCTTTAATCAGGATGCATGAACAAGAAACAATTCAGTTTACTCTTGCAAAGCTGTGCTGGGACAAATAAATCTTCCTTTAAAGCTTCAGGGGCTGAGATAAAAAAATCAAAAAAGCCCCCAAAAAACTAAAACCAAAAACAAACAAAAAAGGCAAAACAAACAAACAACCTTCCCACCCCCAAACCCAACCCTTTTTGAGCCCATTAGTTCAGATAAACCAAACCTGAAGGCTTTTCTGCAAAACTCAAAACTCAAAATCTCACATTTTCCAAGCAATGCATTGCACCTTTTGAGCATTTTTTATATTGTAGTGGTTATGACTTTACTTGCTCTTTCAGATAATCCTTAAACATCACACCTAAACTGGTGACCAAACTGACAGAGGCAATTCTAGCCAGTCCCATCACAAGGGATTATATGACCAGCCATGATTTTACCCTTTCACTCCACACATTAGTACTACAGAGTCCAGAGAGGAACTCTGCTATTATATACCTCTGAAAACCACCAGTCCTGAAAAGGAGAGGTACCCTGCCCTGAACAGTGCTCTCATCTGAAAGGGTCCCCTGTCAGCAGAGAAGATGTGACCAGAGCCCGTAGATGGGGAGAAACATGCCTGTGTCTCAGTGCTGGACAGACCCCTTGTGTGAGCTGGGTAGTTGTGTCCTGTAAAATGCAGTGTGCAGGCCATGAGACACTGTGCCAGCTGACACATGACTGGTGCTCAGAACATGAGTCTCAAGAATTCTGCATATATGCTACGACACTCCCCATTGGAACTGATATGAGAAATTGGTTTAGGGATTCCAGTTTTCCAAGTTTTCTCTCACGCTATCCATTAGTTCCAACCTCATCTACAGATGTTGGGCAATTCTACACATAGGCAAAGACAGGTGCTGCCAGAGTGCAGTGCTGCAAAATTCTATCACCATGTTCCTGCATAGAACTGTCTGCTGCCATGTTCCTAGGTGACACTTTTAAAAACAAAAGGTACCAATTCTTGGTGTCTGGGCTAGCAGAGTTTTTCTTCTTGTTCTGCACTCTGTGCAGGATACTTGGCTAGATGGGAGTAAGGCAAATACATTTCAATGATGGTAATTTAAGCTGGGAAAAGCCAAATTATAAAGTAATGTTATAAGACCATAATCACCCTAGAACTGTGCCTCATGTTTAACAATAGCTGTCTGCAGTGCCATTAAAATAATGACTTTCAGATTTGCCAAGACTTTTATTACAAGAAATCCTGGCCACAAAATCTTATACACCATTTCTTCAATTGGTTTAAATTGGTGTACATCCACTGAAGTCACTGCATGAAGATATGACCTTTATATTTAAAAGACCCAAAACATTCAGCAATTAGGTAAGCAGACAGTGCTCTGGTAACACTGGATATTATGACACATGGCTCAAATTTGCTCAGAGAAGCTGAAGTTATTTAAGCTGATATACTTAAAGGTACAGAAAATTTTGAATGTATATCATTTATGGGGTAATTTTCAAACTTATTTAGACCTGTCACGGAAGAACAAGTCAACAATACGCTGTCAAATGTCTGAATATATGTAATTTTAAAAATGCTGTCTCAGAGAACAAATCTAGTCTTCTTTTCTACAGCCACCCTTAGCAGCCTGTCATATAGTGACAGCCTGATGACCATACCATGCTGTTACATTTTCTTTCTGTTTAAAATATGCCAAAACGAGCTTTAAAAATACTAATTTGATAATAACTAACTTGCTATACATTTTTAATACAGTATCACCAATACGTATGTCTTTGGTTTTTTTCGGGTTGCTACAACACAGCTAATGCTACCAATTCAACATCCACTCTCTTAGAGGAGAGACTGTCCTGACTTTGATATATTCACATATCTAATATCAGAGGCAAAGCAATGATGTGGCATTGAATCCTGACTTTTCACTGAATTCTACTATAGCTCAGATAACACCTGATTTTTCTCCATGCTTTTCTCCTGGGGCCATAAGAGAACCACTCAATTCAGCCTCCTGACTATTGTGCTGTCTTTGCATTGCTGCCTTATCTCTAACTGACTTTTTTAATTAATTGCATTATGGACACAGCCTGACTGCGCACACTAATAGGCATCAGAATATCCACAAGAGAAACTGTGAGAAGGAAAAGGAAAGAGAAGGAAAGGGAAAAAAAGGGAAAAGAATGAGAAAGAGAAATAGAGAGGCTGAGAAACAGCTTAAGAATGCCACATGGAAAGCTTCACATGGACATGGACAGTTGTAAAGTATTTGCACAGAAAATCCACCTCTGTCTAAGGTATGCTGGATAAATTCCACATTAGTTCACAAAACTTTTGTTTCAATTAATATAACTTATTGACTAACATTGCTTATTAATATTGCTTATTCTCAGTGTGGGACATTCACAATGCAGACTTTCCTTCTGCCAAATTCATGTGTGGAGTTTCCTCCTGCTCAGTCCCGTTACCATGAAACCAGCTGGTGCCACTTGTGGTGAAATCATGGATCTGCCTAGCATCTCTTTTGTTTATTATTAGTCTTCAAACCTCCTCACCTCTTTGCTGGAAACTAGATAATGGATTTAATAGATACTGAAAAGAGTCTGATAAATTAGTGCAAACACAACACCCTCATTTTCTTCAAATGTTAAGCTGAAAATCATTCTCTTGTTTCTATCATTCTATTTTTTCCTCTACTTAGTCAACCAAGGCATTGACCTCAAGTGTATTGGGTGGTTACTCCACTGTTGGGATTTTGCTGAAACAACTTAAGTTAGACTTCCACAAACCTAGACATTAGATCCTGCATTTCCATTTTAAATATTCCTACTTAGGTAAAATATTTTCTGTGCCTAATCTTAGTATAAGAACATCCATACAGAGTGATAGCTAAAGTCTATCTAACTGAAGATCATCAGTTTAAGTGGATAAATATAAAACTTTGCATTTATTTCATTTATTCAGTCTTCCATTTGTAAATAGAGGCCATTTGTTATACCAGCAACATTTTTGTAAGGTTTAAACATCACACCAGCGATGTAGTTCACAGTTGGTTTGTATGTACCATCTGGGCTTTGTATATAAAATGAGTCACCTAGCCTCAATTTTGGAATCATTTGCAGGAGGATCTATTCTATGCTGTGCTGGTTTAGTCTGCTTCATGTTTGGAAGGTAATAATTCATTAGTATTTCTAGGACTTGGCATTTGGCGTACCATCTGGGGTGGTAAAGACTCTGCATATGGGAGATGGTATAGTCCCAAGTATTTTATCTCTCTAACACCCTTCCCACTAAAGGAACTTTGGCTTAAAGAAGGAAAATTCACTGCAAGTGTAGTATTCTGCCATGAAAAGGAAAGCCAAAGACATATATAGAGTGTTTTTCTACGCATGCAATATTGCTCCTTTATGATACACTTCTAATATGACAAATAAATGTGGATTGTAATCACCTAATAGTATTTTTCTCAACTTTCTCCCTTGTTTATGCTTTACTGCATTACACAAAACTCCTCTCAGTTCTTGAGATTTGTACTTCTTTGATGTTTGGAGACTAGCAGGTACCCTTCTACTTGTTAATTAAGCATACATGGAGAGCTATATTTTCAGGCAGTATAAGCTTTTTGATACTGATTACTAAATTCATGGCAGAAAGGTATTTCAATACTTGTACAGATCCAGTGTTTTTTAATCTATCCCAGTGCAGTTTATCCATTTTAATCTTTCTTCACTGTATCTGACCATTTGGATATCACTTCAGTTTCTTATAGTTGCTTTCATTAATCATTCCAAAAATCCAATTTTATGCTTTGGGTGCCAGTGCTGTATAGACTAGGACTGGTTTTGTGCTCAAAATTAAGCTACTATTCTCATATATGACTGCATCACTTTATTCCATGAGGCAATAATACATATGCACCTATAACTTCACTTGCCCTTTTTCTTGCCCTTTCAAGTTTTGCTCATTATCTGCAACAATTATATTTTATTCTCTCATCTTTTCCAGATTGTTAAATCCTCATTCAATGTTTGGTCAAATTATACCATCAATGGTGCCTTGCACTTTTATAATTTTTTTATTATTTTATCACATCAGTCTCTGACCCACTCTATTTTTCTTTCCCCATTAGGGCATTTAAACCTCCTCCAAATTTATGTCATGAGTAAATGTCATCAATGAGTTGATGCATTCTTCTTTCCAAATCAGGGATGAAGATGTTAAATAAGCTTTGATTTACTACCAGCATTGCAACAAATGACTGTGTATCTCCCTTCAACTTGATCCATCAATATTCTTTGTTTATGGCCTTTGAGCTAATCTTCAATCCATGTGACAGTCCACATATTTGTCAATTTGAATTAATTGCATGAGCTTTCATGGATACTATACCAAATGCTTCACTCAAGTCAAACTATATTAGGTCTGCCATCTTCCTCCCATTTTCTTGTTTGGTAATGTTATCAGAAGAAGTAATCAAATTTGTCTGATAAGATTTATTTTCATAAATCATGCTGCTTACTTCGCATGGTTATCTTATCCCCCATCAGCTGTTCTGTGCCTTTAAGTGCTGGTTCTTCTACACGTTGACTGATTTTACTATTTGTCCCCCAAAAACCAGACTCATTGATCAGCATGCTATTCTTGATGCTCAGCACTGGGTTAGAGATCTATTTCAGCACTAATCAGCAACCGCCTTTTATATTTATTTCAGTGAATTTCAGGTTACATCATTGCACCAAAGGTTGGGTTCTTTCTCCTATGTCTTATGTGGGGTTTATTGTGGGTTAAATAAAACCAGCAAAATTAGTAGAATCAAGAGGCAAAGAACAATGCGTCCCTTTTGTGAATTGCAGAAAACACATCAGCCATTTCCAGCTAACAGACTCCTAGCATTTGAAAGGTTCATTGCCCAGGAAATAAAATCACAATCATTTCAAATACCGAGGGTTGTTCACAGCCACTGCTTTTGTAGTTGCCTCCCTTTTACCTGACACAGCAGAGATTAAACAAGAGACCTCCAACATGGAAATAGATTAAACAAGATACTTTATAAAGCCAAACTCCGTAGTTAGAACTGTTAACATAATTACAACTTATGCATTTTGATTTTCAGTACACAGCATACATACAGGGAGACATCTTCACTGTTACTTTGGCAATGCTACAACTATCCTATTTCTTAGACAAGAGAGAAACAGAAAATCACAACTAATGTTCCAGTAAAATTTTATGTTCTTGGTACAAAAGTCATGTGGTCACTGGTCTGGTTGAATGAGATGTTGGCATTTGGGATTACTTCTGCTGAAATTCATTTTCTGTTTGTCTCAGAATAGCAGACACCAGACAGGGCCCTTCATTTACCCACCAGCTCCAAAGGTTCTTAAATCATATCTGTCCCCCGGGTCCCCCTTCTGCTCCCACCATGTATCTTCTAGCTCTGTCCTTCACAAATATGTATTTATTTCTACAATGAATTTCCAGTTCTCACTGGTTTTCAGTTTTCCTTTTAGGTGAGACAGATGAGAGGTAGGTATTCTGGGAATCATCTTGTCTAGCTTCAGACTTCTAAAGGACAGGTGATGAAACCCAAATTTCCACTCTAAGCTATCCCTATTGCCAGAAGTCCTTCTAGTTTCTAGCAGACAGTGTGATATGTCCCAGAGGCCTATTTTGTAATAAAATAATCTCTGCCTAGAATTCAACATATCCAAAAGATGATAACTATCTATTTCACTACAGTGATGCAAAGGATCTTAGAACAATGAACATAATGGACTACATTTTAGATGCCAGAGTTATGGTGCATGAATCGTACACAATGTCTCATAAAGGCATATAAAAATAATGTCATAAGATAAACTGATAAAGGTCTTTGTGTCTCAGAAGAGCAGCTCCAAGTAAATGATCTCAGCTGAGTGTAAGTCTCAAAAGGCAACATTTGCCAGCTGCACAAACTCTGTGGATATGTCATTAAGGCATGATGCTATCAAATTATCTATCTTGTGGTATAAATAGTCATACCTTTATCTGTTCCACTAGGTCTCTATTGACTAATACTTGCTGAGAAGCGATTTGCATGTTTCAAATGTGGTAATGGTCTTTATTAATAACATTACTTCTTGTTTAGGAGCACAGATGTTTCTCTCTTTTTTTGTTGACACAAAATCAATTTCATTATTTACCCTAAAATTGCATTAAATGACAACATACTTAAAGACATTTTAAAATAATTTATAAATCTTTTTTTTTTTTATGGGGTTTCTTCCTCTCTAAAACCCAAACATACATGCTGAAACAGTTTGCTTGTCCACAATTTTTCCTGAAAGTGCGTTTGTGGAACTACAGAATATCTCACCCTTCCTTTCTCAGTTGCCTTCCTTGGTTTTCTTTTCTATCCAGAAAGGACCTATTGTACCTGTCTAGCTTTAGCTCTGAAAACGTATGGGCCATTCTAAAATATATTGCCCTTTCCCCTGAAACAACAATTGACACAATGTAGTCCAGTTCTACTTACATAGAAGTGAGAGTTTTGTAGTGATCCATGACCTTGTAAGGCTCATTATTAGATAGATACCAATTTGTCATGCTGCGCCTAGCTATCAGCTTTCCTAGTCACTCAGTTCATGCTTCTAGTGGCAAATTATATTTGACTTTCAATTTAAAATCCAGGGTACTTTAATGTAAAACCTCAGTATAATAATGGTGATGAAGCAGCAGGGCATGCAATTTGACAGAATGGGTTTTTTCTAGTTTATTGTGGCAGATTCCCCTCCCCCAAGCCCAAAGATAAGAAAAGAAGGAAAGAAAGAAAGAAGAAAGGGAAGAAAGAAAGAAGAAAGGGAAGAAAGAAAGAGAAAAGCAAGCCAGCAACACAGTCTTGGAACCCTGGTGAAAGCTGGGAAGACTTTAGATACAGCAGCAGGTTGTCATTTAAAAATGGAGGCTCTACTGTTGTTCCCTGGGAACATCTTAAAATACATTGGATGCATCCTGCCAAGCTATAATTCATGAATTCATGAATGAAGACTTAATTCCTTTTTAATGAAAAAAAAAAATATCCCAACTTCTTTGGCTGAGTTACTGAACTTAATATATATTACAAAGTTCCTGTCAGACATAAGTAATGCTGATCTCTTTTGTCTTGATGACAAGCACCTGCTATTAAGGGTGTCAAAGGCATGAAAACCCTGATACAAGGGATGCATTATTTCAGTACTTTTTAATGAGGATTTGCTTTTTGACAATGCCTTGTACAGGATATTGAGGAGGGGAAATTTCCCACTTCAAGCAAAATTATTGTGGCTTGGGATTTATATTTTTTTAATAGGAATATATCATGACATGAATTCTGACTGGACAGTATGTCGCATTATGGAACATGTTTCATTTACTTTTTTTCTCTCCTTTGTTTTTCTACATGTGGCAAAGGTCATGCATGCATTTAAAATCTGAGCTTCATTTTGAAAGTAATTTAGTTCATCTAATTTGGTGACCTAGACATTAAGTAACCCTGTCAAGCTAATTCTCTAAGCCCTTTGAGGAGTCAACTGAAAAACAGTAAGAATAACTCAGCCTATGCATTTTAGAGTGGGATTCATCCCAACCAACCTCAGACTTTTAATACTTATTTATGTATTGAAGTTTTAGCAGTACCTTAAAGCATCCTTATTCGTAAACAGCTAGAAATATCCATTTTTAGAAGATGAATCATCTGATTTACCTTACAGACATAATTTAGGATAAAATTAATTGCCCTTTAGGCATATTTCTTGCTCTCTAGCAAGAAAAATATTGAGTGCTTTGATCAGACTTTCACATCCAGCTTCAAGTCATACAGGTTAGCATAGGTGTTTCCTTACACTTCAGCTCTCAAAATCCTGATAAACTGAATAATCTTTCAGGCAAGATATGTCTTTCCTGTGAATATCAAAGATTTGCTCTGGGTGATTAAGTTTCAGATAAATAAGATAAATAAGACAGCAAGATTTAATTCTAAAAACTCACCGTGTAATTTCTGGGCATAAAATGGCATACAGTAAAGATTTGCCAGGCCTCAGTCTTTAACTGCTAGACTCAAGCATATTCACACTGAAGCAGTAAAAGTTTGGTTTGTCTATGAATTTTTGCTTCTGAGCTACTGTGTGGTACACCAGACTGAGTTATGTCATTAAGGTTGGAAAGGATCTTTAAGAGCATTGAGTCAACCATAAACCTGCCACTGCCAAGTCCAAGCCGTGTTGCAAAGTACCACATCTACATGGCTTTTAAGCACCACCAGCAATGCTTACTCCACCACTTTCCTGGGCAGCCTGTTCCAATGCTTTACAACTCTTTCTGTGAACAAACTTTTCCTAATATCCAATCTAAATCTCCCCTGATCTAATTTGCTGACTCTGACTTTGTGATTTGCTGGTAAGTTGAAACCCCAACTTATAGAATATTTCATCTGTCTTTTCACCCATATTGGGTGGGCTATAACAGACTCCCACCAAGACACCTGCCTTGTTGGTATTATCCGTGATTGTGACACATAAACACTCGGCCCTCTCAACACCATCATCAAGCCCTAGAGAGTCAAAACACTCCCCCACACACAGGGCACTCCCTTCTTGCCTATCCATTCTGAAGAGTTAATGGCCATCTGCTGCAGCACTCCAGTTGTCTGAGTCATCCCTCCATGATTCCGTGATCATGACTACATCATCATTTTCCTGCTGCACAGTGGCTTCCATTTCCTCCTGTTTACTGTGTGCTTTAGTGTAGGTGTACTTCAGTAAAGCTATTGATCCTGCCACAATTTTGGGGGGAAAAACCTTAATTCCTACGTGACCATTGTCAGGTGCTTCCATGGTTTCTAACAATGGTAGTAAAAGCATTTCTTTCCTAGAATATAGTAACACTGATGCTCCAAAAGAACAGACAAAATAGCCTTATTTTTTTAACCAGGCAGCTGCAGCTGAAAGGAAAGGAGACAGTAAAAGCAAAATTCAGAAGGAGCACACTAAATGTACAATTTAATCATCTAAACAGGGCTATTTTCTGTTGCTTTAAGTTCTAAAAAGTATCATTTCCGCCCTTTAGCTTCCATCAAAGAGATATGGATCTGCTGTCTGTGACAAATTTACAGCCTGTGTGGATATTCTGGATAATAAAAACTGTCAGTGGTATTAAGAGCCTACATAGGAGCAACTGAATCCCATCCTGTATGTCTACATCTCAGCTCATCGTCCTATGTTTCCTTTACAGTTATGAGGCACTCATAGAGAATAATTGATTTGAGCAATTTCAAGTGTCTAGTGTGGAATGAGTTGCTTCCTACAGTACACAACTGGTTTCCTTCACTGACTCTAAATGAAGTCCAGGGTTTCTATTTTAAACCTCTGCACTGTAGATACAGCCATTTAATCAGACAACTCTCATCCTCAATATAGTGTATCAAGCTCTTCTGACTTTTCAGAAAGTAGAAACACAGGATGGTAAACATCACAGCTTCAGCCTTTTTCAATAACATAATCCACAAAACACCCCAAACCACCACAGATAAAGACCTGGAGTAAAAGAGATCAAAAGCCTTGAGCCCAGTGATTGCTACAGGGAGGAAAAAGTGATCATATGTGCCACTAATGTCATAGGCCCTTCCTGTAACAGAGAGTATAATAGATGACAATATCCAGATGACAGGTGTGGACCACAGTCCACCCTACAGAGAGTGAAAGCCTCCTACGTTCTGTCTGGAACTAGGATAAATTTTCTTCTTGACCTAAAATTTGACAAAACATTTGACATGAAGATGGTAATCAAAACTTTTAAACTGAAAGATGTCTTCCAGTTTAATAGAGATGGCCACTATCTGTCTGTAGAAATGTCCAGTTTCTGGTCCTCCTGAGAAATAAAGGGAGAAAAGAACTATTCATGTTCACCCTTGCAGGCAGACAGCTGAAGCCTGGATATGCTTGCATTATGCCACTACTATACAAATCAGGTACAATGTATTTCTGGTATTGAAACTAATTTTTCCTCTCCATGGGCATACAACTTAGCTTGTATAAGGATGTTATCTTTTCTTTATTTTCAGTCTGTGCCTTATCTCTCTGACAGAGTTGGATGGCTATAAATACTGTAGAAACTTCTCTAAATTGAAAGACACTTGCATCATAGTAGTAAAAAATCAACCAATCGAAACAGAATAAACAAAACCCCCCACCTTAAATTAAATATATAAGAAAGATTTTAATAAATCAAAATAAATAAGTAAATACTAAATTAGAAATTAGTTGGGTTTCCAGATCAAAGACAGTGCAGTGGGATTGAAACTGGGGTAAAGCAAAAAAAACCTTAATGATAAAGACCTACAGAAAACTGCTATTAGCTCATCAGGTATAGTCCATGTGCCATGACCAATGCCTAGAAAGCTGGGACAGTCAGGTTGTTGCATATGACAAGCACATGGAGTCACAACTTACTTTGACACATCTACCCCAGTGTGTAGAAGTTTTCTGAAAGATTTTTTTATATGTGCCATTCTTACAATTTTCTATAATGCTTACAGGCAAAGACATCCCAGTCTAATTAATAAAGAGGTAAGTGGGTCCAAGTGAATGTAAATCTATGCTGGTGGTAGCCACGAATGCCAGGAATGCCAATGTATTACGACAATAGGAGCAATCTGAGATAGCGCTCTTCATCAACAACAAAAAAAGTTAACTAGAAAAGGCTGGACATTCTCGGGTTTTGGTGTTTTGGTTTTTTGCAGGTAACAACTCACAAACTTGTGTGACATAGCATTATGTGAAGCTTCTTTAAACTAACTGGTTGTGATCCCAACTTAGGCTATGACATTTACACATGCAAGTTGAATAGAAATGCTACTGCGGAAAAAGTAGAGTAACAGACAGCATGACTTGAAAATAGACATGAGATTTCCAGAAGAAAACTTACTGTTTTAAATAAAACAGATTGTTTGGTGACCTCCAACTAGCAATGCACCTTGCAGATGGTTTAGGTAGGGTTGCCACACTTTTGAACTCACGTGTCTATCTGAGTAGCAAGACTGTACAAAAATTTTGTCTGACATTTGTTAGGTATAAAGCACTATTGGATCAAATGCATCTCATGACACAGGGGTTCCTTTCATAAAATTGCTTGTGCATTTCAGTACCACACAGGCACACTTTTTCCTTGTTCTTTCCCATATGCGGGGGGGTAAGACTGCTAAAGATTACAGACCTAAATATGAATTGATTTTTCCTTCATGTTTATTTTGAATTAGCATGCAAAACATTTTCTTCTGTGTTACATCCACTCTCCTAGTAGCTCAAAATTTTTCACAATGCCGCCTGGTGAGTTGCCTGGTTACATTTTGTTCCCGTTGTCTTTTTTTCCAGGCATTAGCTGAGCAATTAATGAACAAATCAAATAAATTGGAGCTGCTGTATTTTCCTCTAGATGCAAATGTGAAGGATAATTTTTAAAGTACTTTTATATATCTTCCATGTCCTCTGGGGAGGAAGTACAGGCTTCAAGTTCTAAATTACTCATTCCTGCTGGCATCAGATATATGCCCCAAGGAGTTCATTTTCTGCTCAACAGACAAGGATTTAACTACGTAAATTTATTTCTAAATAGAAAATAATATAATATAACACTTTCCAGAGAATCTCTCGCAGGTACTTTAGCACCCATAAGGGGAAGAGCTAAAAAGGCTCAAAGAATTGATACTTTCTTTTCCATGCAGATTATCTATGGGGCTGAAATTTTCCCCAATAGCTTAAGAATTTTACTAGTGAAGGATGCTTAATCTTAAATTAGATCAAACAAGTTTTGGCAGGAATCAAGACATTCATATAAAGTTCTTCTCCAATTTAGTTCAAGTCTTCCAATCTCCGTGAAGCAGTATTGCTTCAAATTCTAGCTAGGCTCGTAACAGCAGGCTTCATCATAATATCCAGGGATCCTAGTTTTGGAACTGAATAGGAAAATTTCATCATTTTAAAATATATTGCTACCCTATTTGGAGATAACAATTTAGAAACATAAACCAACTATGCTATAAAAACCAAGTCATTAAAAGTAACTCAGATGTATTTTCATAAACAGTCTCCAGCCCCACATCCCCCAAGCCATCCTCTTAATACCAGATTTTCTTTTCTTCCAAAAACTGAACTTGTAAGAGCAGCCCCATGAGGAGAGCCCCAGGTTGTCTGGGAATTTCTGCTTAACTCATCTGCTGTAATTACCAAATTAGGTGACTGTATCATGAGACACATCAGAATATAAACAAAAAAAAATTATCTGTCAACTCCAGTGGGACTATAAAGACATAATGGCAGAGAAAAGGAAAAAGAGAAAAAAAGGTCAAATTCACCCTGTACTCCCATGCTCCTGGGACTGCTGTTGAAGAAATGAATAGATGCAGCCAATGACACAAACCCTGCTGCTCTACATAAAGCAGATGTTTAACTATTTTCTTGGTGTTAGAATGTGTGCACCCATTTGACTGCAATGATGATTAAATTCATCCTGAGTTATTCTGTCACAGGAGGACAATTGCATCTTATGATTAGTTTCTAGCTCCATTTAGTGCAGTGAGAAGCTTGTAAACTAACGTGATGGGCCCCAGTTTTGTAATAACCCAGCCATGAGGATAACTGGCTGCAGGTAACCAAGAGTGTCAGCTTAAGTGTAAATTTACTCCACATCTACATGATTTCCCACAGCATGATTTCCTGCAAGCAGGGAAATGTTGACATTTAGTTAGGATTTTGCAAGCTATAAAATACTATGTTCTTTGGTGTTGTTACAGTAACACTCAATTTTGCCAACATCACCATAATTTTAAATATTTTCAATAAATATTTAGTTCTTCCTCTTACTTTGTAGTTTCATCCACAAGGAAGTATATAAAGACTTCCTGAACTGGGCTAACTGAGAAAAAAATGGATCTTGATTGCAATAATCTTTCATTTGCACTTTGCTAGGGCTAAACCAAATTCAACATTTCAAAAGAATTTATATGCTCGGGGTCAAGAACTAACAATGCATTCCATCTACAATTCCCAAAGAAGAAAAGAAAGAACAGAATTAGACCTAAGCATGAGAGTGAGGAGACTTTTGGTCTTGGGAAAACCCCCAAAAGTGAAAATTTTGTGGATGGTATATCTATAGTGCTGACTGGAGTGGGACTTTAAACTGACATATAGATTTAAAAAATGGGCAACTGAGTCCACGTGACTACCCCTGGAGTGAATGACACCCCGAAAGCTAGACAAGATGATTCCTACTTCAAATATTAAATTTAACTGCAGTTAATTTCTTCTTATTTTCTGTATTTAAACCAAGCTCTTTGATACAAGACTAGTTCGTATAAAATAACTTTCCAGCATTTAAGACTTTTTTAC
Source organism: Cyanoderma ruficeps (assembly GCA_008694505.1). Classification (NCBI taxonomy): domain Eukaryota; kingdom Metazoa; phylum Chordata; class Aves; order Passeriformes; family Timaliidae; genus Cyanoderma; species Cyanoderma ruficeps. The sequence continues at coordinate 6,243,633 of VZDJ01006585.1, read as the reverse complement.
TGCATTGTATTCGAATTACAGGCTAGCCAATCTTCTTTAGTCTATCTTTCTCAGAATAATGTATTTACAGCACTCCCTCAGTTTCTCCAACTGACACTATTTTCAGTCCCTGTGCCTGACTGCAGCATCAGTTCCAAGACAGGTTCCAACAGTGCAGAGATTCCACAAATACTATCTCTACTAATTTCGTACAGTCCATTGAGTGGCTACGTGAAACCAACAGATTTCATCATGAATATTACCATCATAGTGTGATCAGACTCAAAGGCCTAGGCAGATATTCTTTACTTGTAATTTAAACATTTACCCAAAGAACAATCTACTATCCAGAGTACTTTAATGACCACAACATGATTTTTAAATCCACCCTCAGATCCTCAGTGGAAATCTTGCTTCTGGCATTGCTTTTCTATTGCTACCATAATGTTATTTCAAATCATTGGAATAAACAAGTAACCAGAATGAACAGTGTTCGGGTCTTGTCTCAAAGCCACCTGACTACACAGGAAATATATTCAAAATAAAAGGAAACTATTAAATGGACTGTGTACTCTGGCAGAAAGGAAGGAAAAAACCTAAAAGCTGCAGCCAAACCTGTCATTCCCGAAAATTTTATTTTCTTATTCCCAGAGAAGATATGCAGGTTGGTTTAGTTGCAGCTAGCTTTTATCAAAAACTTTGCCTCATGGATCTTTATATGGATTCACACACTGTTAAACGATTCAGTGCAAAGCAAATGGAAAGATTAATTTTGTGATGTGGCACCAAAAGAAACAATTTACAGCAAGGATTAGGGATTGGACCATCTCAGCAAACTTCTGGAACAAATCCATTATAAATACAGAACACTTCACAATGACTGTATCAGTGATTACAATAAAGATGGACTTTTTTAGCAGAATTGAGAAAATTCATACAAACAGACTTTCTTCCCCCTATTTTTCCAAAAGAAATGAGGAGAGAGGTCTTATGGAGCTGAAAAAAATATTGTTGAAAATAAAATAACAGAAATTCTGAGTCAGATACTACTAATGAGACATCAGACTGGTAGGTTGGTATTTATACATTAATATAGAGCGCAGCTAACTACCCAGTGGTCATAATATAGCAACCAGGGCAACATATATTGGCAGCATGCATTCCCTTCTATGTACCTCTAAATCTAGTTTATTTTCTTTATTATTAAAAACAATTCAATCAGTAAGATATCCATGTCTCCTTTTTCTTCATGCTCATGCATACATTGCAAAGGTTATTTTTATTAAAGCAGAATAGAGTTAAAAAAATCAACTTAAATCAGCAACAATAATTTCTACCTCTTTCGGATGCGTATTCACAAAGGGATTTGTTCAACTGATGGCTACTTATGTCCTGTGCCCCCTTATACACCAGCTATTAAAAAATTATGTTATCAGTTGCATAGCTCCATTGCAGCCTTTTTCCTCCATCCTGTTACTTCCTTTCTGCCTTCCTTAGCTGCCTGCTGGTCAGCTAAGATTTGCTTATTCAGATTTAGTGGTGTGGTATGAGCAGGAGATCTCCACACACCCAACCATGATGCAACCTGGTTACAGACCTGGACATCCAGCTCTGAAGACAGTGTTCTGAATTAAAGAAAACCTCTCATAGCTGGTCTGTTTTACTTTCTAACCTGCGAATACCGTGTAAAACAGCCCTGACCTTAACAGTAAAAACCCCATGCAAATAATTTCACCATCCCGTTAGCTCCAGGACTAACTGGTCTCAGTTTTTTGTGGTATACACCTGATAATGTCTAGTTACCATTATTCTGTTGTGTCATGGCAGAATGTCACCCAAAAAAACCAGTTTATGCATAAAGTCATATTTATCTCATCTACCATCAGTACAAGTATCTGCAACAGGAGCATAATTGTCCTAAATTCCATGTACTCAAAAGACATAATCAATTTTAAACTATCATGACAGTACAGGTCCATGAGATTAAGGTCACCGTCAACTTTTTTATGAGGAAATGTGAAAGCCCCCCAAATATTAGACTATATTAGCAACCCCCATAGGGAAATGTCTGAGGGTGATTATTTCATATTATTTCACATTCAATTTTATACTATTTCTAAAATAAAACAAAAGGATAATAATTTTAAAACAAAATGAACCTCAAAAGCTTGCAAATTAATACTATGAATTAAAAGTCCCCCTGTTTTTTCACAGCATGCCTTCATATTTTTTGATTACTTAATTTCCATGCCTTCATGCTGATTGCTCCTAAAACACCTGGTAAACAGGATGTAGCATATTCCATTGTCTTTTGCAAGAATTTAAAGTCTGAGCAATTTAATCTCAGAGCAGAAGAATCACCTCAGTACTGCTCACTGCTGTTGAAGATTAATTTTTACTAGCCACTTAGAGGGCTAAGGAGTGCATTACAACGAACACTATTATTCAAGTTCAGCAGAATAAAATCCATCATTTCTGAGCAGAGGAAAATGATTTTTATTAGAGCCATTCACACAGCTCCATGATTCAGTGGCATACACCATCTCTACTTGTTCATTTTCCATTGTAAATTTTATCTTGTCCAAGAAGCAAAAAGTTCATTAGTTTGCTCAAAATGGTTCTTATTAAGTGTGCTAATTGAGAGTGTATAAATGCATTTCAGTAGCTTCCTATGTTTGTTTATTGAGAAGTGACACAAATTTGTCTTCTTTGTATGTTTAATGCTAGTAAGATTTTGTTTACAGGAGAGCAACTGTGGTAACCATTGTGTCCAGAGAGGTTAAAATAGCAAAAAACACATCATATAAATGTTTTGTAAAGGGTATTGAAAATTAGACTGAAGGATGTTAGCAGTCCCTCTGTGTTTAATGAGTGAATGAGGGAAAGAAGGGTTCAATCCTATTAGGAAACATTCTCAGTTGTGCCACAGACCCTAAAACACTTAATGAAACACATGGCAACCCACTTGCTATTTCTTCCCCTGATTCAGCAGGCTCCTCAAGTACCAGCCTCATTCTAAATGTCTGGATAGTGCCACAGGAGACATATTAAATTATATTTCTTAAGTCTGCATAGTGCCACAGAAGACAGATTAAATTATCTTCCTAAAGTGGGAGCCTTCATTCGTATATAGAATAGCCAAACAAATTTGACTAAGTTTGAATTTTTAAAGAGTCATTTGCTTCTAAAACCTCCATATTGTTATTTTAATGGTTAAATCTATCTTCATGGACTTATGCTGCAGTTTGTCCATTATTAAAGATAAAGAGCTTTGCTTTTCAGTCAGCAGTACATACCCTCTCCTTATTAGCAACTCTTTTTTAAAAAGAGGGTTTTGAAATACCAATTTCTCCCTGGAAGTCTGCTTTGAAAATAGTCAAAGATGCATAATGAAATGTATGTTTCTTTTCACAGACCCTGCTTGGAAAAACAATGTTTCTTAGATCTGAGTTAGGGATTGAAGGAACCTGAGTCCTTAAGTAAATTACTTCAAATTTTAATGAAAATGAAGCAGAAGAAAGGGATAAAGAATTCCTTCATATGATGGAAATCATTTTAGTAAGCACAAAACCAGTGCCTCATGACCCCTTGTTTCAAGAATAAATTTCTCCCTCAGTAGAAATAGCTGATACCAAATTAATTCTGATCTTAGATGCATCAGACTGATCCCTTAGAAACTACTGAGTTTTAAACAGAGTTCTCCAAACACCAAAAAATCTGAAAATTTTATATCTCTGATATAAATATAGCAGCAGAAAGCAAAGTCTTAATTTCTTGCCATTCAGGATAGCTGCTATGTCCAGAAAGTGAAAGGGAAGCTGTTTCACACTGGCCTTTACCAGAACATTCTCAGGGTGTGGTTGCTGTTCAGCATCCAGCTTCAGTCACAGCCGCTGATAGGGAAAGGCCCTGAGGACAAGCCTTGGAACAAGGAAAATGCTGCGGAGACAAAGTGGCCCAGAACTCTAGACTTTGAAGTTGTACCCATTTATCTTTCAAATCACTTTAGTTAATCTCCATTCTGTCACGTTGTTTTTAATTCAATCTCCACTTACGTGTCAGGCTCTAAATGCAAAGGATATATATACGCCAGGCCAGTGCAAGCTCTCAAGGAAAGCAGGAGCCAAGGAGGCACAACAGTCTTCTAGAACAGATTCATCTAAATAACTGTGTGTGGAAAATGAAGAAGTAAAGAAAAAGAAGTATTAGCAATCGCTTTCCCACCCACTGATTCCATATCAACATTAGTGATTAACAGGCAATTTTCGGTTTCAATCAAACACTCAGTGCTAGATTCTCATTTCTATCTCATGAACAAAACAGGTCTCTTAAGTTTTACAAATTTGTTCTTGAAATGTCGTGAAGACCTTCTGACTCTGCTTAGATTAGGGGTAGTTTGAGTAGGCCAGATTCTGATAATTTCACTGTATTGCTGAGAAATACTCAGCCAAAACTCACATTCGAATACAAGAAAAACAAAGGTAAAAATATTCAGCCTATGCTCTTACAGTTAGCATTAGAAATATGAAAATGCTTAAATGGTATTTAAGTTTTATCCCAAATTTAATGGTTTTAATTCATGAGAGTATTTTTTTGTTGTTGGGGTTGGGGTTTTTTTGTTTCAGTGTTTTTCTTTAGAGCAGAGTCTCAAGGTGGGACACAAGTTCATTACTCTCTAAGGTGATACAGGAAATATATTCCTAAATATTTTTTATTCCCTCCTGCACTCTACTACATCACACTTTCTATATTTAGAAGTGATTAGATTTATTTACTTTGCACAGCAACTCAACTCAAACAAGTACAGAGATGAACCTACTTTTGCAAATATCTGTTTACATACCCTGATTTCCATTTAAGTAGTGGCCAATTAAACCTTTGTAAATAGAAGGAAGCACCCACAGCCTTTGAAATTTGAAGGTAAATATGCAACATACATGAGCATTTCAGGTTATTGCTCTCCAATTAGAGCTCAGAGCACACCATCATTGTCCTTTTGACAACGAAACCTGCCAGTCACATTTGCAAGCACACACATGAATTAAACATATCACCTAAGCATAATGTTTTTACATCTTAGAATTGGGTCTTAGAGCTGTTCAGTCTAATGCATTATAATCATAAAAAGAAGAGTTTGCACTTTGCTTCAGAACCCACCGGTACTGCAGCAGTCATGCTGAAGAATCACCCAAACTGGTGGGACTCCTCTAGTGGCATACGACTGGGAGGTGAGTCCTTGTTGAGTGGTGTCCAGCATCTCCTCATGCACTGGCAATGTCCAGCTGCCCTTGCTGCCCTTGGCATCTGCTGCAAGTTAGTTACGTCTGTTTGCCTGCAGGCCACTCTCATCTACCAAAGGGTATCAGCCAGGCACTCAACCATCCACAGATCAAAGAAGAGACTAGCTTGATTCCTCCTTTTTAGTCCAAATTCTCAGACGAACTTTGTGCTTTCTGACAATGGCAGAAGTACTGAGCCAGAAGCTGGAACTCCAGGGCAATGTAAGCACTGTGTAAGCCTGTGTGTGGGAGTAGCTGACTGTGGGTCAGTGGGAAAAAAAGGCAGGGGATGAGAAAAGCAAAAGGGAACAGAAAAAGGACTGAAAGGACTATGCATGATGCAATGTTTTGGGGCAAAAACATGCTGTTTCTTCTCCAAAGCTGCAGCTTTGCTGCTGTCCTTAGGGCCCCCCTGTCAGACTGCTCAGTGGAGTTCAAGGGCATCCCTGCTGGTTTTGACGATAGCACATTGCCTCCTGCTGGGCTGCACACTTCAGCACTTCTTCTGAGCCAAAGCAGTGATGTTATGCATTATCTAGCCCAGAGATGTTTTTAATTTGGTTTGATTTCTCTCAGACAGGATCAGAAAGATGGCGTTCAAGCCCCCTGCCACTTGTTGACACCACTGTACTTCACCTCCCTCTTACTGCTGTGTCACAGAGATTGAAGATCTCTTTACCAATGGGACAAAGGGACAGTAAAACAGGAAGGCCATATGCTTTTCTTTCAAAGCTATCACTTGCAGAAAAATGTGTTTCAGGCTTTGCCTGCTGTGTTCCAAAGACAGGAAACTTAGTTCGCCTTTGCAAGTTGTTCAGCATGGCTTTATAAAAAGTTCTCCAGCACAATGAACTCACTCAAAATCAGCTCCTCTTTTGAAAATATAATGCTTTTTATCTGGGATGAAACAAGTGTAGGCTACTTTCAGTCAAAAAGCTGATATAATGCAACACGTAGAGCATGCACTGCCTTTCTCTGTAAAGTTGTATTTCTGAACAATTACAAAGGAGACATGTAAAACCAAATGTGGAAATCTGTCTGACTGCTGAATAGATTGAATTTTTCCCTCACCCTTTGGCAAGAGTCATCTCTTCCTGCTATTATTAGGATGCCCACTGGGTGCAGGGTACCTCTATAGAAAATGGTATCTGTTGAAATTAATCAGCAATGCTTTAGGTGCACTCTGCTTCCTGGCCAAAAAATCTAGGAATCAACATTGCTGCCTATTTCCAAATGTCTCCCATGTCCTTATTAAATGTGGCTGTGGCAGCAGAAAGAATATCTCTCTTAAACAGCATATTGCAGCATTAAAAAGAGCACAGATGTGCTGAGATTGTCAGTCATGCAATTCACTTTGAGCAAAGCAAGTCTTCATAAGGGGAAGCAAGGGCAAGATCTGGTGGATTCATGGGTTGTTTTGTTATAGCAGAGAAAGGTCTCTAGTAGCTGTGTCTAAATAAGAAAAAAAATTGTGGTATTAAATTGTTTTGAAAAACTAATTAGAAAAATAATACCTGATGAACAGGATAAATAAAATCCTGTAGAAAGTATCCTTTAACAGCACTAAGGCAGGCAAGGAGTTAAAATACTGCATTTAGGTAACAAGAGGTTAAAGCATTCTTCACTACCTGAGATTGTTAATCCTTTTGACTAAAATTTTGCCCCACAATACAGGATGGATATTACCAGCGTTGTTTCCTCAGGGCCAAAGGCTATTTTTTGCATGTTTATAGTATTCTCATGAACAAAAGCTGTGTGAAGGCTGATGACTGGAGCAGAGGCTGCTATGGTATCTTATGGTAGTAGTTATCTTTCCTGGAGGAGAAGGAACATTTCTGCAACAAGATGTAAGCCATTCTGAATACTGGTAGTAGTAATGGTGGCCTGCCAGCTCCTTTTATAGTTCAGCTGAGCCTGAGAAAGCCTGCTGCCTGGCTTGGTAGCTCACTGCCTCCTCCTTGAAGCTCAGAACCAGTCCTGGCTTGACACGTATGTAAGACTAACCCCAGAAGACCCCAGTCTGGTGTTGCCACAGTGGGGCTGTGCATATTCAATACCACATGTGAGCATAACCACCATCTAGCATCATTCAGACAATACAGTAAGGCTCAGTCTCCTCCAGAGCTGTCACAGCTTCTGAGTCTTGGTTAAGTTCCTTTCTACCCTGCTAAAATCAATGCATCTGTCTGCAGCCGCTCTCCTCTTACAGGCTGGGTCCATAAGGCCTGAGGATGTTTGAGCAGCCAGAACTGGGCAGCAACTGAGCCCAGGCTACAGGTGAAGGCTCCCAGGAGGGTCATTACTAGAGGAAGATCAGTTCTTCCTCTCGCCATCCAGAGGAAAGCCAGTCATGCAACCTGGATGGAGATGCCCACATCCTTCAAAAGCTTTCCAGATGACGAGGAGACAAAGACCTTGGTGCTGTGAAATACACAGTGCGATGAAGGAAGAGTAGAAACCACTAAGAATGTAAGCCAAATCCAAAGTGATAACTAGAAATTACAAATGTGATGCAGCCACCAGTTCTTCAGCATGCCAGGGAAACCCATAAGAACATATCTACCCAACAGAGGAGAAATAGTTAGAAGTTGGGTGTAGAGGAATCTAAACTGCTTTACCTTATATGTATATTTTAGGCTTCCTTTCTTTTTTTAGCTTTCAGTTTTTCCTAGCCTTGTTCCCTCCAAGGCTTTCAGGCAGGCCTTCCTGTATTTCTTTGCTGAAGGCATGTCTCCAGTGAGATTCAAAATGTATATAGCCTGGATCTGTTTTTAATGTATGGTTTTGGACCTTATTTCCCCAAAGGTGCTAGTTTAAATGTACTGTCAACTTCATCTTTACATTTCATGTCTTGTGCAATGTACTCCACCTTTAACACAGCTCTGATAGCTGTGTATTTGGGATATGGAAATATCTCAGAGGAAACTAAATGTTTACAGAAGTTCACTTGGCTACCGCGTAAAATAACTCTCATTTCTCTCTGCCAAATAATCTGTGAGGTGAGAATGGAGTTGTTTATTGTACAAATGGAAACCTAAGGCATACAAGAGGAAACAATGGTGGAAGAAAATTCCAACCTGAGCACTGCTTGAAGTCACACAGTGGTATAAAAGCAAGTTAATAAAATTTGTGGTCTAAAGGAAAGAAAACACTTTTTAGTGACTTGTAAACATAGAAAATAAAACAGCCGATGCTTATTCCAGAACACTTTTTCTGTGTATCTCTGCCCTGTGCAAGAGCTCTGCCAAAGATTTTATTTGAGACATTGGCAGATTAGTAAAACTGTAGTGTATGTTAGTGCTGCAGATCCCTGGCACCATCAGAAATTGTTTCCAGTTCATATGCACAATATGTCCTGCTGTCTGCATGCACATGGAGAACACTGGGCATATTCCAGGTCTTCACTTCCTTCAATCCTCACTCTTGAACACACACAGATAAGTAGTTCTGTTGTGAAAATATTACATACTTAGTTACCTATTTGAAATTTACCAAGGGGTTTTGGGGATTTATAATTAATTCTAATTCCAATAATTCTAATTTTAAAGCAATTCTAGGCAATATTTCAGTCAGTTTCTACAGACAAATTCTGCGTGGATGGCAGATGTGAGATCATTCAAGTGCTCAAATCTAGATCTCAGCAGGTCAAAAGTGCAGGGAAATCAAAAAATGTAATATTAGTTATTATGCTCAGTACAGTTTTATCCCATTTTCAGATGTAAAAATAATTTACACACATAGCAGGAGCTTACAGTGCTGTTAGTCTAATGATGTTCCACAATTTCTTTTTTTATTATTTCTGTAAGGGTTCATGTTCTTCACTGGTCCCTTGCCTATCCCTAAAGTAGATTTACTGGGTTTCAGAAGTGTTCCCTGGAGGCTACCAGATGGTGATGGCACTGAGAGGGGCAGAGCAGCAAATATGGTATCATCATTGATGAGAGGCCAGTAAAAGCACAGACATATCACTGTTGAACTGTCAAAGAAAAAAACAGTGGAAGATTTGAACCTGAGGTGGATGCTGCATCTTAAACAGAAGCAGCTTGTTTTGCTTCCTACTTCTAAGTTAAGAGGAGCAACTGGTTTTATAGTATTAGCTTTAGGGATACTTAAGAAAATAATTTTCAGATTTACAATGGAGATCACATTTCAGTTTCAACTCTGGAATGACTATGGTTGTCCACATTTTATTTCCCCTACCAATCTAAAACATGTCAATGACCTGTTTATAAGATGGTGCCAATTACATAAATATATCACACAGTGTGTAAGGGAAAATTTCATTGGATCACTTTGTGAACTTCACGAAGGATATCTGTATGCTCATAATAGCAGTCAGTTTATGCTAGGGTACATGGTGAACTTCAAACTGAAGTTTCACTTCAAAATGAAGTTTCAGAAGATAAGTTGTATAACAAGTTCTTTGCATGCACAAGAACAGCCAAACAGTCTATTCATACTAAGGCTCATCACATTTGTAATCCATACTGTAGGGGGTCAGTGCTAAAATTAAATTATACCTGCCTACCATTCTCAATCAAATCAGGCTGTGAACTGAAAAATAAAACAATTAAAATTAGAGAAAGGACAGCCTCCCACTGTTTATGATCTCATTCTATTTGTGAAGAGTAGGTGGAAATTCACCCATGGTGAGCATTTGGTTTATGTCAATTTTTCTTGTTATTACAGCTGGGGCTTATTTTGTGAACTGTTTGCAGCTATTTCTGCTAAAAATAGGTGGATACCAATTTAAACTTCCTGGTGATATTTCAAGTCAAAGTATCATTAGTAGATAGTTATTATGCTGCACTTTATTGTAAGAGATCCTGCCATGAAGCCAATCTATACAAATATAAATAAAGTCAGTTAGAATTACCTTCCAAATGGCTCTATTGGAGGTTATTCATGTTTGGTTTAGCAAAACAAGCTAAACTATTTGCAAGAAAATTTATTAGTTGTAGGAACACTGAGTTAATGAGACTTTCTACAACTCCTTATCAGGTTAGACTGCGACACTTAGAGAGAGATTGGGGATCAATTTTGCCTTTTTGCCTCCATCCTAAGTAAGGGAAACATGTAGTTCTCCCTTGGTTTCCAAGGAATATAATTTCTTTTTATGATTTCTCCCTCCTCTGCTATTCAGTCTTGTAACAAAATAATCTTCTCAAAACACATTCCCTCCCTCCCTCCCTCCCTCCCTAACTAACTAACTAACTNAACTAACTAACTAACTAACTAACAAAAAAAGTGACAATCAGATACAAAATTCCCTATCTTCTAATGACAGCAATAGCTGACATGTGAGGTCAAATAATGATGATTTGGTCATCCTTCTCCATGCACTCTCCTAGTTATCCATCACAGGATTTATATCTTGGCCTGTGAAAATTGTCAGACCCAGCTGCCATAAAAGTTTTCAGTAGGAATCCCAGAGTCTCAGGGAAACTGCTAATACCATTTCCATGATCTCCATCTCAAACTTATTAGCTGATAGTGTGGCTGCAGCTGTTATACAGTTGATATTTCATTCCCACATCAGGAAAGATTTCATCACTGAACGGGTTGTCAAGCTCTGGAACAGACTGTCCAGGGAAGTGGTTGAGTCACAAGCCTTGGAGGTATTTAAAAGATAATATTAATATGGTACTTAGGGACATGGCTTAGTGGTAGGTTTGGCAGTTGCTGGATTCGACTGGATGATCTTAGAGGTCCTTTGCAACCTAAACAATTCTGTGATCTATGATCCTACCTGTGGTTATGTTATGTGACTTTTCACACCAGCACAGAATACCAAGATCTTGTTTTGTATCTATCTATTGTCAAAGTCAGCAACATGTTCAGGAGTCCCCAGCAGTGAAATTTTACAGGGTTACTAAAGTGTGACCATTGAATGTGGTGTGGCGAAGGGTTAGCTAGGCTAGCCTCAGAGTTCAAGATATATCATTAAGGAAATTACATCCAGCCACATTTTCTGGTCCCAAACACAAGTTACAGCAGTGTCTGAAAGGAACAACACCCTTTGTTGTTCCTCCTTAGGCGTTGTCTAGGAAATGCTAACTGCCCTAAGCCAAAACCTGTTAAACAGTATAGAGAATCATTTTCCAGTGCTTGTGCCTTGTGCACTGGTTCAGTCTAGTCTGCTGGCAGAGCCACAGCCTGGAAGTTTCTATATGTATGACACAAGGCACAGCAACATTAGTCCAAGGTTCATTGACCCCATGGAGAAAAAAAGTGCATTAGCAGAGTTGGAACCCTTACCATAACAACAGAGTTGCATTTCTTCTCGGTTATAGTTTTTTAGGCAATATCCTGTTGAAATAATTGTAGTGCCTCACAATGATATTCTTCTAATTCATTTGAGGAACTAGACAGCCACCTGTCTAAAATACAGGGGTTTGGTCTAAACTAATTGTCAAGTTTACTTTGTCTCTCTGTCGATTCTTTCTGCCTAATTTAACTACTACTTTTTACTCTAGAAAGCCTCTCTGGATGTCTGTGTCCATCTATGACCACTATCTAGACACCAATTTTCAGACAATTAAAAGTAGCTGAAATAGGAAGAGACATGGGGAGAGAAATAGTTCTGAAAAATGAGAGGGACAGTATGGGGTCAGTCTGGTTGCACAGGTCCAAAATCTAGGCTGCCAGGCTGGAATCCAAGAAAGTCCTTTAAGGGTACAAATGTTTCCATCTAAAGGTTTAGAATGCAGATCTAGCATGATTAACTCAGACATTTAAGCAGAATGGTTCAGATATCTCGTTCTGGCAGTGTAACACATAAAGCCAAATTAGATGCCTGGGGATTGAATACATAAAATAGAGGAAATATACTTATCCAGCTGGGAATTACTGGATTAATTCAGTAAGAAAACTTACTGAAGTAGAGGGAGAAAACTGCAGTTTACATTAGGTTTGCTCCTTTATTTTAGTTTGTTCCTTTAGTCCTAACTATCTGGTTTTTGAAATAGCACCTCTGCAAAAATGACATTTCAAAGGTATCTTATTCTCACAGTGCTTCCTTGCTTTCTTTCATCGGGTGCTCACACCACCCACCCTTAAACTGGGAGACATGGGTGCTAGGATCTCAGCTGTGCATGAAAAGCTAATACTCCTGTAGACAAAGAGTTTACTCATTCTCTACCATTCACCTAAAAGTTGGGATGGGATTCAGGAAGGATTAGGAGAACAGACGTCTGAAGCAGACAGAGAAGCAGAGAACCAATTATGTGAGTCAATAGGAGGCAAACAAAGAAAATTGCTGGGGAAAATGTTGTGATTGGATGTTTAGCAGAAAAAAAGAGAATTATATAATTCCTAAGGAATATAGCAAGAAAGATTTAGCAGCCCAAACTGTTTAACGTGTGTGAATGTAGGAGTGTTTTCCCAGTCTGTTTGGAAAGAGAAGGCTCTTAGTGGTACAGTAGTGAAATAGTGGTATCAATATACAGTGAGAAATGCTTTCTCATGTGCGAAGCAAAAGCAAGAGAGAAGGAGGGTCTAAAATGACCTCCACACAGAATCCATCAATGAGTTTTCTTAATAGCACTAGCAGGGACTTAGCAGCTGACCATGTTTAAAAAAAAAAGAGTAAGGATCTTGCTTTTATTTCTATTACACTTCAAGGAAGGGGGAACATACAGAAAATCTTAAGGAAGAAAATGCAGGCAAGTTTGATGAAAGGAGAGAGGGCAATGAAGATGTTAAGAGGGACTGATATAAAAATAGCAAATGAAATTTTGTCTTCAACTGTTTTCTTAAAGAGATGTTAGACCTTTACAAAATCCTGCATCTAACAAAGGAAAGAAGGGTGGTTTTTTTTCACTAAGATAGTGGAAAAGCAGCAAGAAAAAGTAAATGGAAAACCAACAGTGAATATCAAAATATCCTACTATAGCATAGAATATCACAAAGGAAAATGTGATCTGAAATGTAATGAAGCTTTAGAAAGAGTGTGAGGAATGGGGACAAAAAGGGAGGTCAAAACAGTCATACTTAATCTTCTTTTTGAAAGAGTAATTAAGATATTGCATGGAGAAGGTGAAAGGCTGGAAAACAGGAATGTTTTAAGAAGGTGTCAAAGGCTGTAATTAAGCTAAGGACAAAGGTAGGCATATAACTTGATTTCAAGATATTCTTGTTACAGGGAGTGGCAAGGAGATTGAATTTTTTCTTTTCTTTTTTTTGTTACCCTACAACCAACACAATTTACTTTTTTAAATTTAAGAAGTAGTAATAGCTCCATTAAATTTATTCTGCTCTTCCTAGTGCAGAGAACATCATATTTACGTAAATATGTTCAGATGGTTTAGCCAAATCTATCAGGCAGATGATATGCTAATACTTCAGTCTTCTAAAACTTTGTATGGTTGTGATATTATAGCTTACATGCCTACTATTATCATTTAATACTGATAAAATGCAGTATAAGAACTACCAAACTGGATTTTCTAGTCATTTTATTTCACTAAGTAACCATGTACAATTGAAAATTATTATACAGGGTGAGAAATAGAAGGGATTCATGACATTTGTACCAAAAAGAGACTTCAAAAGACAGATTATGTGTGAGTCAATACAGGTACATGGTCAGAACAACCCCAAAAAGCCCATGGCTGAAATGCAAAGAATAAATTTATTTCATTACCTTACTAACTGGAGGATCCCCAAAGAAACAACTGGGCAGCAGAGACACATGAGGGGGAGCACAGGTAACATCAGGCTCCTGGCGGACTCTGGGGTTGCTGTGTGCACCCATTTACCAAGGTCGTGCACACACAGAGTTTACCACCATGTTCTGATCTCCTCAGTGCTTTTTATGATCTTTTATCACCCTCCCAACAGGGAGGTCAAACGTGTCTGTGAGAGCCCATCCAAGTCTCTGCAAATACCTGTGTTATCTCTGGACAGGGAGTCTACTTCACAAAACAGACAGAGGCATGTAGGCATAATACATGGTGTTTTCCATGCTCTTGCTCTCAAGGTTTCAGCATTCCCAGATGCAAGGTGACTTGAGCTAACCTACCATCCTCCTCACCATTCTTCCACTTTTAACTGTTTCCTCCAAACAGTATGTTTTTTAAGAGGATGGAGAGGCCTAAAGAATAGTGACAATGTACTTCATTTTGCAGATGATTGACATAAGCCAAAAGATCGTGTCCCATAATTAAGGACGCCCCCAGACATGCTGTTATGAGCAAATCACACTCTTGGAAGGGGTTGCAAGAGAAACTTAGTCGTTCAGCTCCATCCTTATTCCCATAGACTTCAGTCACTGGAAAGAGATTCCAACTGACAGATGTGAAGATGTGACAGCTTGGCCTTGAGTATTCTTTACACATTACCTGCCTGAACCCTTGCAAATCTGGTATGAAGAGGCCAAATTTTGCAAGAGACTAAAGCAAAACAAAAACACGACACTATCCAACTTAAAAAAACAACTTTGCTAATTTCAGAGTGATGTTACACCTTAACAACCTCCAAATACTTCTTGTCTTAGAGTTTCAATAGCTGGATGATCATCCCTCCAGGAATACTGCTTGCTATCACTCAGTTTTGTCAAATTGAAATCACCCTGATTAATGCCTTTTTTCCCTTTTTCTTTTCTTTCTGCAAACGCCTGTCATTAATGACTTTTTCACTCTTGACAAAGTTGATAAGTAAGTTACATTTAAGGAACTGCAAATCTGCATGTGGTTGTTTGACAACATAATCAAGTCGCATTTATATTTTAGAGAGCAAAATAACGGGCAATGAATTCCACTGCCGCTGGCAGTCAAAACTTCTCTAATACACCTCTATTTCTGCATTAGTTTAGGGTGAAACATGACCAAATCTCTTCCAAACAAAAGGTGTTTCTGTCAGTGGACTGTTTTCCTGAGATAAGAATAAAGGAAAAATAAGTCTTTATGCTTTTAGCACAGATTGTTTACCTTGTGATAGATGTAGGCAAGTCTATCTTTGGGGAAAGTTGCATTTCAGTTGACATGATTGAAAATATATTAAATCTCTTTTTTTTTATTTTTTCTTCTTTTCTTTTTTATTTTTTTTTTAAGTAAAGTATGACTGGAATTAACTCTTTCCGTTAGGACCTGTTTTAATGCATTAGCCTGGCTTTTTCTGTGGCTTGGTTGGGTTCTTATGAAAAAAAAATCTGTAGCTGTAGCTGCAAAATGCAGTCTCTTTGCTACCGGCTTAGTATCAGATTTTAGCAATTACACAGTCATTTCTCTTCACTGACAGTTAAAGTCACAGGGCATAGCTGCCATTTACTTTACTGAGACCAGGATTTGAACTGCTTTGTCTGGACTGATCCAGCCTGAAGTCTTCTGTATTGTCACTGTTATTCACCTTTCACAACCAAATACCACAATTCCTTCCAAAGGATACCAGCACACTCCTAGGGAGCTTCTGTTATTCCTAAGCACAAGCAGTATGTTTAGAACCATTTCTGTAAAAAATAAGGATAATCCATGCTTGGGAGGTCATGAAACTCTTAGGCTTCCAAATTCAGAGATCTCAGACTTAAAGTTTAGTGCTAAATCCTGCAAACATACTTAGAATTTTACATCCGTCAGTTCTGCTGGCTTCACTGGCTTTACTGTTCTTAAGTTAAGCATATCATTGTGGCTTTACACAGCCAGGGTTTAAAGAGATGAAGAGAAATTGAAATATTTGGGAAGATGAAAGGAAGCATAGGTTCTTAGCAAAATGTGTAAGTACATAGGTGTCATTCAGATTTTTTTGAGTGGGCATGCACAAGTGTACAAGTGCTGGATGAAATGTGTCCCTCCATGATCCAGCCCCAATAGCCGGCCTGCCTCTAACGGCTCACAAGAGCAGTTCCAGGAAAAAATCCAACTCATCCTCTGTGCCTCTTGGCTTGTAATGCTCACAAGGTGGGACACTTCAGAGAATGTAGCTTTCAAACTCCACCAAATCATTCTTGATTTTTCTTAGGGATGTAGAATGAAGCAGAATGAGTGTTCTCAACACATAGGCTAATCCCACTGCTTAAATTCAAATATTTGCTCAAATATAGTACCTGATAAACTCTAGGAGAATTTTAAAATAATAGGACAATGTATTTTCCTAGCTCTTTGCAGAGGTTTAACTGTTGCTGATGATCATTCCTAAAAAACAACAGTATGACGTACACGCTAATAATGGAAATACTGGGGTCAAGCAGTAAGAGTGTGGTGAAGTTGCAAGGAAAAAATAACTTAGTGCTTTAAAAAGTATAGGAATATGTCCATCATATAAAAATGTTATATTTCTCTTTGATTTCACAGAAGACTCAAATATCAGACTGCAATAACTTTAAGAAAATCCCTGTATTTTATAGGGCATTTGACAAAGTGTGGATTAATGAAGCTAGGAATTCATCCAGTGACTTAAAATTACAGCTAGAATAGAGATAAAGAGAAGAAAGACAAAAGGTTTACATCAAAACCTTTATTATCACACTAAAAGCAAGTCTGGGAATTTTACTAATACAAGGAGTTGTTTTCTCTCTCTGTAGGCAAATTCACTATTATGATTTGGAGAGCATTCTGCAAAGTCAACACACAAAGTCAACTCAGCTTTCTATTTCCAGGTTTTATCTGAAGTACATATTCAATAAGGCAAAACTTCCACTGAATTTTGCAGACAGTGTTTCTTGACTAAGGCAGTAGAAATTGTGCTATGCTAATTACTTGGAGCCTAAATTATCATCCCACTAAGCACTGGAGCTACTGTATCACTAGATTTGTTTTGTGGCTCTCTCACACCACTGCATATGAGATGGATTCATTTTCATGTGGCTTTGATATTACGTCATATTTAATATCTTTTAATGCATTGTAGTTCACTTTAAATATGTTTAACATCATTAAAAATGAAAAGGGAGGCAGTTTGCCACAGAGGTTTCTCATGTTTGTGGCCTGCCAGGACACTTCTTCCAGTATCTTGCAGTTGCCCATATTGTGGTGTATGTGTCCTGCACTATATATACTTCTTCAGCAGAACATGGGCCAGAGAAAATCCTGTCTCTAATAAAATATCTGGTCCCCATGTAAAATGATGGAAGAGTAAGCTTCTGTGTATAGAGAAAATATTGGCTTCCCAATCAACCATCTGGTGTATAGTGGGAATGGTCTGAGTATCTTTCTCAGTTGGAACATTTGGAAAATGAATATACTGTTGCTACAGCTCAGGCTGTTGGCCATGATGTTTGTGATAATGTTGTTGATTTACCAGATGTCCTGCAAATTCCTGGTGTGGTAGCGTTTCCTGCTCCTACTGAAGTCTTCATTACGTGATGGGTTTATGATTGCAGTCATTTCTCACAGAGTAGGAGGGAGCTGGGAACTGTGTCCAAGCACAGCATGGAATCCATCATCCACTCAACATCCAGTTTGCAAATCAAATTCTATACCAACATGTTGCTTCTAGATCTCTAAAAATTATATGGGAATACATGTAAACACATGAGTAATACCACTGGCATATTTTGCCATTTTTCTAAATCCCTCAATGCCTAATACAGGTGCTTACACATCTATCTTCATGTATGCACACCCAGTCCTTTTCCCTACTTTCCAACTAGCAAGCAGGAATAAAAATGGGAGTACTGAATGCTGTGTTCACTCATTACGCTCAAGAAATGTATCTGAGGTTTGAATAAGGATGCTTCACCACTCCACTCCTGCTCTGTTACAGCAGATTAATGAAGATAATATATGATGTACAGCTGAGGACCTACGCTTTGACTTCAGAAATTAACTCATCTCTTTTACTTTCAGAATGAGTAAGCACATGTGCTGCCGTCTCTATTCTGTTTCATGTTGACAACTCATAGATAAGATACCTACTGTCATTACCTATGTGTTAATGGGGCTCTGAGTAACCGAGTCCAATGGAAGGTGTTGGAACTAGATGATCTGTGGTTTAAGGTCCTTTTCAAACCAAATCATTCTATGATTCTATATAGATACCTGTAGAGGAAAACCATAATGGAGGCTAAGGAAGATACAGGAAAAAAAGCCTATTTCACAAGATTAACAAATGTATCAGTCTATTTTTATACTAATATCCTCACCATTCTTGTTTTCCTAGTGTGAACATTGCTTAGTCAGCGCACTTTGGACACAATGACACCTTGTAGGCCTGAAGTAAAGGTGGTTGTCACGGGTTGAGAAAAAGTCAGAAAATGCACAAGAACGTAAGTTCTTCAAATGCCATGTTGTCTTTGTAACAAGAAATAAACATTTAAACAAGCATGAGAAAAAATATAAACACTATTTTCAAATTCAAATAGACAACACTTTCTTCATCCTTCGCTTTATTCTGTACAAATGTTTGCAAGTTAAATTACTCATTCCAAACCAAGGAATCCATATTGCCTAAGTATCGAGATCCCCAACTACCTAATAGATATTTCAAAGATAGATGTGTCTTTCTCATAGGGATCTCAAAGTATACAACACTCAGCTTGGCTGAGTGTCAGAATAAGCAGCAATTTTTGGTGGCAGTGTGTAAGGAGCCAAGGAGCTGCCCCAGTGAAATGCAGTTCAGGCAGCACAGTCCTGTGCACACCACAGAATTGTGTTCCATCATAAGTGCAGGTAAGTCTTGTTTCAGTGGATACTGATGGAACTTAATAGAGAAGATACCAACATATCTGTGATTAGATAGATCCAAAGTCCACAAAATCTGATATGGGAGTCTTGATATTCCAGACTTAGTATGGCACAGCATTAATAACAAATTTCCTTCACAGCTCAATTTCTTTTTACAGCTAGGGAAGGGAATTCTATGGCAAAAAATAATCTCAATAAGAAGCAAGATTTTTTCATCCCTCATGCTTCATGCAAGAGGGCATCATTTTCTGTGTGAGAAAATAGGTCCTAGACTACATGTTGACTATGGGCTATTAATCTCAAACCAGGAAATGGCATAGTATATATTATTTGTGTCATTTCCACATTCAGAAGCAGGCAGTCTTTCTGACATATATACAAATTTCTTATAAAGGAGCATACGTTTTCTCATGAAAATTTCACCAGTGCTTTATTCAGATAGATTGGAAAACCTCCTTTCTTCCATACAATGTTTATCTCCAGGCTATCCAGGTCCAGCTACAGTGAGAAACTATAAACCAAGATTTGTCAGCAAGAGGAAATTTTACAAAGCCTCTCTTGTAACGGAAAATGAAGACAGAAAATATTCAATTTGTACTGAAGAGATGGTGATTCCACATGGCTGATCCCACTGACTTTGCCCTGTGTGAGATCTCTCATTCCTCATCTCATTGCCAAGAGCTGTCTTTTAGCACACATAATTTCCCCCAATATTCTGGCTTCTTCCCAGGTGAGCTTCACACAAAAATACTGGAGGCATGGTGCATCTGGTCCATGATTAGGTAACTAGCAATATGCAGGTAGGAAACCTGAAAACAATTATGTGTCATATTAAGGCTCATTGTATGTAGCACTCTTGAAGATTGCTGCTTCAGCTCAGAGAATCAGTGAGAGCACAAAGAAATGGTCACTTGAAGACCTGTCCCAGGTGATTTGGACAAGTATTTGTACCAGCACACAACTCCCAAAAGTAATGCTTACAAGACTGTTATGATCAGCAATTTCCAAGCTGTTTCAAATTTTGACTACGCTTCCAGTTGAGATACACTTGCAGAAACCATTTAATTTCTTTCAGATGAATGCTTCTTCTCACAATGATTATGTACAGAATTGCTGCCTCTGCTGCATCCCACTACACAACGTTGTCAGTAGGCAAGACTAAGGCAAAAAAAAAAAAAAAACAAAACCAAATACAAAAACAAAGAAAGCTCAGGGTTGTTATGTGCTACCTCTTATAAGTCTGGCTGTGTTTAAAATGTTGTTGACTCAAATAGCTCCAACACCTACATCTCTGCTGGCAGATATCACCTCAGTAATAGTGTCTGCAAAAGGCACAGGTCAAGTATCCCAGCCTGACTGGTTTTAGCTCTCCCTGCTGGTGAAGGTGGATTTAACTAACATGCCAGAATGTAAAGCCGTGTAGGTGGTGTGCTGGCAATTCCTTTATACCAACTTTCATGAGGGCAATATCCCCTGGAAAGAGATAGAACAGACAACTGAAGACTGTAACATCTAAGGTTATCCCAGCAAGACTTGCCAGAAATTTTGTGCCACGGTTCATACACCACAGCAGTTTCTATTCAAAAACAATGCCGTTTAAAAGTTAAATATTTATATTCTCAGGGATGAATCTGTTAACCCTTAACCTGCCTCCTAAGGAAAATGAAAAAGACAAAGAGGAAGTGAAAATTTCAGTAGACACTGAAATTGGGTTTGATCCAATTTATAAACTGAAGTTGTCCCCTTAATCAGCTCCTGTTTGTCACAGTTTTTTGTCCCACCTTTCCTCATCCCTAGTTTTGGGTCAGGTCCTTTTCTTTCTGAATTAGCACTGCTATTCCCAATGTTCTCTTCAAATTAGTGAATTTAATACTTATTTCCCAAAGGAATGTATTTTTCCCTGGAAGTTGTGTGTACAGCAAATGGACTTTAATACATTTATGAATTCTGTCCTCCGTAGTTCTTGAGTTAATAAAGCATTTAAAAGCATTAAGACTAATCATTCTGGATAATTTTAGGCTGTACATTACCTGTTGGGACTCTGAACTTCCAGATATATGGTAAATCATTCTCTGGATATTGCAGTTGGTTGTCTTTCTCTTCATCATTAAGTGATAGGGCAGATGGAGATCAGCTGCTTCCCTTTGTAAGTGGTTAGCATTCTCTCACCTGCTCTGCATGACTACTGAACTGAGGTATGTTGTGACAGTCTGCCCACTCTTCCCTGTTCAGATTAATGAATAGAGCTTTAACTGTTAATTCAAAGGCAGTCAAGCTTATATCCAACAATTAGAGTACAACTTCCCTATTCGGTTAGTGGATATGTAATTTGGCACGGCCTTTTGTTCCAATTTGGGGTTAAAGTGTTTCTGTACTAAAACTGACTTTGCAAAAACAACTTCAGGTGCCTCTGTGCTTATTTTTTCTCAGAGATACCTAAGGGATATTTCCTATTTTCTCACACAAAGCTGGTTGTTTTCCAGCTGCCAGTATGCAGATTCAACCTGTGCTATGAAGGAAAAATTGTCTTCTTTTCACAAAATACATAATTTCCAGTTATAAAAATACCACAGCCCAATTTTTGCCCTTAGTTACATCTGAGCAACCCAAATGAAACAAGACAAAAAAGATATTGTCCTGTGAGGGTTGCACAGGTAGATAGATCCCAAGAGACAGCACAGGCTCAGTCCTGCAGCAGGCAGGGCCTTGACCAATCTGCGCTGTCGGGAATGAAGCTCTCACAAACCTCTTCTTCCCCATCCTGAGCACATGTAGGAAACTGCTCATTTCACCATATGCTGTGATACAAATATGCTTCCCAACATTTGCCTAAAATGTAAATTCATTCATTCATGACACCATTTGAGTCAGATACAGGTTTCACAAATGTCAGAGGTAAACTCTTTTAGTTAATATGACATGCTATTTTCTTGCTCTTCCCACTTCTTTATCACACATTCATGCTGAAATGTGGAATCTGACTTTGAAATACCAAGTTTTTTAAGGTTCTCAGGGAATTTACGCATCAACTGTAAAGTGTCTATTTATACATCTGAACAGGATTATTTCTGCAAAGCAAAACTCCAAAGATCTGAATTCAGTGCCTAGTTCTACTTCTAACTTCCATGGACTTGGTATTTTGCTATGAAATGGTAACAATAACACTTAAGTTTCGTTAAAAAGCTTTAATAAGTAAAACTTGTCTCTTCCAACAGATAGACAGATAGATAAACTGTCACTGCAGATCCTTAATTCAGATGATGTCTCCAGGGGGAAATATAAATATTAAATTTAACAAGTGAATATTTTGTAATAGACCTGTCCTCCACAACTCCATTGAACTACTCCAAAATGTACAATGGGAAATACAATCCTCATAAAATGTGATTAAATCCTGGCAAACTTGAAACCCCTTTTAAATTCCAGAGACCCCATCTAAAACAGTAAGTGATACTTAAGCAAGAAACAAAAGTTAATTCCAGAATAAATATTTGAAAAGCCAGGAACTTTGCTTGTGACTGTTGCCTTCTGCCCTCTCTTACTTGGTGGACCTTAGATTAGGAGGAGGGCTTGGGTTGGAGGCCTGTGAGAACACTTCTATGACAGAAAAATTAATTGCAATTTTTTTTCTTCAAACTTTTCAACACTTTTAAAAAGCACTCAAAGTGATTTCATTCAGGTTATGTTTCAGATGGTAGGAAGATTTGTGTTTCAAAATGCGTGTCCCAAACGAGCGGAGTTGACCTTACGGTTTGGCATGTGAGTCAAAATTGCTGTTCAGAAAGGCCACCAGAGACAGGTGCTTAAAGTTTGATGAAGTTTGCACTTTTTGAATTAGGAAGTCCAAAACAAATCCAGCGTTTCAAGGATGGCTTTTCTTTGGTCATTAGCACTCCCTCAATCTCCCTCTTGGCAGACATTAAAGCTTGAATCAGTTCAATGAAATATCTAAGAAATGGAAAAGGAAGGGACCATTTGATGAACCAATCCTATGAACTCTTCAGGTTTTTGCCAAGATGTGGTTACCCAAGCAAAATACAAAAGGCACAAACATTAAAATGCAATCAGTGACAAATAATTATTAGAAAACCAAGCAATCCCAGACTAAGATTTAAGCAGCCCCAAATTGAGTGTGCTAAAAGTTCAAGTCCTTGTAGCATTGATGTTTCCTAATTAGCCAGATGCCATCATCATAAACAGCCAAAAGAAAAACATTTGATGCCAAATCGCAGCGCTATCACCTGGATTTATTTCAGAAACTTCCTATATTATCTCTCCCCACTTGCTAGCACACAGAACTAGACTTGCAACAGAGTACATACGTGTCTGAGAGGAGCCCCTACAACATTAGCATTAAAAGGTGGAGAAGGACAGAAGGCAGCAGCTGCCAACTCCAGAGGGAAGGCTGCACTCACAGCACAACACCCTGACCTGAGACCTCACCAACCCACCCCTGCTTGCTCTCGCTTTCTCTGACACTCACAGGCTTAATGCCATGTCTCTGTAGCTTTCCCACAGAAAAAAAAAAAAATAAAAAGGGCTCTATTAGAAGTTAATAGTCCACTTTCACAGCTACACCGCAACTGAATGTAATCTTTCTCCTTTTGTGTGACAGCCTTTTTGTGCATTAGATTGGAATAGACTGTTCCTGCTGCTGTCGGACATCAGGCTGACTTCAATGGCTTTGTAAGCACAGCCCAGGACATCAGCAGTGCGCCGGCACACCCGTGCGCGGGGCAGCACTCAGGGCGTGTGTCGCTGGTAGCGGGGCGCTGTCAGGGTTTAATCAGGTCAGCTCACTCTCCATTTCATCCCTGAACTGCTGCAATAGATCTGAGTTAGGCAGCAGCCCATTCACGACAGGAATATCTCCCGAATAATTTTCATTACACACCCCCAGAGGAGTCTCTGAAAGGACCTGTCGTTTTTACCTGAAATGGCCATAACGCTGCCAGTCTATTTGCTCTGACTTTGTCTTTAATAAGGTCTTAAAAACTCCTGTCTTTCAGGCTCTGCAGAAAAAGCAACCTTAGCAGAGAACACAGCTGTTTTTCAGGGGAAAATCCCCTTGAAACCCGTGATTTGGTTAATTGTAGGAGCTGGGAAGAGTGGAGGATGGAAGAGATATACACATTTTTAATATGATAACATGTTTCCAATCAAGCTTTACAAGATCCTACACAGCATGGTTTGCAGCGGAGTGCTGAGTGTTGCTGCCTGAAAAGAAACATGCTTTTTGATCATTATTTATTCTTCCCTTTCTTTCTCTTTTCCTTTTCAGAGAATAACAAGATTTGTGCAGAGAGGAAGAAAAGACAGAGTCTGCAAAATATATTCCCCCAAACACACCAGCTAGTTAAAGCATATGAATGTGTAGACAATAAAGTTCACACTAGACAGTTAATGAAGCTGGGGAAAAAAAAATGTGAATTGGAACGTAATGAAAAATTCATACTTTCAGTGCATGAAAAATAAGTGAATGCCCTTTAATTGTTCAGTTTACTTGCAGAGAGGACAGCTTGAATAAATACAAAAATTATTCCAGGTTGTTAAAAGGAATAATGTTCAGCCCTCTGCACCTTTTGCTAGATTCTTCAACTCTGCTAGACATGTGAATATGTCAGGATGTGAGTCACTGTAGTCCATCTGGGAGCCCACAGACCCAGGGACCAAATGAGGAACAGCCGTGTAAGCATCAAACTGGACTCATCCTTCACCCACTCATGGGCTGCAACACAAAGTGAGGTGGCTTCTGGAGAGCTGGGGGGCAATGTACTGGGTTTTGCAGCCAGAGGGAGGAAAATTGTCACTGCCACTGGAGGGACAAGAGAGGTCTCTTGGTCCGTTTTCCAGTAGCATAGCATCTCTCTTCCTGTTGTCCCTGTTCTCCCTCTCTATGCTCTGTTGCCAAAAGCATAAATCTCTCTCAGAATGCTTTTCCAAACAGCAGAAAGAGTTATGAAGAAAGAGTTATAGAATTATGGAGGATCCAATGCCAGCTGTAAGCCTGTAATACTTAGCGGGACCTTGGTTAACACAGGGGGTGAGGTGGGAGGAAAGGGACAGGAGGAAGGTGGGAAGGTTTGATGAGATGCTGAGACCAAATAGGAAACTGGGAGTAGATGCTGAAGGGGTCTGTCCTTACTTTCTTTGTGTACAGATGCTTCCCAAATGGCTCTTTGCACTGCTGAGCAGTTTTCAACATCTGTGCTCCTGTGCCTGTCTTATATCAGTATCCTTTAAAGACTGTTTGCTTGTTAAATGTTTACTTCTGTAGATCTGCACATGCTTCAGAAAGCATTTGTATCATCTTTCATCAATAAAGCACTTGACAAATGCTTGATTAAACCCCAAAATAGCATCACTTACGTTGAAAAAAGAAAATTTACAAGTATAAATTAATTACATTTAAAAACAAGAAAGAACAAAGGGGAAAAATAAAAGAAACAGGATGCAGGAGAAATTACCCTTAAAAGCTCACAAATTAAACCCACGTCAGAGTCAGGACCTGCAGCTCCTTTATCTACTGCTCTATTCAGCACCCCAAGCATACCTTCACAACACAAGAGACTCCAGTGATATTCAATGTTCATACTGCATCAGTTGAGTTTCTCTCTGTGAGAACTGTCAATTCATGACATTTTAAAGAAATGTGACAGTGACAGAAATGTGGCACTATGAGTTCAAGTATAATCCCCTTGAACAAGAAACCTCCAGTGATGTTAAGGTTAAAGATTTTATCTGATATCCTCAAAACCAACTAATCGTGGAGCGGCTGAAATGAATTTACCTTGGTTTTGTTCTCCTAGTACAATAATTAGTTGCAAGAGGGCTTTATGGGTTTTGGCTGTGAACAGTGCAGCAAAACAAATCTTAAGTAGCTTGCAGTGACATAAACAGGCAAGAAAGTTGTCCAATCTGGCATTCTTGGGCATTTTTTTAATGACAGTCTAAAACGCCAAGCGAATTGCTTCAATTTCACAGCCATTAGCAGAAGAAAAGACCAAGTAGGCCGAGAGTGTCACGTTAGAACCACTTAAATAAATAATAGTAATAGTCTGACACTTGACCAAAGGAGGATTTCTCCCTTTAGCACATCTACTAGTTCTTTGTTGAGTCTGGTCTGAATGTGTTATAATTAAAACACAGTGCAGCCTGGAGTCACAGAAGTTACAGCAAGAAAAATTTGCCCATTATTTCCCAAGCAGATAATCATCAGTAATCATTAGTCAACCTATTCAGGCAGCAGGCAATATAGGTGGATTACTTGTAGATCATGTATATGCATTTGATCTTTTTATTTCTACAGAAGTGAAAAAGAAAGCAAATTCTATGAACTACTAGAATTGAATTTCAGTTGTGTACATGACAGCAAACAGAGCTTTGTAAAAGCTGATATGTTGGCATGAGGGGACTTTCTTCTAGAAAAATCTCAACCTTTTGCTGATAACAACATAACAGTGCCTCCTTAATTTCAGTCAAGCCTCTACAGGAGCTAAAACTACACAAGCTCATCAAGAGAATATGCAAGATACATTGAGCTAGCAATAAAAAAAAAATCTGACTCTACACATAGGCTTTTTCACACACTATTATATCTTTCAACTGTCATCATTAACTGCAATTTTAAAAGTGTCTTGTTGTTCTGTTGCCTTTGAAAAATAGATACAGTGATTACAATAGATTTTATTCTGATATACTGAAAAGAAAATCCCTGACAGGTATATGCTGCTTTTAGTATGTTTCTTCAACACATGTTCATCATTATAATGATTGAATTTGAAAATTTACACATTCCTAGAGGGAAAAAAAAGCTAAAATCTGTAAATTGTTTTCCTGTGACAATTAGAATGAAAGTCAAAGCTGGAAGACTAGTGGCAACAGAGCTTTACATATTTGTATAAAAGATGAACTCTTCTCTGTTCACTGTTTATCAGAAAAGGAAAGAGAGAGAGATACAGCACTGCAGCCTAAGAAAGCTGATAATGAGTTTTGCTTCATGATATCTGTTGGTTCTGGTAAAAATAACAACAGCAACAACAAAACCAAGGTAGACATCATGGCAACAGCAATCTGTACAGTAGTATTTCTACTGATATTGTTGGTATTAAAGGATAGCTATCCTTTGCAAACTGACTGATGTAACTGTGTCAAACGAAAGCCAACTTTATACTGATTTCCTTGTCATATAAAAGGCAATTACTCAGTGACTGTCACTTAATGCGCATCTGTTTTGAATGAATAGTCGCATTCATCCACTTCATAATAAGATTCCCGTTGTGAATAATATAATAAGCATGAGCAAGATAAAACCCATCAGAAGTGAACATGTCAGTCAGAGTGATAAATATGCTGATTTGTTGACTCCTCCTCACCTCCACCCAAAACAAGATAAAGCAAATATAGAAAAATGAAAATGTTCCCATACAAAGTAACAAATTTTGAGATCCCGATAAAATGTATAGGAGGAGTTTCCATCTGAAAAAGAAAAAACTTCTCCTGTTTTATATATACAATGTGGCATCAGTGTTAATCGTCTGAACTTTGGAGTGGGATGTCATAAGAAGTCATGACAACTGCAAAGTGCTCGTCAAAGCCTAAATGGGATGAACCCACTCATTGGCAGGGAATTCCACCTGAAATAAGCATGGAGCAATTTTATTTTCTTTTAGTTGAAATCTAACTCTTTTTACGTGGTCTGTAACTAACATTTGTGGCACTGGATTGATGTATGCTGCATGCAAAATGTTCCAGAAGAAGAGAGATCAGTGACCTGTAAATTGAATAGAAGCCACAAACACTATCACACTTTCTGGTGCCAAATGTTGACACTTGACTGCATGGATGGGATTCAGTTGCATAAACATAGTCAGCCAACGCCCTCTGAAACATCCTAACATCTTCTAGCATGCATTCAGGGCTGGCAAGCAAGAATGTCAGATCAATGCTTTCCTGAGCTTTTAACTGCTGCTCTGGAAGGGTATGTGTCCCTCATGGGACCTGCACCATATCTGCTAGCTCAGGCACAGATAAAGAATTTCAAATGGCAGTACATGTCTGTGTTTAGGTAGCTGAGTCCACTCTTGCTAATTAAAATTGTCCCCTAACTTTGAACTCTCAGAAAGCTACTGAGTTTCACTCAAGCCAATGAATTTCATTCAAATTTCTCTCATCTGAGCTCTCTGGATACCACATGTAAGACATATTATGGTGGTATTATGGGACTAATGCTACTGACCCAGCTGAAGGTCTAAAGTAGTTTTGCTATTTAGGACCTTTGTTGGAAAAACAGCTCTGACAAGAGGTACAGCTCACTAAGAGAGATTATATAAAGTCACCTATCCCTTACTCAGTGTTATTCATAATTGACAGGCATGAATGAGTTTATATTCACGTGAACTTAATGAATCCATTTTCTTCCTGTTCTAATAGTTGTCAGGATACAGGCCTAAATGCACAAGTATTATGCTTCCCTGTGGTACTTTCCCTCTTCATTCCAGGGATTATATGGCAAAGTCACCATGAGAATTCATCCATTGTATTTAAGAAGATTGTATAGCAGCAAGCACCTTACTCTCCATCACTGGATGGTAGCCAAAGCCAGGTGCTTTTTCAAGGATTGACACTGTTTCTTTTGCTCCCCACAGCAATTTGGGGGGATTATACTTGCTCCTGTCCTTTGCAGAAGTAATTACCTTCCAGCACTGCTGCTTGTATATTGTATTTCCCACCTGCTGCCCCACTGTTTCACCTGTGAAAGCCTTAATTTGATTTTTTAAGCATTTATATATTGCTTTACATCTTCAAAGCAGTGTACATGTGTTAATTAAATTACATGCCTAGGAGATAACAAAGTACAAGATACAAAGGCATTTTAAGCACACAGACAGACTATCAAGTTCTAGCACAACAGGAATAAATTAATAATGACCTTTTATAATGACTGAATTGCATAGCTTTGTTTTCCTAGCAAACAATAAGTCAAATAAAGCTATTAGGAGTGGAAACATAACAGCTTTGATGTCAAAAGTCTGATGGACCTGCAGACCTTGAAACCAAGCTATATGCCACTGGGGAAAAAAAAAAAACAAGGGGGGAGTGTGGAAGATCCTAAGATCCCAAATGGTAAATTGTTTAATTCATATTCTTGGTTCCACAGGAAAGACTCCATTATGGAAAAGAGGTATTTGTCACAGATGGCTATATTTACCCCATACAAAGATACAGATGGAAAGAATAGTATTTTCACATATGCAGATATCTTCCTATAGAGTTTTGGGATCACTTTTGACCAGGTAGTAGCTCCACAAAGAAATTTAGAAAAGATATAATCATATTATGACCGCTAGCATATTTCCTGTCCAAATACAAGTTCTCCAACCTTCACCTAGTTGCTATGTAGACAAGGATTTACACACAGTCTTCAGGCTTTTGAACCATCCATGATTTCACACACCAACTTCCTTTGACACGTGCAGTTCTGCTTTTAAACAAGCCCAGCATAACTTGGCCTCAACCACAGTGAAGAGTTTTCTGCCTACCTCCCTTCCCAGCTTTATAAGGATCCACCAATTCTACCAGGAGCGCTCTTTCAAACATTGGAGACTTTAATTCAGCTTTAATTCCCCCATCTAAGGAAACCTGAATCAATTCCAAAAATTGATTAGGCTGGTCGTACTGTCTTTTTGGAACATAGAAATGAAATGGCATCTCTTTCTTGTCCTGTACTGCAGTTGTGAAGGCCTGAATTACTTTTGGTCCTTCAAAGATATACCATCAAACTCACAAGCAGGATAAAGACTTGGCCATCCTCCACAGTAGGAAAGAGGTCTGGGAGGGTCAGAGAAGCCTGGTAAATGCAAGCAAGGCTTAAAACTGTTTGGTTTCTGAGTGAAGCTAATGAAGCTATAATAATTATCTGAGTTTTCTAGTGACTAACTGAGTTTTCTAGTAACCAGTCATGCTGTCTTTGGTGCAACTCATGCTTAATTGATCATTCTACTTCACTGTCTAAGGGACCTAATGCTGGTGTTGCAAATTCTCCTGGGTGGATGAACAAAACCAGTTAGTGAAGTCAACATTCAACATTCAGCCATTTTAGTAGCAAGGCAACAGCTCCATTAGAGATTTCTTACAAAATAATTTCAAGTTACATTTCCTGTCTTTCTGATCTCTGCAAACAGGACCTTTGGTACCTAAGACATCTGGTTTTGCTGAGGCTGACCTATATAACTCATACATTGCCACATACAAACACACAAACTAGGTCATTAGAATCTTTCCAACACACAACACTATTTGCTGTATAGAACTTCTTCATTCATATCAGAAAATTAGTTTTGACTCACAGGAGAACAGTCTGTTGTTGGACTTTTCAAACTGATTTCATTCTCCTCACAAAAATGGACAATGAGGAGCTGAGAGATTATTTGCAGTCATGTCCATATTCATTTCAGTTTGCAAAACTAATACATGTGTCTCTGTGTCAGGTATGTGTGCATTTTTCTGTGTATGAGAGAAAGAAAAAGGGAAAAAATGAAAGAAAGAAGTGTTTCCAATTATTCCAATTCTTCTCTTACTCATTTAGAAATATGTATTAGTTGTGTGAAGTCAAACATCCGTTAAGCAAAAATAAAGCCTTACAGGTTACCAGCGATTTCTTAGCATCTTTTACAGACTTTGAGTAGGAAGTATAATCTCTTTAAGATGAACTAACTCTAACTTTTCTCTTACCTTGAAAAGAAGTAGGGGCAGGAGATAAAAAGTAAAAAAAAAAAAAGGACAATGTAATGGGCTGAGCTATGTCATTCTTTCCTTGTACTGATCAATATGTGAAGCCTATTGTAGTACTCTTACAACTTTGCCTTTGAAATACAGATCAAGCTGGGTCAATGAGACAATCTTTTCATATTAAAACTTCTTTCTTCTGCAGTCTACGGACAACTTGTGAACTTAGTCTTCTGCTGGATAGCTACAACAGCACCTGCTTTCAAATGAGGTTGGCTTATACTCAATTCACTGTGGTTTTTTGGGGGCTTTTATTTGTGTGTGTGCTACTCGACTTCCATCAATGACTAAACAAGCACAGAATATTTTAAAGCCATTGATCCTAATAGCTCTTACTCATGCAAGTTGTCCTCAGTCACTCCACAAATCTCACTGAAGCACTGGGTAAGAAAAAGTAAATAGCATTTTGTGTATAAATGTCTGAATACAAGAGAATACCACATGACAATATAGTATACCACAATCAGAATCCCTTTCTTTCAAACACAACTGCATTTTGGGAAAAGAATAAAACAAGTCAGAAACACAAAAATGTAAGTCAGTCATATTTCATGGGCAAACACTTCAGTTTCAGAACCAGGGGTTTCGAGGAAAACCTTTTGTAGAATCCCAGAAGATATGGGGCTAATGTGTATGTCCCAAACATGTATAGCTGGATGTCTGTGGAGCCAACCAAGGGATGTTGGTAACAACAGACAGGAATTTGGGGTAATAACCAAGGATTACTTGTAATAATAGGCAATGGGAAGGAACAATATATGACTGGAGAGGGGAGTCATGAGGAAGTAGGGCAGCACTTTTCCAGAACAAACATCTTTGTTTTAGTTCCTGCAGGAACACAGCACAGCACAAGTGCAGGAATGAGGCCAGGAAGTAGGCATAGGGTATAGGAAGGGATCAAGACCACCCAAGAACCCCAAAGCCCTGCAACCCATTTCCAGAAAGATCTGAAAGAATAGATCCTGCATGAGAACTAATTTGCATAGAAGGTGAGAAATCTGTCTTCAGGGCCAAGAACCCTATTTATAAAAAGGTACCCCCACCTGGCCCAGGTGGTACCCCAGGACCCTGGACATCCCATCAGCTGGATGGATGCTGGAATCAGGACTGGTGGTCTCCTTTTCTTTTCTTTTCTTTTCTTTTCTTTTCTTTTCTTTTCTTTTCTTTTCTTTTCTTTTCTTTTCTTTTCTTTTCTNCTTTCTTTCTTTCTTTCTTTCTTTCTTTCTTTCTTTCTTTCTTTCTTTCTTTCTTTCTTTCTTTCTTTCTTTCTTTCTTTCTTTCTTTCTTTCTTTCTTTCTTTCTTTCTTTCTTTCTTTCTTTCTTTCTTTCTTTCTTTCTTTCTTTTTCTTCCTTCCTTCCTTAGATCAGAGACTAAGATCAATTTCCATGTGAAGTGCATAATTTACTAATAAAGCTTTATGATTTTTTGTGTACCCTCTGACCTTTGTTTCTTCTTTCAACCACAAGTCTTTGTTAATGTTGAGTGCTTCCTTCCCTTTAAGGGTGGCAAGTCACACCTTTGCCCTGGGGAGGGATGTATTCTACAGCAAAGTCTCTGGAAAAAGTCACATATTCTGGTATTGCTGTTAATCTAACTGGACTGCACTTGCACTCTGGATCCAGTATAATCAGGAAGGCAGTGCAGGGTTCACAGCTCAGTTGTGATGTGCCTACAAGAAACTCAAAGACCAGCTTAACACCAGTGACAACTCTTTTCTTCCATCAGTGATGCTGGCTGTAGCACACTAGAGAGGGGTGAAGGATTTTACTGTCTGACTCCACTGGTAGAAGTGAGGGAGGTACAAGCTCATTCAGGGAAACAGATTTACAGCTTAGCCAAATGGGAACACAGGGAATAATAATACCCAAATTGTTACAGAAGATCCATTGGAGAAAAATAAGTATTATATTTATGATATCTTCCATTTTTATATTAAGCTACTTCAGTCCTTTGCCTCTCCTAAAAATCTACACAACCAAAAGTGTAGATTGATTCTACAAGTAGCTGGCTCTTGGGAATGGATCTGTTTGTGGGGTTCAAAGATACATCATTCAATAGCACCCCAAAACAGACCAATATTGATAAATCATGTCTGGATAGACATCCCTGGAAATGCTGCTGTCAGGGATGTTATGCTGACATTGATTATGAATTTTCATCTCATATCTACTGCAAATATCTACCAGAGGGTAAGAAACAGTTCTACTGCAGTAAATATCAAAGCCCCTTGAAAACATAATGAAGTAAGTGCAATAAAATTAATTATAAAAATATAATTTCAAAATTAAATTGGTTTTCTGATTATTCGTGTAGCTTAAAATGTGGGGGCATTTATTTTTTAATGTATTCTACAATACCAACACTCTCTTGAAGAAATTCAAAGAACAAATCTTTTTCTCAGTTATAAAAAGCAATACTCCAAAGGCAGGAGTTTAAAACTCTTTTTCAGAAGTCAGCCTTATCTAAGCCCTACAAAGAGTAGATGACCTAAGGAAAGATCCAAGCTTTGCTGGGTTGATCCGAATTATTTGGGGCATAGGTAGAATGGAGTTCTGGCTCCCACTCCAAGAGATGTCTATACCTCCAATCAAATACCTGCTTAATATAAAATGTTCAAATTCAAACTTTTGCTATGTGAAAAAATGTTCTGAGAACCGCAATAGTCAGACACCTTTTCTGAAGTCTCAAGTAGCACCTCGAGTAAGTGGGGAAAAAATATAAGCAAACCATAATTAAGAAGGATTGAGCTGGCAGAGTCCTAAATTTATGTGAGAATTTAATTTTTCTGCTAGGTTAAAATTTGTGACTGTTAATGTGGGACCAACATAAGGTTCACAAGTTTTCTCAAATATGTCTTAAATTAATCAATTTCAGCCCACAAGTGCTGTCAATAACTGTGGGCTTTCATGCTGTTAGAAAGTAATTAAAAGCTTTAAACCAACATTTCTGTTCTGCAAGCAAATTAATACTTCAGGTAACATTGATGTTTTAACGTCCTCATACTAAAGAACATCAAAACCAAAAAAATATAAATTCTGTTTTAAATAGAAACTCTGTATGTGTACCCTCAGCCCAAGTAGTGCAATGGAGATTCCAGTTTAGCATGTGATATCTGCAAACACAGGGATATAACAATGGCTACAAAACACTTGGCCATTCTAAAACCTCTAATAGCACCCATAGCATCACTACTGTATCTAGAATTCACACACATCCCAAAATTTATGTCATACTCCTGCTCTGTGAAAATTTATCTTGAAATTGAAATTGCATTAGTTCTTGATTGAAATGATATGAAAAAAGCTTAATACTCTGTTATAGATAAAGTGGCCTGTCATTCCTCTTGAAATGCCTGTTGCATCCAAGAAGGCAATAAGGAGAGAGCCAAGGTAACATAGGAATTACCAGAGCTTCAGGGCTACAGTGGGTGCAACAAGGGACCAGGAAATATCTGAAGTGACAATAGGGATCTGTGTTTAGGCATTCCAATTGAGCCTAGCTACCACAGAAAACACATGCTGCTTAAAAAATTCTATTTTTCCTTCCTCTTTCAAAGATGCAGCACCCCGACTTAGAAGTAAATTAATTTGGATTTAATTCTATATTGCTACCGAGAACAAGCATGGCTCCCATCATATGCTCCCTTCTCTGTGTAACTTGGTGCTGGTGTTTCTGCCCTGCTTCTCCTCTGGATGCCAGGTGATTAATTTAATGGCCTTGCTACACAATAGAATGCAACAAAAGCAGCGTAAGGCACAACAGAACCCAAAATTTAATGCAGTAATGGTAATTGTAATGTGTTCTTTCTAATATGTATGGCTTTCTCTTGTTCTTCTGTTCTTTGTTCTTCTCATAACTGTGCTCGTTAATGTCATGGTATAGCAATGTTAATTCTTCTAAAAATTCAGGCAAAAGAGATCTCACTCACTCCTGTTTGTAAACAAGATGCAGAAATCCCCCAAGATTTTAGAGAGTTTGGTAGTATCTGTATATACATATATCGGGGTGTGTGCCCTGCTGGTTGGCCTACTTAGCCAGACTGCTTGGCCGCCCCAGCATGTCCCGACAAAACTGAGGTGGGCTCTTGGCTCTGCAGACCCTCAGACCTTCTACTGTAATGGTTTGCGGCGATGAAAGAAAGAGGGGTCTCTCGGAGGTATGGTGGAAGAAGGGTTTATTGGGGGACAGGGGACCCCCTCACCCTAGGGTGGGTACCTCAGGAGAGAGACAAAGTCCCTGGGCTCGGGGGTCTTTTCACAGCTAGCTCAGGGGTGGGCACAAAACTCTTAAGCCAATAACAAAGTATACATACTAACCAGATTACATAGTTCATAATAAATCAGATAAAGACAGTTAGGTAAAGTCTTGGGGGGCCCTGCCAGGCATTCCTCCAAGGCTCTGTGTCCTTGTGAAGTGACAGTTTCCCTAACAACATAGAAATTTACGATGAACAGACCAATTAGAAACAGTCTGCAGGGAAAGAGAAAGGTACCATGCACATTCCAACTTCTGATAATAAAAATTCCATTAAAAGACAAAGAAGCCCTTCTCAGGCACATCGAGCTAAACTAAACTTAAAATAAAACTTTAAACAATCCTGCAACCCCACACACATAGATATGTGTATACATGTATATACACTACTAGACAGCAGAATAACTATTGTGTAGTTTCCCTGTTGTGTGTTTTATCCACTAGCATTACAAAAATTGATAAGCTGAAGAAACAAAGGCAGATTAACCAGAAATACTGGTGGAAGCATTGGCTTCTGTGATTCAAAGTTCAGTGAGGAAAAATGCTGTAACTACAAGTAACACGGTCCTTGGGGATTCCAGCAATGTTAAAAATGAAGTGATTGCCATTTAACTCCTTTCAATCAACGTTGATGTAATAACGTAGCATGAGAGACTCAGAAGTTAAGGAAAGCAGAGAATCATGTGAATAATAACCCCTTCGTTACAAAACTGGTTTTTATGACTGGAAGATGATTGACAGCCTCAAATGAAGTCCTCTGTGTAGCAGCAGAGAAAGTTCAATGTGGCCAGCAGCGAAACAAATACTCTCCCTGTCACACCAGTGCCTTAGATTAGGTTGCAAGATAATCTTTAGGCAGGCTGGATGCACAGGTTTTCCAGAGGGAAGCTCTATGGCTGGTGAAAGTAGGCAAATTCTAACAGATAGTTATAGGGCTATTCATTTATTTGATACTTAAATTAAATGAGTTTAAAAATAAATCTAATTTGTTTAATTAAAATGTAATTTATTTATAGTAATATGATCTTACTTATAATAAAAATTGTCACTATCATAATGACCCACCTTTATAATAATATTTATTCACCATTGATCAAACTGCACCAAATGGGATATGGAACAGGAATGCTTAAAAGGGCAGGAAATCCTAGGAAATCCTCAGATTGTCCCAATCTAACAATCATCTTTATCCACAAGCCCAGTAATGCAATGTGTCATTAGATCAGTGCATGCTAAGGCAGCCTTAGTTTGGCCCATCTTAAGACACTTGCTTTACAGACTTACCAAAGAAAAGCTGGCATGTCACAGACTAAGTTTCCCTCTTGTCCATGGGAGTTTTGCAATTCTTTAGTATAAATACCAGCCTGCATTTTGAAATCTTTGTTGTAGGAACATTTGGGGACTTTTTGATTTTCATGAAGAGACAGGAGGGGCTGGATAATGCAAATACCGATGTCCTTAACTTTATGTGGATTGATGAATTGCACAGCACCCTTCCAAATCCAGGTCAAAGGATACGTATTTCACATGTATCATTGCCTTGGCAGACACCTTACAAAGGACAGCAGACACAAGCAATGCCCAAACTGGAGGACTCCTCCACTTAATATCAGCTGGGACATTTGCTCACCTTCAGATGTTTAGATGTGGTGCTTTGGGACATGGTTTAAGGGTGGGCTTGGCAGAGTTAGGTTTATAGTTTGACTCAGTGAGCTCCAGGGTATCTCCCAACCTAAATTACTCTACATTCCTATGAGTCTGTGTAATGAGCTTAACTAACCCCACTTAACTGACCTTCCTATCACTGCTTTGCAGGACCCTTAGAAGTCTGCTCCCTCAGATATATTGCTTTCAGGCTGCGGAGACTGCAAATGTCACTGTGTTGCCAAACAGCTGAATGCAGCCCAGAGCCTGTGCAGGGCAGCCAGCTGGTGTGACTGCAGACGTGTGTTCTGTATGTAACTGGATCTATATGCGTGGAGGTAGCAAATGGAAAGAAAGATTTGATCATCACAGCACTGAGAAAAAACAGAATGTGATATTATTATTTTCCTGCTATTATTTATTATTAATGACCTGATTCCTCTGAGAGGGGTCGACATCAATGTCAGTTGCCAGATCTTGACACTTCTAAGGAAGAGGCCCATTATTAATTAATTATTATTATTATTGTATTGCTGCACCAACTGTGTGATAGGTGATTTACAGATATATTCAGACAGGGCCCCTACATGAAATGTTTAAAATCTAAAACATGAAAATTACAAACAGCGTTACAGACAGACAAACAAGCGTGGGAGAGAGAAAAAATGGCAGAAGTGATTATGCTTGTTGCAGGGTCACTGAGTAAAATCCTGGGCTCAGGGGAGTCCAGGGAACTTTGCTGTTGAGCCCACGGGCTGACGAATTTACTGCTTAGTTTCGCTTCTCTTGTTGCTGACTGGAGGGGGGAGAGTTGGGGGTTCCAAGTCTATCTTCAGATGCCACTGCAGCATCAGCTCAGTTATTGCTCAGTGAAATTAGATGAAATATATCAAGGCATCTGGGTCCCAGGAATAAAGTTCTGAAGAAATAAACCACTGGAACAACATGAAGATGAGCTTGAGGAAGTGGTTGGCAGTTAATAAGAGAAAACACAAATTATTCTGCCCAGTGTATATGCCATTTTTCCCCTCTGCCCAGCCCCCAGTACTTTAAAGGAGCACTTAATTTACAATTATATCCACTTCCTAAAATAGATGGAACTCTTTTTCTCTAAATTGCACATATTTTTAACTCAGTGCAAACTCAGTGACTTTAGAGAACTTACTTATTTCACTAGATGAAAAAAATGCTGTCTCTGGTTTAATCCAACCTAACTAAGGTTCCTAACAGAGGGGCAGCTTTGCCCAAAGCTCTCTCAGCAGTAAATATAGAGAGACAATGACCTTCAGAGCACAGTTCCGCCCACTTAGGAGCTGCATTGCCCTCTGGAGATTTCTGTCTTTCTCCATTCACTATCGAGTTTAGAGTGACCAGATCCCTAACTCCTGCATCTCAGTGAGATGCCTAAATTGTGTAGAATAAGCCCACACCTCTATGCTTATGCATAATTTAAATCCTCCTTGTAGTTCTGCTGCAGACCAAGTAATTGCCGAGATATGTGACAGCAAGAGATAGTCAATAGATAGGAAGACCATTAAGGACTGCTTGGATTACTTGTACTTTGCTGGGCTCTTCAAGAGTGCTTTCTGCCCATTAACACTTCACTTCTCCCATTTGTGAATGTCAGAACCTGGCTGGACTTTTTTCTTCATGAGAGGCATATAGGCAAGGCTTTTACCCTGCACCATGTCTATTTATTTACAGCCTATTTTGAAAAAAGATTAGTTCAGTCAATCAAGGATTTTAATACATTTATAGGGCACAATGGTGTATAAGTTTATTGACTGTGATTTCATGATGTGGAATAGGGAGAAAGCTGTCTTGGAAAAATGTATTGTTATTTTATATGAAATTCATGATGCTATTAAGTTTTTGGTCTCCTATATTGTGGAGTGTAGCATTTCAGAGATAAACTATCTTGATGTTTTCATTTCAAAGACAGGTAATAAGTGGAATACAACAATTTCCTGGAAACCCCAGACAGGCATAATCTGCTTTATGCAACCAGTCACCATCCTGAGGCTCTTAAAAAAGTTTTACTTTATAGCCATTTTGAGAACCTGTAGGATTTGCAATCATGGCACTGGCTGGAGGGTAAAGATGGATTATCTGGTTAATAAATATGGGAAGTGGGACTAAAACCAGGAATATATCATGAAAGCAAACAGCACTTGCATTAAGGGAGACAGTACAAAATTGCTGTAAATTGAAGCAGATAAAAATAAGAAATTTTGCTTTTCGATGATACTTTATGGATCATTCATAATGACACCACTCAGTCTTCCTTCTCTGCAAGCATGATTCCTTTCTCTCACACTCTCATAGAGGTGGGGAGCATTTTCTGGCTTCTGTGCTGAGTGCTTTTGCACTGTTGTGCCTGCCTTTTTTTGATGGGTACATAGATCCAGTTTCTTTTGCCCATGCTCCAAACTGACAGGATGCCATAGGAGATACAAGCATGTTCGGACAGCACTGTGTCCAAAGGACTGTGCTCCATCAATACATCCCCAGGCACAGTGTCATTTTAGCGTAGTTATGTATTTCTGAGACAGTGTTGCATTAAACCAGTTCAAATGATGAAAAGAGAAAATCATGTCTACCTCTAACTAACTTCTACAGATACAGAGATTTCACCAATTTTTTGTCTCAAGAAGTAGATCTGTTGTGTAGAGTGTCTAGCATTGGATAGACTCTATAAAGCAATCTTCTGGAAAATAATCCCATGCTAATAACAATAAAGACTAAATTAGTCAGTTAAGAATGGTTTAAGCAAAGGGAATGTGATATCAAAGTCTAAACACATGATCATTCAATCCCCAACATGGATATGACTTTAGGATACACTTCTTCATCTTTATTTACTTAAAATGTACATTTAATGTCAATTCCTGAAACATAGGCTCAAATTAGTCTCAAACCATCTACAGTAATGCCAGAAAAATACGATCAAAACCCTTCTGATTTGCCCTGGAATAACAGGAAGAAGAAGTAGACTGAGATACTATGATTGATTATCACCATTTCATTTTTCAGTTACAATAACAGAAATCTGAATTCATTTAGTACAAATGAACTCAGAATTAGGATTTTTGACGTGTTTTTTTTTTTTGCATGGTGATGGAAGGAGGATAACTCCAGGGATAAATTTAACTCCGAAATGGACTGAATGAACTTGAAAGGACATTTACATACCTTCACTGACTATGCAGTTTTTTGGGAGTAACTTCATTTCCATATTGCAGACCTTTAGGATCTTCCTCAAAAGTCCTTCCTCTTACTATAACCTACAACCACAGCAGAAATCAGCAGTGATTCTCCCAAGCAATAGGTCTGAACAAAATTTTTGAATAAGAGGTTTAGATAGGCAGTTCAGAATCCACCTTCCATGTGCAGAAAATGCCATTTCAAGGAATACTAACAGGATCTGCAAATAAAAATTATAGGGGATAGCTAAAGATGAATTTCAGACATAAGAGGAAAAAATTATGTAGTTAAAAATAAAAATATAAAGAGAAACCAAAAGACTGTCTTTTAAACTTGCACCCTGGATTCTGCTAAGCATCTTTCCCCTGTCTCCTGTTTTTATGGGGACCAGGCATGTCATCATTTACCAGTTCTGCTGTAATCCTAGAACAACTGCTTATTTCTTCCTGAACTGGACATCTCTATCTAGTTTGCGGATGAGATGAAGCTGAGCAGTGCAGCTGACATGACAGAAGAAAGTGACACCATCCAGAGGAAGCTGGACATACTTGAGAATTGAGCCCACAAAAATCTCATGGAGTTCAACAGTTCCAAATGCAAGGTGCTGCTTCCAGTCAGGAGTGTATATAAGAGTTCCAACTAAGAGAAGGGCTTGGGGTGTCTCAGGGATGAAAAGCTCAACTTGAGCCAACAGTGAGCACTCACAGCCCAGAAAGCCTGGGCTGTATCAAAAACTATGTGTGATCCTCCTCCTTCACTCTGCCAAGAGATCTCACCTGGAATGGTCTCTTGGTTTAGGAATGGCACTCCCCAATTTAGTGTCCCCTTGCCTGGCACCAAGACTCTCCCACACCAGACACCGCTCATTCTCACCCCCCCAGATTTCACTCCCTCTTTCGGCTGGAGGGATGGATTTGAGAATTGGAGACACAAAAAGGTGCAACTTACAGGTTGAGATAAGAACAATTTACTGTGAACACCAATGAGATAAGAAAATGAACAGTAACAGCAACAATATTAAGAACAAAAGTATACAAAAAGAGGCAATGATTCACAAGCAAAAATGCTCACTGCAGAGCCTGACTGGACTGAAGCCTTTTTTCCCAACCAGGTAAAGGAGTATCTTTCTTCCTGGAAACAAGAGGAAGGGTTCCTTCCCCCTGGCCCCTGGCAATGGCCTAAGATGGTATCAAATAACACGGGGGGGCTGGCCACACTCACTGGGCACTGCAGCCCAGAACTCTGGGAGCTCAAGCCATCCCGCAGACTTGGCTTCCCACAAAGGCGGGACTACAGGCGTGTGCCACCGCACTCTGCTACTCTGAAAAAAAATAATTCTGTCCTGGCCACAACTAGGAACAAGTGTTGAGTCCAGGTCTGGGGCTCTCCAACACAAGAAAGATGTGGACCCATTAGAGGGGATCCAGAGGAAGACCACGAGGATGATCAGAGGGATGGTGCACCCCTCCTACAAAGAGAGAGACATGGGGTTTTTCAGTCTTTGGAAGTGAAGGCTCCAGGGAGACTGTAGCAGTCTCCCAGTACCTTAGGGTGTCTTCTGAAAAGGAGAAGGAAAAACTTTGTACACAGGCAGAGTGACAAGACAAGGGCAATAGTTTTAAACAAAAGAGGGCAGGTTTAGATTAGATATCAGGATGAAATCTTTTGCTGTGAGGGTGGTGAAGCAGTGGAACAGGTTTCCCAGAGAAGCTGTGGGTGTCCCATACCTGGAAGTGTTGAAGGACAGCTTGGATGAAAGTTTGAGCAGCCTGGTCTATAGAAGGTGTTCCCACCTACAGCAGCAGGCTTGGAGCCAGGTGATCCTTAAAATCCCTTCCAACCCAAACCATTTTATATTTCTATCTCACCAAGTGATCAAGTAGACAGAGGTGGCTTTTGATTTTCAAAAAATTCATACAAACTTCAGTGGTAGAACTTCCCACGTGCATTTTCCACTCAGATAAAATACAAGTTAGACTTTTTTATTCCCCCTAGAAACTGCTCCAACAACCTTTTCGATTCTCAGTATGGTAAACGTGTTCCATACCATCTGTTCCATATTTATAATTCTTTAGTTTATATTAAAGAAAACAGTAAACTACAGGGATATTATGCATGCAATTGAGGATTTTATAAGGTTCAATAAATTCCCTCTTAACAATCAGAGTTAAGCCTACATAAATTCCAATCTTTCTCCTGCTCTACATTTTACCTTCTCAGTTCCTCAATCAGTTTTGTTGCTCTGTACTCTACTTTAAGATGAGACATCAATTTTACAACAGGATAACAGGCTAAACTCTCTTTTTGAAGAGACTCTGTGTGGAAGAATTGTAACACCTAACTACAACTAAAGTCATGGAAATCACTGATTTTTCAATTTGGGTGGCAAGTTCAGGAATTACAAGAAATAGTCCAAAGAAAGACACTTAAAATGCTTTGCTTTTTCTGGACAAATTGCTTTGCTGACACCATGCGTTTCATTCCCAGAGCTTGAAAGAAACAAATATGATAATGACCTAGATTTAGAAAATTATCAGAGATCACCTTCTCTCTTTTACCCAAAAAGGGTAAAAAATTTCTGTGAGCATAGGTCAAGAGTGTGGATGATTCACATACCGTTCCCTTCTAGGTGAACTGGAAACACCATAATCCACCATCCATGAGACTGGACAAATGCTGGGCTGCCTTGGTATCCTTGCACATCCAAGTAAGTAGGGAGTAGGGACTGTCACCCCACACCCATCAGGTGAGTGCTTTCCTATCCTGACTAGAAATATATTTGACTATACCAAATAATTGGTGATATATTTTATAGAGTTATGTCTTCAGTACCCAGAAATAAAGACAGCTCTTTGATCCAGAATCTCTTCCTGAATGGAGAAGATCCAGATCAGCCTTTTCCACAGGGAAGTCTTTGACTGCTAGAATGAACTATTCTTTGAAAAA
Source organism: Cyanoderma ruficeps (assembly GCA_008694505.1). NCBI lineage: Eukaryota > Metazoa > Chordata > Aves > Passeriformes > Timaliidae > Cyanoderma > Cyanoderma ruficeps. The sequence continues at coordinate 6,200,920 of VZDJ01006585.1, read as the reverse complement.
AGGTTTCAGCTTTCTCTCTTACTGGAGCTTTTCTGCTTCATATACCAAACATAGACACTTACTAAGAGAAATAGCAGAGCAATGAGTCTGGATCTCTAGCCATGGAGCAGTTCACAGCACAGGAGACAGAGTTCAGTCTTTACTCCACTTGTATCTAAATATTTTTACAGGATGAAACAGTATCTGGAAATCCCTAGTAGAGTGGCGTTTATAAACTTCTGATAAGGATTTAAACACTAGATAGCACTTTCTTCTGCATTTTAACCAACCTCTCTGCTTTCAGCAGTCCTGGTAAATAAGAATTTTTAATTCATTTTTAATTTTGAAACATGAAGTCAAAACAGTTTCCCAAGTCATCTGTGCCATTAGGACAATGATGTTCTGTTGCACTGGGCTCTTTTTGAAATGTGGGAGTTTGTTTCATTAGGTCATATACCATTCTCCTCACATTTCTGTGTACATTGTAAATCTAAAATAAATTTCTGTTCTTGATCTCCTTTTGAAGAATCCGTCTGACTTCACTCTTTGTTCCTTAGATTTATGACATAACTCACTGCTCTTCCTGTCATCTAGAAAGAGAAGTGAAAAGGGTTAGTTTCAAATTAACATATGAAGTCTTTCAGTTTCTTTCTACTTCTGGCGACATATTCCTTGTCCTCTGGAAATTATACTGAGATTCCCCATGAAAAAGCATTGGTATCCAAGGAAAGCCTCATTGACATTAATAATCATGTCCTTTGACACAGTCTTAAACATCCACTGTTTTTGGTGCAATCTTAAAGCCCAAGTCAGCATTATGTTCATTGCAGCAAATAGAGAAGCTTGGGGTTTACATCACCACATAGAGAGCAGGATTGGTTCTTAGACATTTTTATGTTCTCATTTCCCCTAGTAGCTGTACTGTCATATTGTCTGATTCATTTGAGCACACAAATAAAAAAGCCAAAAGGAGTAATGTCTATACTGCACAAGAAAACTTCTGTAGAAGGGATGTAGGCAAAGAACAGGGAAGAGATGCACGTCTTCTTACAGGTTACCAAAACATCTAGGAACTTTTATATATGTCTCCAGAAAATAAATAAAGATGTTACAGAGAGATTGCTAGTTTATAAAAAGAGCTAGATATTGCTTACAACTAGTGAATGCTCTCAAAAATTTTAGACAGTGATAAAAATACTGTTGCTTAATAAACCAAAGGTACTGCAATTATTACAGATCAAAGATAGCTCACAACTTGACAGGTATTTTAAAGACACAGAAGTTTTGGATTGAATACAAAGTTCTGCAAGTGGCTGAAAGCACAACACAGACTTTTGTTATCTTGGAATTTTTAGAAGCAAAATCTGTGAGAATATTAAAGTATGTTTTCCTAAGACTCTTTTACTAAATAAAAGAACATATTTCTTCATTTTTCTTTAAAAAGGTGCGTTCTTAATATTTGGATTTGTTGGAGACATTAATTAACTATGTAGGTTAACTGTCTCTGTAAGCACAAAGGAGATAATTTTGGAAAGGCAAATTAGTGGTTTTGTGGGAGCTTTGGAGGAAACAAGGGGATGAGGGAAAGCAAGTGATAGTTCTGCTAGTATCTACTCAGTATGTTTTCCCAAAACAAGCCCAGTGAGCTAAGAGGTTAATTTGTGTTTTGCTGCCCTCTTGGACCTCATTTGGAACACTCATGTGCTGGATGTCACATTATGCCACAGTAACCAACACTACTGGACCAGGTCAGCTGACTGCAGGAGGAAAGTCATGGAATTCCCCTTTCATGTGTGGAAACCTTCTCATGAGTTAGAATACAAACAGGGGCCAACTAAGTTGTGGTTCTTGTTCATATGGATACCTGCAGTTTCTAAATCTGTTCAAAAACCAAGTCTTTTTTGTGCAGTAGGCATGAGCATGCACATCATCCTCCTTGACAAAAACAAGGACAGGTTTCTGTCCTTTGCTTGCCCTGGGTAAACAGCACCCTCAAAAATTCTCTATAAGTGTTGTGAGAGCTCCCTCTTCTGTTACAAATGGCTTTATCAGCTGATTTAAAGTCTCGGTTCTGGTTTACAGGGCTGAATCACAGCTGAGACAGGGCTGAATCACAGCCGAGCTGTCAGAGAAGAAGGCAGGCAGACAAGGAGATGGTGCTAGGATCAGCTACAAAAATTGTCTCTCAGGAAAGTGTCAAGCAAAGGAATGTCCTTTTGTCTTTACAGAAAATGCCCTGGATGCAAGAATGAACTCATATTGTTAGATACTTGATCCATTTTAAGGTGTAGCTGGTGGCAGGGCCATATTTAAAGAGCTTGAGTAGGGATTTAGGCTGTTTACTGCCTGACTTTTATTCAATAGTCTGTTATTGCCTATTTGATTTAATTACTTGATGCCAAATAACAAGCAAAATAGGTGACATTCAAATGATTCAAAAAGATGAAAAACCATGCAGACAAGTAAGGGAGAAACACAGGTTGCATCTTGTCCAGCCATTTTGTGTTAACCTCACAGGAAGAGGAAGCAGGAAGCCCACAGGCCCTAAATAGCCCTTTACTCTCTGGAACACATGCCTGTAATAGTCAACCCAAATGTGTTTTTTTTTTTAGTGTCAGCTTTTCCAACACATACAGATGGAGCTATGAGTCCACTACTGAGATGTCCACTCCAAAAGGTCTCCATTATCTTGACAGAGAGAACTTGAAGCCAAAGGCACCTGCAGTAATATGGCTTTGCAAGAAGAAAGATCTTCCATACAGGTTGTTTTAAATGGCCTCTGAAAATGAAATAGGCACCAAATGCAAGTAAACATTATCAGTCATCCCTCTTTCTTCACTCATCATTGATTTCAACTTTCAGTCCTACACCCAAAATGAGAATTTGGTATCTTAAATGGGCTTTCAGATATATCTGGTGGCTGGAGATGAGATACAAAGTTGAGTTGATTGTTTCAGGGGTGAGGGAAGAAGGTGAGCTTGAACTGCTTTAGCTGGGGAAGTGAGTTGAATTTGTCTCCCATAGCTATGTGAATACTCAGATGTGAGGCCATTTGTGCACATTTTCAAGGAAAGCAGCAGCCAGTGCTGCACATTTGTCACAGATATCTCTGAGGTATGCCATAAGCAGTTTCTAAGAATGCCTGATCAGGCTGAGCCTCTTGGTGGGTGGGACTGTCTGCGTGGACTTTGGTGAGCATGAAGCCTTTTTCATCTGTCCTCCCCAGGCTGAGTACTTCTGGGTAGGCACAGAAGCAGAACAGGAGGTTCTCAGGGATTTTAAAGGTTAAAGACTGAGGACTCTCTAGAGGCAGTTTGCAAGGTTTTTCAAGGTTTGGATGAGAGCTGAGCAGGGATTTTCAGGTTGCACATTTTGATGTCTGAATTCTTCATAGTTCTCCTTGGAGGTACCAGCATCTTTTTGATTTGCAGGATGTAAGAGCAGGGAGCTTCACTGCCCATGGTGGGACTTCACACTTAAACACCTGTCTAAATACTTTAGAAAATGTGATTTATAGATCATGACAGGACTCTTCTGCACATTTCTTCTCTCCTACACAAAGCTTGGAATTAAGTAGAAGATGATGAGTATTATAAAACCTGTTTTTGCTGTTTCTGAAGGATTTTTTTAGATGTAGTACCTCGGTAGAGTACATTACAGTGATCTAATCCACATATTGATGGAGACAAAATAAACAAGCACATTTGGAAGAGGTAGGCTACCTTTGCCTTATGTTTACTTTGTGGGGGAAAAAATAATAAAAATGCTTTTTTGCCTCTTGATCTTTTTTGTGGGTAATTGTCAGGTTAAACTAAAGCTGTTCTGTATTTTCCAGATAGTTGAAATAATAGCACAGTTCCTTACCCACAGCAGTTAATTATCAAACACAACCAGTTGCAAAGCTATTAAATAATTATAACACATTTTACTACTGCTGAAAAATGTATATGAATTTGAGATGGTGATATTATCATATCCCTTGTTAATATTCCTCAGCAGTTTAATAGAATGACTTATGACAATTAAGTGCAGTAAACACCTTTTATTACACTTTTAACATAATTTTGCTCTATATTTTCTACACACTAAATCACAGCTTCAAAGGAATCAAAGTGAAACATTAAAATGTCAATTATATAGGGATCCTGAAGGGGTGAAGGTGGGAAGCGTACTTAATGCAAATAAAACTCGACTGAGTGATCTTTGGGGAGGGTCCCTCCTTAGCTCAGAATGGATTTGAAACAACCCTTAAAGTTCTGAGGATAAATTCTTGGTGCAAGCAAATTGGGTGAGCTGTGGAAAATACAAGTATGGATCAAATTCATTACTTTAAAGTCATTCTTACAGCATAGAATCTGATCTCCCCATTTTATGCTGCAGCAATAATTCTCCCAGTGTCATGGGACCCCTAAAGCATGCAGGTAGATTTTAACATTTTGGACTTTTTTCCTTATTTGTTCTGAACTGCAGAACATCAACCTCAAATTCTAGATTTATGTAACTTTTTTATTCTCCAGGCAAGCCGTGAAACTTGTCAGCAACTTGATGACATCAGTGAGTCTTGTTCTGAGGGCTCAAAGCAGTTATCATGATTTGGTGCTAGTTAGCAGAGCTGTTAGCATAAGTCCGTGAGCTTTAATTTACTGTTTCAGAAATAGATGAATCCTCTGTTCCAAAAACAAACAACAACAACAAAAAAGCTTTGAACAGCTTTTGCACTTTCAATGAAAATAAATAGTTAAGCTGCATGTGCAACCTTTTGAAAATCAAGAAGGTTCAAATTTGTCCAGAAGTGTCCAAATAGTAAAAAACAACAGCTGATTATGAGCACCAACAGTAAGTCAGGAAAGGAGAGTGCAATTTGTTGGGACGAGTCACCAGGCATGTATTTTCTGCCTATTCCTGTAACTAAGGAAAATAAAGAATTTTCAGAGGAACTCCAGGAGCACAGAGCCCAGAGTGAATCCAGGTAGAAGAAGAACCGAGTGACTTCTGGGGTATCCTGGGGATACCACAATCCAGGTCCAGGACTATGTACCATACAGTTGCACTGTTGCACTGACCCACCTGTCATTTGTCCCAGCCCACTTCATTGCTGCCACGAAGCAGGGAAGCCATGCAACTCATAAAAATTCATATATCTGTGTTTTAATAGTCTCCATGCTGTCATTTGGTCTATAAATGTGCCAGGGGTCATTGGAAAAATGTGTGTAGCAGTGCAGAAGGTCTACAAACTACTGGTTAAAACCACACTTATATAAAATCCCACTGCAGAAACATCCAAGAGTTCCAAGAACTCAAAAGAAAGGGTAGAAATAATGAGATATTTATATAACATTAACAAGTAGTATTCGGTCATATTCTGCAAACTGAGAAGTATCAGTACATGAAAAAGGAGAAATCTACTGCCCTGTCAAATCATGAACAATGTATTATCCAGGTCCCAAATGCAGGAGCCTGAGATCTTTGACCACAGTGGCCACCATTAGTTAAGGAGTTTAACAGTGACAGGAAAAAAGAGGAAAGGAGAAGCAATTAAAATAATAAGATTCTCTGGAAATGTAATAAGATTCTGTAGGAGCTCCCCTAGAAACATCTATCATTTAACAATGATAATCAATAATTAAATGAATCTTTATTTTGAAATGGCCATTTCAGGGACATACTCATCTCTTAAATGCCACTGGATGATTTCAAAACAATGATAATTTTTTATTTTTTTTTAAGAAACAGCTGGGTAATTCTTTACCCATCTTATAAAAGGAAATCAGAAAGGCTGTTGCAGGAGCCCCTGTGAACTACAGCTTTATGCTACTAAACAACAAAAGTCCACTAGCACATAGAAAAATACTTAATTAGATGTTTCTGCATTTGATCATCCCAGATATATGCCACCACCACAGAAACAGATGTCTGCATGACAACGTGTTGAAATAAATCAGTGTAGACCACAGCTGCAATTCCTGTAGAGGATGAATTTCTCTCAGAAGTTCAAGCCATCCTCCAGCTTGTAACATCCCAATTTCCAGGAAAATATTTGGGCTTGCTAGAAAGAGATGGATATCAGTGGGATTCAGTAGGATTCAGCTAAAATTGTTACAAACTAGATCTGGCATGCAGAATGAGCACAGGCTCTGTGGTCACTCCCAAATTGTTAGTGTCCCTCCAACTGATTTTGCAGCTCTCCCACCAAGGCTTTCCAAGGAGCCTATGTGGGCATTTGTTCTAAGCAGTGGGACTGGGAAGCAGTCAGTGTCATCTGGCCTTGGGGGCCTGGCCCCCTCCCACCAGTACTGTTGTCATAGGCCAATGACTTATTTGCTGGTGAATTTTCTACATATCCCACTTTGACTCAGTCACCAATGGTTGAGTCACCATCACCATCAAATCACAAATAGTCTTGGAGGTCTATTTCAACCTGAGCGATTCTGTGATTCTGTGCTTACCTTCCTCACTTTCAATACCTACAAGAAACAGTGTATGTTGAACTCACTTCACTAGCTGTACCTGCAAAGCTGTACTGACCCTTCTAGACGTTCTATTTAGGCACCCAAATCACATTTTCCATGTGCAAGATGCTCACACAGTTGCTCTAAGGCTGATGGGTACCTCCCCACAGACACTTCCACAAACATCTTAGCACAGACACTTAAAATGCCAGCATGCTGACTGCCAGCTTCCAAAAGACGATTCCTTACAGATTTGCCTGAGGAAAGAGCAGGAAACAAAGCTGTTCAGACAACCAGCAAGGCTCAGCAGAAGGGCATCTCCTGCTGTACCTCTTTGTGGCCCAGCAGTTACACTCACAGTCTACCCCCACTACATGCTAGAGGATTGCAAAGGTATGTCCCAAAACTGACAGTCAGCCCCCACAGTGGGCGAGTTGGACCAATCTGTCAAATTACTGATATTCATCTATTAAACTGTCTTTTGTAACTCCCAGTAACATAGAGTAACAAGATAACAACTTGAATAATACATCTCAGGATAGGAAAACTATAAAATGCACATGCCTCACTGTCTTACAGTCATATGTCATTCTTCTGTACAACTGCCTTTGACAAATTGACTGGTATGATAGTTATATGAGTGCTTTGTTTCCTCATCTGCCTCTTCTCAAACCCAAGACTGAAAATTAACATGACTTTCAACCAGTTTTGCAAGTTATTAAATCTGTTTGCCCCTACTGCAGGTACATGCCAAAAAGTGGTGGATTCACCAAACCTTGCTCTTCTACTGAGAAACTTGGCACACCTGTAGTATATTCTAGGATCCTTTTCAAGGATAATCCTGACATCTGATCTTTAATGTAATTAGCACAATTGCAAATTTTCACAAGGGAGTCTCTGTTCTTGTCAAAATCTTTACCATAACAACCTTTGAATTACAATACAGCAGTAAGTGTACTACAGCATTCAGCAGAGGAAGAGATACAGTAGGAACAACTCTAAATGAAATTAATTAGAATGGTTAATGTTCGTGAAGCACTTTGAAGATGGAAAGAGCTATAGTAGTGTTAAATTATAATCATTAGCATGCCAGATCCTGAAGGTCTTACTCATTTATCACCCATTTGTTACACAGACTAAACTTACGTTCACTGCAGCTGAAGATTTATCTGAATGAGAGACAAATACAGATTTCAAATTTCCTAAAATGATAATAGTAAATATGGATTAATAAACCAATCAATCTGTCAAAAGTCTGCGTTCATAGCCCCTGGTGCTTGAATCTGCTTAGGAAAGACTCACTTGGAAATGTCCTTAGGCCAAAAAGATTCATTGTTCATTAAGTTTGAGGAAAAAAATTATATAAGCAAAAACAATAAAAGAGTGTTCTACATTGGATTACATAGGAGCTCTGTACTGGGGAAAGGGAAAGGGAAAGGGAAAGGGAAAGGGAAAGGGAAAGGGAAAGGGAAAAAGAGAGCTCCCAAGGACTGGAAAAATTCAAATGACACACTGAGATGTGCAAAAGGAGGATTCAGGGAGCTTAAGACCAGTGGCCTGGCCTCAATTCCTGTTAAGGTGATGAAGCAAATAATCCCAGAAACCATTTCCAAAAAATATCAAGGCGATTTGAAGTAATCAACATGGATTTATGGAGGGTAATTCATGTCTGACCAACCTGATAGCCTTGTGCAAAGAAATGATTAATCTGGTGCATGAGTGGAGAGCAAAAGTAGACTTTAGCAAAGCATTTAACAATCTTTCGTAATATCATCATTGACAAACTGATAATGCACAGGCAAGATAAATGGACAGTGAGGCAGACTAAAAACTGACTGATCCCCTCTGCTCAGCTTTGATGTGACACATCTGGATTGCTGGAAACAGTCCTGTGTTCCCCATTACAAAGGAGATACAGACATACTGGAGAGAGCCCAGAAAAGAGTTGCAAATATGACTAAAGGTCTGGGCCATCAAAGGAGAGACTGAGAGACTGGACAGTTTGACCTGGAGAAAAGAAGGCTCTGGAGGAATCTTATCAATGTCTAAGTACCTGAAGGGCAGGTGTAAAGAAGACAGAGCCGGGCTTTTCTAGTAGTGCCCTGTAACAGGACCAGTGGCAATGGGGACAAACTGAAATACAGGAAAATCCATCAGAACACAAGAAGACAATCTTGTTTTGTGAGGGTGGTCAAATACTGGCACATAGTATTCAGAGAGATTTTGAAGTCTCCATTCTCAGAAAAGGAAGAGGAACAGGCGGAAAGAAAATGCCCTTTGCAGATAGTTGTGATACAGTATAAGAATCCACACATTTGAATTTAGAAAAATTAAATGCTTGTGAAAGATTACCAAACTGACAGCTATGGAAGGTGTGAATGTATCTGCACCTCAGTCCCCGTGCATATTCCTTTACTAACCCACTCTTAATTCCTGTGTGTCTCCTTATTTTCATCGGTGCTTTAGACTACTCTAGACAAAGGATTGCGACAGAATCCAAGATCGGCAGTAATGTACATCACATATTGTCTCCCAACACTCTCATCCAGTGGTGAAGAAAGTTTTTTATGGTGAGATGAGTTAATCTATGCTGGTTCAGTATTTCTTTCACTGCAAAAGTAGATCTCATTGCCTGGTGGCTACTTGAAAATTGTTTACTTTAGAAAAAAATTGTCACATTTAGTAATGCAATAAATTCCTAATGGAGCTAACAAAATGTCTTTGTAAAGATAATCAGAGAGATTTTAATTCACATCTTCTAAATCTCATTATTTTCCTTATGGTATGGTTTCTGCAAATAGTACACATCTTACCCAAAATTTATTTGGCGGTCACCCACCCACAAGAAGCACACATTAAGTTCTGAATTGCAATAATGTCCAACTATTCCAGCTCTTGCTAGAGAACTCAGCAGCTCCTCCAGCAAGGGTTTGTCAAGCAGTAAGCAGAAGCAGCAGCTGGTCAGGATGCTAGGAGAAGAAAACATAAATTTGAAATAAGATCTTTCTTTGTTCTTGTTAAAAGCCATGTTACCAGAGAAGATGCATGTGACAAGGTTGGGAGTGCCTGTGAGGAGAAGTTACATGCAGATATCCAGCAGAGAATTTAAAATATTGGTTAACAGTATCAATGTATTTTGGCTGCATGCAAGTCCTTGCATATTATCGTAGTGCCAGGAAAGTACACAGCACCTCTGAGTCATATAAAAGTTCTGGTTCCTGCACATAATCTGCATTTAAGGCAGAAAGCAATAACTTGTAGAGTGGAGAAGAGCAGATAATAGTTCCCCCAATAGTTGTCACATGATAACTTGAGCTGATTTTAACTTTGTTGTCACTCTCTACATATATAGAGAGCAAAACTGTCTTGTAAGCACATTGCAACCCCAAATTCCTGTAGATTTGTATAACTTCTGCACAGCATGCTCTTTTTGAGTCCTGGTAGGACAAATAAGTGCTTTGTTCACACAGGTATCCACATGAAATGTGGGAATTTAAATTTGCTGTCCCATGTAGTTGCTTACATGTGAATGGTGAAGTCCCTACACTGCTGAAGGAGAGAAACTACTTACTAACACAGACCCTTGTCTCCTGCCTCCTCATTGTGCAGCAAGCCTGAGATCCTACAGTGGGATTTATCTCACCTAATTTTGGCAATCCAAATGTTTAGCTTTTGGGTAAGCTAGTCTCCAAGCTCCTTCTACATTCAATGCAGAGATGGGTATTTCCTGTTAAATGTTAGTGATCTTAGACATCTTGGGGTGGGATAGCTTGCTTTCTCTCAAGGGATCCCTGACAATACATTATAGCAGTGGCCCATGTGAACGGCTCAGAACAGATGCCTGTAATCTATATATTATATGACATAAAGTGATACAGAAGAACTTAAAAACATGGCAATCATTAAGCAGTGTGAAAATTGATTTGTAACCCCCAAGCTGCAGCATGCTTCTAACTACCTTCAGCAACAGGGAAGAATCACCAGTCATGGAATTAGATGTCTATTTTATTCTAATTCACTATTAAAGCTCTTGGAGGTTTAAACCTTCTGAAAATCATGGTACTGTTGAATTCAGTGGTATAATACAGATGAGGGTTCAAAGATATTTCAAAGATGATTAGCAACTTCTTTTATCTGTTTCTAACATTCAGTACTTTATTAAATTAAGATGGAAGTTTTATTTAAGAGAGGAAGGGTAGCACATCAGAGGCTCTGACCGATGCTAATTTACTGAGGGCAGAACTTGGCAAATAGTAACATTTGTGAAATATTATGAAAATAGTTTGTTGGGAAATGTTAAACTTTTCCAATCAGCTAAACTAGCAAAAAGGGATCAAAAATACACACATTGATATATCTTTCTTTAATAATTTAATATAAAAAGAGAATACAATGAAATGAACTGTCAAGTATAAAAATCCTTTTAGTATTCTCTTTTCATGTTCAAAATCTTTGTTGTGTTTGAGCATCCATAATTGCTTTGCGTCAAGTTCCCTAAGACATTTCCATCTGTCTTTCAGCAAACTTGAAAACGTTTTTTCTACTTTTGGCTTTAGTAAAAATCAGATGTTTGTTTCAGCCAGCAAGGTTACTTCTGGTGATTGTTTATCCTCTGCCATTCTGTTGTGATCACTGGGGCCATCTTTCACTTTGCCATGATACATGTATATTACTGTTTGCACCATCACTCACAGCTCATAACTTGGGATAATCCAGAAGGGCATTGCATGCATCATTCCTTCTGTTTAGCCATTGAAATAACTTTGCTCAGAATCAAGAGCAGAATGAAACAGCTGAGCCCAGCAAACAGAGCAGCTAACATGGGAGTTTCTGAAGGGTTAGCTTCTACCCTGTGCTCAGAGCAGTCGCAGAAGGTTTGGGAGAGCATTTGCATGCAAGTGTGTGTGTATGTGTGTGTGTGTGTGCATTATCTATTCAAGTTTTGTCCTTTGGGAAAGCTGTGGGGACAATCTCACAATCTCCTATCAGGCTGTACTGATCGGCTTGTCAGAGTTTCTGTGAGACCCATCTGGCCATGACTAGCAGGTCTTTGATCAGAATCAGCGCTTGAAATCATCAAATAGTTAATCCCTCCCAGATTACTGAGGGAATGAGACTCTGCAGAGAGAATTTATATATAAATCATTTGCCTGGTGTCCTTTGGAACCAAGCAGATGAAGGAAGAAGGAAAAGAAAGACAGTGACTTCACATACAGGAGGGATATTTGGAAAAAACACATCTGGAAAGCCTCACTGTTGAAGATTCAAGGCAGCAGGGACCCATCACTAAGGAACAAGATATACAACAAATCAGGGTTTGTAGAACAAGGGACAAGTGTACCATTTTATATACCTGCTCAAGTTCCACAAAATACTCATGTCGGAGCCACTAACACAGCCCTGTGCGAGTGATCTTGAAGGTTTATGGATTAATTTTCTAGCCAATATAGGGCAAGCTGGGGCACAAGCCACCAGCAGCTCCTACCATCATATCCCATTTCAGAACAGCATCAACAGCTCCTTAAAACCTGCCTGTCCTATATTAAGGAAGAAAAGCTGAGAAGCTGACATCGTGATGTGAGTGATATATAGCAGAGATCTGTCAGTACAAAAAATACCTTGGAATTTCTAAAAAAAATACTGACAATTTCATAACTCAAAAAATAGTGTCATGGAACAATAAATTTGATTTCATCTTGGCAGATAAAAGGGCACTGATCTAAGAACTAAAAACAAAGATATTTTTTTAGGAGAAAGTCATCGTAACTTAATTACATTCATTATCTGCAGACTGAAAAAAAAGTTCAAATCAGTTATAAATATGGTTGGTGATTTAAAAGAGACAGGTTCATAAAGCTGAAAACAACTATAGGCTGATAGACCTGGAAGGAGGTATGAATAATTTGAGAGAACTGATTAAATATTTTATTTGATGGTCAAAACGTTACCATCCCACAGCTGAAAAATTAGGTGACGCTAGTTATAAAACAACTTGACTTCAGCAGAGACAATAAAAGTCACTCCAAAAGCTAAAATATATTTTTGATCTCTGTGTGTGTGCATCAGTGGAGAGGGCTGGGGTGAGGGGTAATGAAAAAAAGGGCAACATAACAGAAATATATATAAATTTAGAAGCTAGAAGGTTTGGGAAACTGATTAAGGAAACAAAAAATAATAAAGTAAAAAGCAAGGGATGATAGAGTTGTAGGTAATAAAATATCCAAATGTAAGGAATTCTGCCAGATTTGTTTTCCTAAATTAATAAAGTAGAGCTGTCAGTAATAATGCAGGAAGCTGTTCAAAAATATTTTGGTTTTTATTTGGAAAAAAGACATACATATTCAGATCACATGAAAATGATGAGTACATTATTAAGAAATTTTTCAGGGGCTTTCTTTATGTTCAAAGGACTATGACAAAGAACAATGCAATCTCTGTTATTTTTGCTTAGAAATAAAGAGGGGTTTGAATGAGATTTAATCCAAGTTACCTGGATCTATATTTAGATCTATATTTAGAAATGTTATAAACAAGTCATTTGTTAGCCAGAGGGGTCCGGAAGAAACATTAAGCTGGGAGTCTACATTTTTAAAAAAAGTCACTTTAGACTCCTAAAGTAGCTTCAAACTCCTAAAGCACTGAACAGATTTATTTCTTCATCTTGAAATTCTGATGCTTTCTTCAGTAGAATGCCTGCTATTTGTTAGGCACTTCACAAAGTCTCATATAAATTCTTTCTGAGCATCTGATGAGATGTTGTGTTTCTGGCAAGACAGGATGTCAGTGCCTGCTGCTTTTGAAGGCAGATTTTTTTGTGGAAGGTTGTATATAAATACATATTAAGGAAGAATGTTTTAACATAACATTTGAGACATAAATATTCATTTCCTGCTGCAAACTATAGATGAACAAGGTATAATAATTCCCTCTGATTCTTGAGCACTTATATTTGGAATGTTTGCTACTTCTCCCATCTGTTGCTTCTTGATCCCATGTTTTCTGTACAGTGTAAAATACCTTCCTGTAGACTTCCTGGATTTCAGGAAGAAAGCATGTTGGCAAAGCTGACCAGAACAGTGGCTACTGCTCTCCTGTTTCCTATATATGAAAGATGCTGAGACTATGATATTCCAAATGTGGTTATCCCTGCCTGCCTGAAATTCTTCCTGAAATCCTGTAGTTAAATAAAAGCCAACAAGCAAAGCTCATCACTGGACAAGGACCAATTCCCTTAAAGGTTTATTTGTGCAGGGTGGGCATTGCACCGGCACTCTCACCTGAAGTGTTGCACATGAATGACACCGTGGTACTGATGCTGCCAGGCAAGCCCAACCTGAGGCCATACAATCTGACAAAAGGCTGAGCTCTATGCACAAGCACAAGCTGCTGCATCAATTTGAGGTAAATACCAAGGTCCCTCATCACTGCAGCTGGAAGGAAAATGGTATTTTCTGAGGGAGCGTTTTATGTCTCACATCAAATCCACATGGGTATTTCTGTTTTTCATCTAATTAAAAAAAATCAAAATTGAAACCTTTTCCTCCTATTTTTAGTATTTGAAACACAGACAAAAATCTGTTTTCTCACACATAAGCAGGGGAAGCAAATATTTGCCTCCAAACTTTCCATCTAAAAGAAAAACTGCAGAAGCATTTACATGTTAATAAAAGCAACTCCTTCTACTGGTTATTATCCTCCTTTCTCACTCATGCATATTACAGCGATCCAAGCAGAGAATGAGCAGGCTTTCAGACCTTCCTTAGCATGCAAATGAAGCTTTGGCTTATGCATCACCCCTTGCATCTGAAAGCAACTTGTGTGTCGCTGCATAATATCGTTCAGAAATTTGGGGGATCTTCGTCTATTCCTTCAGTCCAGCCGAGGAACATTTTCCATGTCTGATGTATATGACTAAACCTATTCCAAACAGCAATAAAACTGAGGTAGAAGAGCAGGTGAAGATAAGGAAGGAAATTAAAATAGATGGGGTTTTTATGGAAAGGTTTCAAAAAGGAGGAATTTCAGCACTTCCCTCCAGCTGTACACTCAAAATCAGATATGAAGGACTATCTGATTACTTCCTAAAGTGTCGCCTGGGAGGATAAAGCACAGGCCATGGAGCAGATCTTCTGCATAGGCAAATCACTCTGTGCTTTTACACCTGCTGAAAGACTGGTCCTTCTGCACCCCGTCTGCCAAATATACATAGATGCAGAACGAGTGACTGCAGTCCTCCAGAGCAGGTACATCCCCTTTCTACCAGCGGGGTTTTTAATGCACCCAGTGAATTTCAGTACTCGGTTTAGCTCTTTTCCAACTTCATTTCATAGAGAACAGAAGATGGTTTTTGGCAGTAACACTTAGCTGAACTCTGCATTGTGTGCAGTTAGATTTACTTCTAACACTTCTGGATGTCATTACCCGCATTGTTGCTTTTGTCCCAAACTCTCTTTTTGTTGGTCGGTTTTGTATTGAAATCACAGTTAAGCCATTCAGCATGGTATTTTCTCTACAGAGTGAAAAGTGTGTGAAAGCAGTTGAAGGTCACATCTATTATAACAAAACAAAAGAGAGAAATAATAGGGCATCCATTCTGAAGTCCTCAGACATCCGACATATTATTGCCCTGGTGATTTCAGTGTGGATAAGAAGAGCTGCAAAGGGAAGGAGGCATCTTAATCCAGCTGCTTCTTTCAGCATGCACAATGAGAAGAATGCAGGGGTCTTGTTCCCCAGCCTCTTCCTGCCACTCTGTGTCATGTGCCTGGCGTGGTCTCTAGAGAATATGCCTCTGTGCCAGGGTACCACAGAGAAAAATGTTCAGTTTGTGGGTATCTGCAGTAGCACCCCTGAACTCCTCAGCTCATTTGCTTCCCAGGCCAGGCTCTGGGCACTGCAGTCCCCAAAGTCCCATTTCAATTATGCAAATATTCCTACATGGGACCCGTGACCAGAGACATATTAACTGACTGAACAGTGAGATTTCTCCAGGAAATATACAGCTTTTTTCTCCACCACAGAAACAGATATTTAACACCTTTGAGGCTGGGAGCAACACAGCTTTTTGAAGGTTGTCTTTATATCTTTTTGTAATTATGGTGGTTTCTGTTCCACACCAAGTCACTGCTGCTGGCACAGTCCAGCAGAGAAGAGCCTGCTGAGGTCTGGTTGTTTGGGCAGGTAGGTAGCAGCTATGCACACTCCCTAGGCATCCCTATCCAAAGCAGCTGTGCACACTCCCTGGGCATTCCTAAAGATGCTTGGGTCTCACAGCTCTAACAGATAAGAAGTTCTCACACAGTTCAGAGACCCTGCTGCAGCCTATTCCTACAGTTCCAAACAGAAGGGGAAGGGAAGGTTGAGTTCACCTTTGCTCCAGCTGACACAGGGAGTAGGCACAGGATTTGTCAGTCACTACAGCTATTTTAGGAGCGATGAGTTCTCAAAACATCCCTTGCTTTCTGAGTCCTTGACTGTTTCCATCTCTCATGGACACCAGTTTTGTCCTCTGCCTGAAAGTCTGAACACTTGGCAACAATGCCCTAAGTCAACATCCAAACAGTTGAGCACAGCCATTAGTCCCAGATCCCTTTTCCCCCCAGGCCAGATGTTCCCTCAGATGAAGAATATAATTCCCTTAGAGTATAAAACACAATGCAGAGCCATGAGCTGGCTTGCAGACCAAAAGAATTAAAGGCACTTTCCCATCTATACGGCATCATATATATTACATTGGCACAGTACCATACCCAGGCTAATAAAACCAGTTCTGCATTGGAGGTAATAAACCTGCTGGTTGGACTGCAGCCAATCTCATATTGTAGCTAACCTAAAAGAGGTACCAAAGCTAACTAGTGACAGACCAGATTAAGTATTTGGGTGCTTAGCCTCTATTGAACTCTGCTGCAGGAGTTCCATTGCCCTCAACACCTGAGCTAGAGAGTTTAAAGCTTGCTTGGATATGTATTACCAGCTACTTGGGGGGAATATTAAGTGTGACCTGGTGCAAAGCAGGAGAGAAGATTCTCCTCCTTCTGCCTCCAAGAAGTGGAGTTATATATGAGGCCATTTGTGTAAGTATATATGGTCTTGTTGTCAGGGCTGGCTGGCAGAGTGACTGTGCTTCAACATAGAGCCCCAAATCATCAGTCCTGAGTCCACACAACAATGGTATTTCAAACAGGGATTGTCAATATTAATATCTCATTTCATTGTTTAATCAGCTAAAATTATTCAGTCAGGGAAAACTCCGCTCTCTATCATCCTGGTGCAATTCATTGATTTCCACAATGGCCAAGGGTAATTGTGTGCAGAATTTGGCTATTAATGTAATTTTAATAAAAGTTTCTTCATGTATATTTCATAAATCTATTATTTTGCAGTGAGAACTTTCTAATCAGCAAGAAGGTATCTCTAGATACTGTTGCTCATTTGGTAAGGTAGGCAATAAGTAATAAATACCACTGCATTAGAAATGTAAGTGAAAGAGAAAATTGGAAGTTGCTTTTGGATGAAAGTAGATTAAATATAGTACATTTGCTTAAGTATCTTTATAATGTAGCTTGGCTTTTCATCTTGATCTTTAGTTAAAATTACTTTCTTTGAATTTAACTTTTCATACATGCTAGAACACCTCTGCTCTATTGGAATAAACAAGACTGTTAAATTAAATGCATATTGTGCCAAAACCTTCCCTCAGCAATATATGTGCATAGGAATTTATAACAGGATTTAAAATCAGAGCTGAAGGTCACCTCTTTTGTATCACAGGCCATTACATTTCTCCCCCGTAAGGAAATCCAGTAATTTTACTCAAATTAAAACATTTCAGCTCCCTTGAGACCTTACTGTTAAGTGCTTCAGACAGACATCAGCTGAAACAGAGCCACCACAAATGCCTACGGTCTTCGCAATGCCAGATAACAGAGGCACAGTACTCTTTATAGCAGCAAAAAAACCCAGAGACCTTGATGCTCTGAGTCAGGAGGAAGCCACCTTTGCCTCTGAACGCGTGAACCTGGCATAGCAGGCAAGGGCCAAACCAGAGAGCCCTCTGCACCGCATAGGAGCAGTGCCTACTTCTGCCCTGGGGGAGAGTTTTCCTGATCTTGAAGACAAAAACCCATCTGCTTATCAACTCTGTCCTAATGGGAACACCCAGCTGCTTCTCCTACAGCCTCAGCAGCGAAGGAATGACTGGGGAATTTGTATGTGCTTTGTGGTATTTGTCTAGCTTGATGTTCTCCCCAGGTGCTAGCAACCTGTGGAACTAGTCCTGTAGTCCTGATTCCCTGTGTTTAGAAATTTCCAGAATCTTATTTAAAACTCATTGCTACAAAGTTACACTTTATTATTGATGGATGGCTTTTCTACCCTTGGCATTCAGATACAGAGATTCACTTACTGTGGGTCAACAAGTCGGAGTCCTTCTCTGTGTCTCCCACCTAGCTATTAGAACTCCTCTATGTAAAGAACTAACTAAATCCAGTGAAAAGTGAAGTCCAGTGACTGCCCTTCACCCATCCCTCACTTTCAGCAGATATAAGAGGGTAAATTCTGATCTTATCCCTATTAGATTTTCCATAGTCTCCTGGAGATGAGGGCATCTTTTCATAGTACCCCTGACAAGGCTGTGTGCAGGGGAATGATCACTCCACTAGTTCTACTCAGCTATCCCTTTTGAGTGTGGAAACCCATCTTGTTTTACCCCACACCAAGCCCTTGCATCCAATGCTGATGCAAGGTTCATGTACCCCCTGTGTAATTTATTTTCCAGGAGTCAGTGTTTCATCTGATAGACTTTACTTGCTTTCTGAAAGGCAGGAATCTAAATCCAAATGTGAAAGAAGCAAGGAAAATGGCTTTAAGGACTGAAATCCTCAAAGGCTTTGAGGCTGAATCTTTGACTGAAAGATTGCAATTACTTTCCTGCAGCTGCCGAGAAGTTCAGAGATGACCTTGCTTAGTGTAATTTGGGATTCGAAAGAGGTTCCTTAGGTCAGAAGAGTTTGCATTCTCTTCAGCTGCTTATTGTTGCCTAAGGGTTACAAATGGCTCGAGGAAAAATATACTGCTTGAATACTCACAGTTGCAATGCTGAGACATTTAGGGCATTTGCAACCTAGGTACCTACATCATCCATGTGATAGATATTCAGGACTCTTCTCCGGTATCATCTAGAAAAGCCCGCGTTTTTGTGTCCTAGGAAAATAGACAGCTTACCTTATCAAATTGTCATACAAATAGATCAATTAGGAAAACAGAACTTGCATGATTATAAAGTGAAGGATATGTAAGCACAAGAAAAACCTTGAAAAAGGGGCATTTGTACTGGATCTAGAGGCATGACTTATCACAATTAGTTCAGCACAGTAGCATGTATCATACAAAATGCCATACTGATAGGAAAAAATACTCAAATGTGTCATGTACCACACAAAAAGGGTGGAACCAAACTGTGAAGTGCTGTGAGATAAAACGTTCAAGGTGCAATACAAGATGAGCCAGAATAGAAAGAGATGACAGCAACCAGACAGCAGACCAAAATAAAATAAAATAAAAAAATGACATGCTGTCTTTGATCCTGTTTACAAGAGGAAAGCAGCAGCACAGTAAAGCTTTCATACTATCACAGGATCTGCAAGTGTAGCAGAGATTGCTTCTGAGAGAGGGCTTTAACCTGGAAGTTTGCATGCAGCTCTGCCATTAACTTTAGCAAGAGCTCACTGTGCAGGATGCCAGGAAGATTAGAGTAGAGATAACTCTCTAAGTGGCTTGAGGACAAGAAAGTCTTATGCAAAGAAAAATACCATTGATCAATATCACCCTGTAGTGTCCTTCTTTACACTGTATTAGTTCACAAGATTTGGAGTTCAAGTGCATTTTTAATGAAGCTTCAGTATTATGTAAGGCTTTACTACCCTTCAAAAGTAGGCACATCTTTGCAAAAGGGTTTTAGGATTGCTAGGGAAGCATCAGTCCAGGTGTCTGCAAGAGGCAGAGGAAGGGAAGCAGTAATCTTGTATATGGAATGCCAGTTTTAGAGGGATCAGCACTGCTCCTCGCTTGTTGAAAGAGAAACTCTCTTTCAAAAACTAAGGGGTATTAACAACACATTATCTCTCAAAGTCTTTTACTAGTCAGAGGCTTTGCAGCACCTATACAGGGGCAGGGAAGGAGAAAGAAGGACAAATATTAGAATACATGTTTTCTGATGTTTTGCAGCCTCTTCTGTGCCTGAGCCAATGACCCACATTTATCGCTAGCGCTGCTATAAACGAATAATCCTATCCAAAAAATTTAAAAAAATTTAAACCACAAAAAACCCACCCAAAACAAAAAAACGAGCATTGTACTGAAACCTGTGAGCATTATATATAGGAGTCATATGTAAAGATAAACTTCATACTCTGTTTAGCACCAGGTAAAGAAAGACTCATTGTAATGTCATGTCAGCCACCAGACATTCATAGTTCAAGACAATAGCTGACTAAAATGGAAGACTCCAGAAAAAAATAAAAAAGACTAGAGGTCTAAAAATCACAATGCAGCTGGAAAGATGGGAAGAATTTGTTCCACTTACTCATGGGACTAAAAGGCCACTATTTTCAAACATGAAAAAGTTTGCTGCCAAAAAGGAAAGGGGTTAATTGATCTTTCTGTTTAATAGGTAAGACAAGAAGTTAAAAGTTTAGACTATTTCAAAGAAGCTTTAGACAAGACATTAAGAAAATCGTCTTAATGTCAAGGATTGGATGGTGTGTATGGGATAGTCTTACATCTTTTTGGAAGGGATACATGAAAGACAGAAATGTTTACTCATAGCTATTCTATTTGCAGACTAAGGAAGGCCAAAATGGCCTGTCTAAATCATCTGAATCTAGATCTAGGAGCCAAGCTGCTGCCTCTGAAATGAATTACAATTTATTTATTTTAAAATCGTACTGCAAAGTTAAGGAGAAAATCTTGACTTTAATTAAAATTGTGGGAGCAGCATGAACAGGGAACATATTTGGAGATTTGGCCTAGGTTAAAACAATTTTTCTAGTGCAGCCTTTGAGGGCCATATTAATGTCTATCAGCAGTAAATATTTTTGGCCACTGTCTCTTCTGAATGTGGAAGATGCAGAAAATCTCTTTCTCCTTGAGGCATTTATGGGGCACGATTTCATTCCTGTTTACTGGACAGATGGCCATGTGTTGACTCTCTAGATGAAGAGTTCATTCTGCTGTATTAGTTGATTAGCTTTGAAAAACAGTTCTTTGGAGAGGGGGGAGAAATTGTTCTAAAGCTTTTTCTCTTTTTAGAGGGACTTACTGGTCCAAATTGCTTGCAGCTTTTCTCTCCATGTAATGTTTATGGAGTTAAACATTAGTGATTCTGTATAAGTAGAATAATGACAATAACTAGAGCAAGGAATGAAAATGTTAAACTAACAAATAAAGTGGTCGATTACTGAAACAGATGAGAAGACAGAGTGCAATTTCTAATACCAAGACATAGCTGGCACAATGATTAGACCACAGGCAAAGCTTACTGAATTTGGATTCAGAATCTAAAGCATCAACAGTAGAAAACAGAGGACTCACAACAGAGAAAAAGCACAAAAAAATAACTGGAGGATATATATGAAAGCAGAAAGGAAAATGGTGCAAGTGAAAAATATTATGAGACAGAAAGTCCAAAAAGGACAAGTTTGCCTGAGGATGAGGAATTGAAATGAGAAGCAGCTCTCCTGCAGTACTGTGTGGTTCTTTCTAAGGCAAGATGCCCCTCAGCCCTTCCAACCAGCCCCTACTGACCCTGGTCCCTGAAGCACAAGCATGGCAGCCGTGCCGTGATTCCTAAAATTGCCCAGCAGAATGAAACTCTCTGCAGCTACATTTCCTTCAGATAGGATGACAATTTGCGTGCAGCATGCATGTTGCTGATAGGGCTTTGAGACCTCCCTCTGGCCTCACTTATAAAGAATCTGGATATCCTACCCCTGTGTAAGGCACAGTCTCATACAGTCAGAGGAAAACAAGCTGCTGTGGATAATGACATGGCAAGGCTTATGCTGTGCAGGGTTGATTGATCTGAATTCAGGTGGTGATAGAGGGGAGCTTCATGGACTAAATCATTCCATGACTACAAGTGATCACTGGGTTGTGCTAGCAGCAATAAAGTGAAGTCCTTTGGTTTTATTTAGGTTTGAAAAAGCAAGGCAGGGAATGACTGAAGGGCTTGAGTAGGAAGGCAAACCTTGTTAGTTTCTATTTATTTTTACCATCTACTATCTAATGCTTCATAGCTCTTGTGACATTTCAGATACACGCGACAATTGCACTAAAATCTAAGTCCATAGAAGTAGGCCAATTTACAGCAACTGAAGAGCTCATTCTTCTAGGGACTACTACTGAGACAAATCATTTTGATTTTTAGGCTTTCTTCCAGCAATCAATATTTTTATTGCTTTACTCGAGACAGAAAACAATCAAATAATAACAAAAGTTGCTGGGTTTTGCTTCACATAGTTTGTTTTACTTTTTACTGGCTTGTTTTGAGCACAGTGGTATAGCCTCTTTTCAGAGAAAATATGAAAAAGGGTGAAAAAAAATTTGTACTCTACAAAAATTTGTACTCTACAATTTGAAGAGAAAAGGCTTCAGTGCACTGCAGATAGGCTGAGGCTCATACTGACTGTTTATTCAGCTTTCAGAGGCTGCATTCTCATCTATGCTGCTGCTTACATGTAAGGACTTGCATTCCTGCACTGTTTTCCTCCTGCTGCTTAGTTTCATTTTGTTTTCTGTTCCTGCTCCTCATTCACCCCATATCAGAATTTGTGTTCCAAATGGACTGCATTGAAATATCTATAGCTGTTACAGACTACACTGCTTTCCATCACAAAATCCATATGAGCCATCCAGCAGGAAAAAAAAAGCGCAGTGGCAAGTTCACCAGAGTCAGATATCCAAACTGCCTTGTCCATAAATGTGTGCACCTAATATGTAGCAAGTGGGTGAGAGAGAGCAGTCAGAAGATACTGTGGAGTCATGATGCTCTGCCCTGGTGACCCCAAAAAAATCCTAAAAATTTTTGTTGTGCTTTTTGTCACCAGTTGCCATGGTTTAAACTCAGCCAGCAATCAAGCCCCTCACAGCCACTCAATCTCCCACCAGCAGGATCAGGGAGAGAATAGGAAGTGTAAAAGCCAGAAAACTCATGGTTTGAGATAAAGACTGTTTAATAGGGAAAGCAAGAGCTGCACATAAAAGTAGAACAAAGCAAGGAATTAGTTCACTGCTCCCCCTGGGCAGACAGGTGTTCAGCCATCTCCAGGAGAGCAGAGCCCCATCACTTATGATGGTGACTAGGGAAGACAAATGCCATCACTCCAAATGTCCTCCCCTTCCTCCTGCTTCTTTATATACTGAGCATGATGCCACATGATCTGGAATATCCCTTTGGTCAGTTTGGGTCACCTGTCCTGGCAGTGTCTCCTTCCAACCTCCTATGTTAGCCCCAACTTCCTGGATAGTCCGGCAGTCAAAAAAGCAGAAAAGGCCTTGGCTCTGTGTAAGCCCTGCTCAGCAATAACAAAAACATCTCTGTATTATCAATCCTTGTTCAGCACAAATCTAAAACACAGCCCCATATCAGCCACTGGGAAGAAAGTTAACTCTACCCCAGCTGAAACCAGCGCACCAATCTAAAATTATTCTCTGTCAAACCTGTTCTTTGAGGAGATTTTCAACATATCCTTAAGGTGTGCCATGCTTCTTTTTCTGAATAGTATTCATTTTTCTATCATCACAGGCATCAATACCTGTTTCTCAGCATTTGAGGGAAGATTTAGTTCATTTATCAATTCCTCTATTGAATTCGTTGAAAGGGGACAGATCTTTGAGTTCAGAAGTATAGAAAAACCTTCCCAAGTATCCCTCCATTTGTTTCACAGTTTGTGGCAAGAAAAGATTAACAAAAAAGAACAGATTAGTTGCTGGCTTGCAGCTTCTCTGACACATATAATAGTTAGCTAAACTAGCTTTACCTATGTAACCTAATGTCTAGCTGAACTAGGTTTAAATTTTGTGCCATTAAATAATTGTAAACATAATGAGTTGGATCTATTGCTGGTGTTCTTCCTTATAACTTCACTTTGCTACTTCAATTTTTTTTAAAATGTGAAATCTGCAGACATTTCTGTAAATTTTGCAACAACTTTTTAAAGTCTGGAATATGGCAACAATGGAGTCCTAAAGTTCCCAGGCAGAAGCATTTATACAGAATTACTGAAAAAGTGTAAAGTAGCACAAGAGAAATCACAATCAAAGAGAGCCCAAAACATCCCTGTGCTGTCAATAAAATGCAGTTTGCCAATCTTAGTTCTGGTTCAAATGCATTGTTTTACCCTGAGCATCTCTCTCCTCCATTTCCCTAACTATAAAATTATGAAATGCCAGGATTAGCTGTTGTATAAAGAACAGCACTAGATTACTAAGTGTTTACACACTTTTTGGTTGAGGAAAAATAAAGAGGAGTTAATTTATATTTTTGAAGGACTGAAAAAAGTAAGCATTAAAAATATTCTCTTGGTTTGTATTTATTTCTTATGAAATACTCCATCTGCTAAGATATTTCTCTGACAGCCTTAGCCATTTACCAGTTTGATGCCCCTTTGCAAGGACTGTCCTATTGACACAGAATCATTTCTCCCATCATAATAATATTTTCATGCCTCATGGCATTCCCACCTGTGGCTTTTTAGTAATTAATGATGTTACAATGCAAATTCTAATCAAGCTGCATATGTATTTTGTTCATTTGTTTCCTTATGGGAAACATTTTAATTTCCCCTGGCCTTTATGCAGCAGCTGCATGTCCTTCTGATTATTTCTTCTGTTGAAAAGCGGTCAAAGTGTTGTTCAGGACAAAATTCAGACCAGCTGTAAAACATGTGAAATTCTTTTGGCCCAGAGTGTCTTAATCCACGTGCTATCTAGTTTTATTAAAAGCTAGACAAATCACAGAATCCTTGAGATGTAAAGTGGCACCAAGAAAGACAGAAAAAAGAGAATTTTGGGGCTGCTGAAGACTGCTGTAGTGGGGGTTTTGAAGATTGCGGCAGCTTTAAGAAATAGAAAATAAACTTTCCTGCTAAACAATGCTGTCTGTTAAGAACATGCCTATAAATATCATTCCCTTCTTGTTTATGTCTGCGAACTAGATGAAAGAATTTAAAATAGAATTTTCTCATTAACATACAATTTAATATATTTTGAAAGGAATTTTAATATATATATAGCAATTTGTCTATTATTTTAAACCTCTGTTTTGCTGCAGGCAAACATAAAGACAGTCGTGCAGTTGAAGCATAAACTTGGGAGTGGGGTGGTATACTAAAATCTGTCATGGCCTTTACATTTATTTTACCTCAGTCTAATGAATCTTTTGAGAACTCATTTTAATCTTCTGTAAAATTGAAACAACAGCTCAAACACACATTGCAGGGCTCTGGAAGGTTTATTTCTTCACAGATCTTTGATGATCTCTGCTACAAAACATTATAACAATCTAACTATTGCTTTTACATATATCTTCTCTTCAAGGAGATCTGAAGTTATACCTTCATTACACCTTAATAGCCTGCATTTTTTTTCCTGTCGTAGCTGGAAGCAGTGTTTTAAATTAAGTTCAAAACACTGGGAAAAAACACATCCTCCTTGTTCTTCCTGAGTTGTCCACAGTGCCTTTATCTGTTTTCTCAACTTCACACAGTTTCCACACGTGAGGTTTCAGCTGAAGGGAAAAAAACACCTGAAGAGTTCTTGCAAACTAGTGACCTATCATGGGCTTCCACCTGTTCTGCAGAGATTTTTCATCTGAGAGATGGTTGTGAAATGAAATCACTGTAGCTGGGAAACCTCAGCTATTAAATTTAACTGGATAGGGAGAGAGACTTGGAAAATTCTTTCAAGCAGGCATTTTTTAATGAATAAACAAATATTTTGTAATATTGAAAATACATTATTTGATCCTATAGTTTTCTCCTAGAAAAAAAAATCTGCCTTCAGATGCTTTCATGCTCTCCTCTTCACTCAGCCATGGTGGCTGTACTGTGATCACCCCTGGGCCCTGAAATAGAAATACTGTATCAAGATTCAGACCTGTTTTCACAGACAGCTAAGAGAGAAGGCTCAACTGTGGATGTCCTTGTCCCATACTTCTGAAGGCAGTATAGGAACTTGAACGGATTCAGAATTGAACAAACACATCCAAATATATTGTGCTTCATAGACTGGTCGCTTTGTTGCTTCTGCAGCCTAGATTTACTGGACACACTCTGGAGACATTTACAGACCCTTCCAGAAAGCTTCTGTGGTCTGTTTTCCCCTTACCCTTTTTTTAGGGACTTGTTTTAGTCCTGCTTCTTATATGTTAAGGGTCTGTAATTCTCTCCTTCTGGTGGGTAATGGTGTTTTTCTGCTTCCATATCCACTCTGAGCATCAAGATGCTCCATTCTCCTCCCATGTCTGCATTCACTTCCTCCATCTTCTCCAATTCCAGTACCTCTATGTCTCTCTTCCTTACTCTGCTTCCAGTACATCAGAGACCACTGTGCCTTTTGCAATCCATACAGGGTCATTTGCATTTCATATCCACCTAAATCTTAACCTTTCCTTTCTATAAAGTCAGATGAGTTTTGAAACTTGGTTGGGACTCACTTTGCTTTAATGCAAGAAAATTCTTTTCCGCAGACTTGCTTTGCAATCTGGAGAGAGCACCAAGTTTGATAATAGTGGGTGGATTTACGCAGCAGATTCCAGGTGGAGGGTGCACCCCCATCATGTTTTCCAGTTGTCTGCCACTGAAATCAATTGAGTTCTGCTCCACACAGTTTGCTCCTGAGTTTGTGCAGTCACTGGGATATGACTCTTGAGGGATATCGTGGCACCTCCAAACAGAAACACAATGTTAATCTGAAGGCCAGTCCTCACAATCTCAGCCAGTTCTGTGAGTGCAGGCACAGTCGTGTTGTGCACAAGCTGGCACTGATTTGGAATGCCAAGCACCTCAGTAAGTAAAGCTTGTGAAGAGCTCTGTGTGTAGATAAACTCTCCATAGCAGTATTAATGAACACTGTCCTTGCTTTGAAAATATACAATGTGTGTTCCTTCACTGTTTCTCTACAGTCTCTGCTGATTTCTCCTGTGTTCAGCATTCTTGGAAACTTCGGCCCTGCTGTGAAACCTAGAGGATTTAAGCTTTAGTTTAGTAGCTCTAAACTCCAAAAAGTACACTCAAACAGGCACACATACACTTACAAACACAAAGGCTCACATAACAAAAGAGGTTTTATTCATTTTCCAGCATTTCCAGCAGACCTCTGTCATCATAAATGATCACTAGCACTTTAGAGCACCACTTGCTTTGTGTATGGATACACAGCAAAAGTCTTTGGGACAGCAAGATCAATTAAATTAAAATAACACAATTACTTTTTTTCAAATTTTAACCTATTTTTTAAACTGAAATAAGATTTAAGGAAAAGCACTTCTTTTCTGCACTTCATAATAACATTGCTTTATCTCACTAGAATTCTGTGAAGAAAATTCATTATTCTTGTGAGAGCCTCTACTACCAGAGATAAGGGGTTGTGGAAAAGCCTCTCAAAAACTAGTTGTGTTTGGGCTTATCGTTGGTCACGAGTAAAGTTAAATATATTCATAAGTGCTTGCTGTCTTTGGACCAAGATCAAGATGTGTGCAATTAGGCAAGAAATACAAAGTTAGGAATTGTTAAAATTAAAATTTGATGCTCCAATTCAAGAAATCAATAATTTGGATATTAATAAATAGTGCCTACATTTTCAGAATATGTCTCTCTCTGAGCACTAGAACGGCATTTGCTGGCACAAAGGGGAGAAAGCACATTCAGAAAATTCAGCCAATGACATTTTCATGGTTCTGGGTAGACTTACTAACTTATTGTAAGGAATTTTGTTAACACTAGAGTGAGGAATTCTGTTCAGTGCTCTGCTGCTTCGTTTTGACACATACAGGCAAGGATACATCCTGCCCCAGGCTCCTTCAGAGATACAGAGCCCTTCAATTGATGTTGCAGTTAAAGGCTCTGTCTGACCCTCTGGGAAGCACACAGTTACTTCTTTTTTTTTTTTTTTTCCACATAAGTAGGGATGGTATCAAGGTTCTACAGCAATCTTCATCACACGGCTTTTCACAGGAAGAACAAAAGGTAGAACAAAAAGTACAGGTTGTCAAAGATGCTGTCACTTGGAACATAGTTCTCCTGAGCTGTATCTTAAAAGGGAGATAAAAGAAAAGAAACTAAAATATTTTATGTGTGTTTGAGATGAGCTCAACGTGATTCCTGTTGTTTCTCTGCTAAAACACATCACTGACTAAAGCAACATAAAGCTCAAAATGCTGTCTTTGAAAATAGTTAGAGAAACACTACTTATAGGCTTGGTTGTTTTGTTGTTTTTTAACTTTGTTTTAGCCTGCCAAACTCAAAAACTGTCTCTCTGTCATTTGCAGATTCTGCCTCTGCCCCCTTGCCATTTACAAGGGTTTAGACAACTATTGTGAGTCCTTTTCCCCTTTAGTTCTGCCCTAAATATCGAGGTGTGGAGCAATGAACATCCACAAATGCCGCGGCACTACAATGTACTAATGCAAAAGGACTGCATTACTTACAGAAAAATAGAGCCAGACATCTTAAAAACTCATCATTACTGTGTGTCTGTGCATCTGATGGGCAAGTCAAGCCACTTTTGCTCACTGCTGATTTCAGCCAGGCTGTATAGGTGGTGTGTTATATAGATGCTATGTGTAAGTCTCCTTCCTTGCTGGGAGCAGACAGATGCTTGATCTGTGGGCTAAAGTTTGACATTATAATAGTCACAGTGCCTGAGAGGAGTGTGGTGACCACTGCAGGAGACACTGCTGGTTACAAGCTGCTGCATCTCTGTCTTATGTCTGCAGTCAATTTTGTGTTCTACTCCACACCAAGCTACTGCTGCACAGTTAAGGATTGTATTTTTAAAACAGTAAGGGGCAAATTCACTCCCAAACATCGATTTCCTTTTTAATCACAAAGAGCAAGAGAGCAGGAATCCTCCAGGAGTTTGTACTCACACTCCACAGGCACGAAACCATGCAGATAACAAGCAACCTATTCACCTCCCTAACTGGAAATGTCTGGTCTGAGCTAGTTGTCTGGCATCCACCTGTAGTCAGCAAAGAATGAAAAACACTGAAGAGGCTGATTTATCCAGTGCTAAAGCAGATGTCTCAGAAAAGCAGCATGAATTGCCCTCTGGAGCTTATCTCCTCTCGTTAATTATAAGGGTAGCCTGGAAAACTGGTTTAGAGTAGATACTGGACTTCCAGGCAGCTTAAGTTAGATGAGATGACTTCCAGTACTGGTTGAAAGGAGACTACATCAGAATCCTCTCCACCCCTCCTGTAGCAGGCTTTCTGCCTTCCAGAAACTTCAGGCAAAGCCCTGGCTTAATTTAAGTCCCTGGCAACCCTCTAACCAGACTAGGATTTTCCCCATCATACTGCTTCTGATTCCTGCACTATTACAGCCTCACAAAACTACCGAGAGGGAATCGCTGCAGTAAAACCCTTGTCCAAATATTTCATAGTTTAAGAAAAGAAGTCATTCATTTTTGAACAGTTCAAAAATTCTGTTTCAAAGCTTTTAGCAACCCTGCCTTTATTTTGTAAAATATTATCTCGCTATAAAATAATGCCTTGATTGTTAAAGTGGCTCCATTTTCACTAGACAACATAAAAAATGGAGTGAGCATTCACCAAAAACCCAAAGACCATTTGGAATGTTGAAACAGCCTGTGACAGAAATGGGACAGCTCTGGGTTAATTCCCAAATACCAAGTTTTAATCCAGTTAACCTACAGTTACTGGAAAAAGGTGTTGGGTAAAATCAATACAGATACAGGGAAATGATGACAAACGGCAGGAAACAACCTCAGACAAGATACCTTTCAACAGACACATGGGAGATTTACAAATGCAGGAAGGGGAGATGACTAAAGATTTGTCCATAAAATACGACTCCTGCAGAAGAGGGTAGGCTTTTCCCAGGCAGGTAAAGGAGACAGGCAGAGGTTACAGCTCTAACTGCAGGCGGTAGGGCTGACAGCAAACAGGAAGCCCATTTAGTAGCTCTGTCAACATTTGGCAGCAGCCCAAGGTAAGACAGACACGCAAATTGGCCTGTGTTGTTTTAAACCCCTCGTTCCTTTATCTTACCCTCTGTCTGCTGACTTGCTCACTCTCTCCCTGCAGGGGTTGAGTTAGTCCGTCAGTCTTTTCCCAGCCATGGCCTTTCTACATATCCACACACCTTTGCAACTCGGTGGGAACTGCACCACAGCTGCCCATCTCCAGAGGGGCCTCCAGCGGGTACTCAACACCAGCACACTGCAGCACGCTCCTCCCAACACCCAGGTTTTGGCCACCTCGAGGCACGAGCAGAGTTTGCACTGACCCTCAATGTACCACGCAGAGAACAGCTCAGAAACAAAGGGATGAGAGACTCAGCTATCTAGCAAGAAATTAACTGGAAATATATGTGGGTTTATATAATTACATAAAATATACATACTCCTGTCTACCTGTCACTATCAGAAAAGAATAAGTTTACAGAAATTTTTATGAAGGGTAAACATCAACAATTCCTTCGCTCTCAACACATACTTTGCCCACCCATTTCAACCTGCCTCTACCTTGCACCCCATTCAGTATAATCAAATGCACTTCAAACAATGAGTCAATGCTCAGAACAGCCTTGCCAAGGGCAAAATAATATTAGCCCTACGTTGTTGTAGCAGAAGAAGTCATACAAGGGTTGCCAGCAGTTATCAAGACAAGCTGCAGGATATTTGTGGTTTGAACCTCTGTCCATCAGTTGCCCAAGCCAGTATGGCCAAAGTGGCCCTTATCCAGTAGAAAAGCTGCCATTCAGAATATGTGACCGCAACTTTGTTGAGCTTTGAGCACACACCAGTTGGAGGCATGCTTTATTGCACTCTGCACAGCTAACCTGTGCATTCAGAAGTCACAAATTATCTCGACTACAGTCTCCAAGGAATAATACTGTCAAAAAAAAAAAAAAAAAGTGAAATTTTTAGCAGTTTCATGAATGCTTGTTTCATGTAATTAACTCTGTGTTTCTGAGACCATAGGGTGAACTCATGTCAAGTCGTCAAGGGTTTCTGAGGTACCACAAGAACTATAAACCTGTTCATTTTTAAAAACTGAGTGTGAGATATGCCCCCAGAATCTGGGACTTCAAGAAAAAAACCAAAAACCAATAAATATCATGAGACTCCATTAAAAAGCAGAAACTGACAACACTGTGACCCAGAAGTGACATGGAAAAGCCAGCACTATTTCTAGGTACAGTAAGACTCACATTGTTAACTTTTGAAACGCCCTCTATAACAGTATCAGACCAAATTAATTGCTGACATAAGTAATTTCCCCTGAATAAGGTGAAAATTCACCCAGGTAAGAAATTTCACCAGACTTGTCTAAGAAAAGCTTTTTGCTACTGTGTTTTTTCTCTGTACATTTGAGTGGAGCACAGACAATTTTCAGATCAGCATGGTATCGTTTTGAAAAAAAAAGAGACGACAGATTTTGGAAACAAAATTATTACTTGCAACTGTGACAGATTCCATGGTGACACTTACAAGAATTTTTCCTATTAAGCTTCAGCAAGTGCTAGTGCCACAATAAATAACCTTTCATAGATGGAGGCTTCAGAAGGAACAAATAAGGAATAGTACAAGTAGTTCTAGAAGTTTAGAAAAGTATTTCATTACTTCAGACTTAAACCAATAATGCAATAGAAAAAGAAAGTGGATGAACTATATGAAATTACTTACCAGGATGTCCTCATTCCTAATCTATAATTTATATGCACATTTATTTTACATTTTTTGTAAAAATAATTAGATGTACTTTGACTCCAAAAGAAAAATATCAGATGATATACAAGGCAACACAGAAGCATCTGAGCTTAGATAACACTCCCACCCAATGAGATGCCTGTGAATCTTTTTCATACCCAGTAGTCAATTGGGGATTTTCCTCCCAATTTCCCATTCTACTGAGGCTTCAATCCCTCTTCCCCTGAGAAATTTAGCTTCATGTGGGTGGAAACAAAGAGTTTCGAAGGTGGGAAAAAAATATAGAGTCAACTTAAGTGCTTTCTGCAGAGATGAAATGTGCATGCAACTGAGTTTACAGAAGGATTTCATAATATCAAGACCCACAGAGATCAAAAGTAATAATAAGGAGTCACTCAGAATCTGTGGTGTCATGAAAGCATTGTTCATCTGAGAGAAAATTTACATTTTGTTTGTTGATGTCTTGTAGATTGAGCTATGCCAGAGGGATATAAATCAATGAAGATGCTGCTTTAGTATTTGAGTCCATTATTAATATAGTCCAATATTTTTTTATCAGAATAAGTTGGAAAAAAAAAAGGAGAGAGAAACATATTTAATTTTTTAAATTCTTTGAGACAAGTTCCATTCCCTACTGTACACATACATATATAATCTGAATATTTTTCATTTTCAGCTGGTACTACTCAGTCACTGGCATGTAAATAAACAAGATAAATTTTTACCAGTGAATACAAAGAAATCCTGTTAAGATGGCAACTGTACAACCAGAATCTGTAACTATAACTAGAATTTCCCTACATAAGATTACAGATTCCTTGGTTATGTCCCTGGAAGTCCTTTAATCTCTCTTCTAAGCAGTCATTCAATCTAAGCACTGCATTCAAAATTGGGACAGAAAAACAAGGAGAAACCTTGTAGTCTTATGGTCCAGGAAAATAGTCACTATCTCAAAAAAGTATAGTTCCACAGTGGAGACACAAATTGGGATTCAAAAAGAAAAGGAAATAGAGTCAAAACATGCAAAAGGAAAAATATAAAATATTTCTGAGCTAACACTCTCGGTTGCTATTTTTTAGGGTATACAAGTATATATGTAGAAACAAATGTTCAAATCTTTTTGAAGCTAACTTTAGGATTCATGAAACAACTACCAAAGTCAGCAGCTAAGATATCCTCAGCCTATAGTAATGTTTACAGATAGAACAGAAATAAAAAGAAAAAAGAAAGATAGATAAACCTGAAAATAGTGACTACTGAATGCTTGTATCCAACAGAGTAAAGAATGAGTTCATGTAATAAAGCAGTGTACAGGTTTTTGGTTCAGAAACGAGCACTTGGAGGATTTAAGTAAACAAGAGTTCAGTCCTAAAGGCAGAACTTTAATGGAAATCAAGGAGAACCTGACATGTATAAGGCTTAAAAATACAAGAACCTACTAGGAAAAGTTGGAAGAAAGTATTAAAATCCACCATGTTTTCCAACTCCATTGTGATTAATATTCTCTAGACTAACACGTAAAAGAAAGAAGGAATATGGAGAATAAAATGTCAAATAAAGTAAACAATTATAGGAGGTTTTAAAAAGTCTATTAAATCTGTAAAAGATGGGAAAGCAAACTGACAAAAATATAGTCATTTAGTCTAATAATTCTGTAGAACAAAAAAATGGAGACGTAAAAGAGCAGGATTGATTTAAAAAGTTTTAAATACATTTACGAATACATTAGGTGGAAGAAAGAGGTCTACAAATCTAGAAGACTGAACATTAAATGTGTAGAAATGTACAAGAAGATATCGCTTTACAAATTAAAATAAAAAGCTATTTTGATTATTAAAATGGATTCAAAGCTTTCTGAAACATATGCTGAGCACCACTGCATTATATGAAAAAGAAGTGGGAGTGCAGCAAGACTAAGACAATAAAAAGAAGGATTCAGACAGGATAGTAAGAAAAAAATATGATGATTTTCTACTCATATGTAAAAGCAGAGTAATAGGCATGTGGAACACAAAACACTTATTGCCTGCATCCTCTCTTTTTATTGAAAAAATATGGCTCTCTTAAATGTCAACAGAGCTGCAGCAGCTTAACAGAGTTTTCTTCACTGTGTAGCAGCATGTTTGAAGGGTTCTCTTAGGTTGAAGGAAAACACATTTTTCCCTCCTAGTCCATTGATGAAACATATCTAGCATAACCCATCTTTATAAAAATACCTCCGTGGAAAGTGGAGTAACTTAATGACCACTGATGAAAAGAGATTCTCCCTTCTGGGGAATGCCTGTGCATGCTCATGTGAAGGTGTTTCTCTTCTGCTCTTTTACTTTTGAGACATCTCTTTTCAGGATTTTTAGGGTGAGACATAATTGTTTCACAGGTAGTCCACATCCTCGAGCCCTGTGGAGTAGGTTAGCTAACTCCAGAAAACCCTGTGAAGCACAAATTTTGCCACGTACAAAAAAGCAAGGATCGGTTATAAAAAGATAGGGGACCACGGCTCTGATCAATATTTTTTCCCTATATCTTGCTTGGCAGAGACAAACTCTTGTTTACCTGCTGGGTAAATAAGAGAAAAAATGTCCCATGAAAGTGGCATAAAACTTCCACAAAAATAACTCACTGTGTAAAAGTATTCCAAAATCGAATCTAATAACACTGCATAGAAAAATCTATTCGACCAGTCTGGAATTCAAAGTATCATAAAGCTAGGGAACTGTGCAAGCAACATTAAACAAGACAAACAAAATGTAATCCAGAGCGCTTGTAACAAAAGCATAGAATAAGGAATGGGAGAATAAAAGTGTGAAGGCAGCCTAATGCTTCCACAATTAATAGACTCTACTTAAAAAAAAAAATCAATTCAGTGCAAAGTTAGAAAGATGTCAGAAAGGAGCAATTATTCATGGCTAATTACTTTTTAGGGGATGATGACAATGGGTTAGTTTTCTCTGGTATTGATGAAGAAAAACCTCTGGGGAAATCATTTGCAAAGGTTACCAAGGATATGAATTATTCTCTGGTATGTATGAAGTACAAGAATATGAAAGAATGAGTAAAATACTAGTGTAGTGAAGGTCATCAAGACAACTCAGCTAATAGCATAATTTACCACTTTAGAGATTCAAACATGCCATCAATATGTCTAATAATGAATGATCTCCTGGAAGAGATGATTTGCTATGAACTGTTCAGACACTTACTAGAAAGAAGACTTTAGAAAAATTTGCTTCAAGAGAATATAGCAAAAGACAAAATTACAGAATTCAGCATGTAGTTGTGCCTGTCAGTGAATTATAGAAAAAATAACCAAAACTCCTTAACACAGGACTGTATTGTACCAAGTTCCATTCTCTTCCTGAAATGTGGCACAAGTAGCACATCCCCTTGTTTTAGACCCGCTTCCCCATTCCTCTACAGAACAGCTACCATAGCCTTCTCCATTTTATCTTCTCTTACTTGTAACCTCATTATCAGCTTTCTCTTCAGTATATCCATTCACAGCCATCTTGCCTATACTAGTCTCTCAGATAGACAGCAACAGCTTTATCTCCTGGAAAATTAGCTTGTCTCACAATCCCTCTATCCCAGTGGGGTCTCCATCCTAATTTGCTCACAACCCTTATTAGTTGTTCACATCTCTGCTCCAAGTGCCCTATAACATTTGAAAATCTGATTATTGAGTCCATAGCACTCATTATAAATTCTCCCTCCCATCCCTCTCTCCTGCCTTTAAGCTGCCACATCACCACCTCTGCCATTTAGCCTGTCCATTACACTGCTTTGCACCCATTTCTGTGGAGCTCTCTCTTCATGTTTCCATTTGTTCCCATCCTGACTTTAGTAAGTAGGATAACCACATGCACTGCTGGCACATTTATATGCAACCTCTGTAATAGCTGAGGGGCTCCAAGGTAGCTGCATCAGCTACTGGTTCCTCTATAACTGCTTGCCTGATTGTGCAATTAGGCAGCAGTACCTGGACTCCAGGAAATGAACATGCATGAAACCTGCATATGTTATGAGATGTTTCCAAATTGCCAGCTCTTCTATTAGAAGACAACAGGAAGATGGGTTTTTTGTCAACTTGAGCATGGAATTATTTAAAAAACACCAGGGTTATTAGCAATTGTGTAGATTTCTGCTATAAGACAGTGCATAAAAATGCCCTGCCTGTACTTATAAAAAGAATAGGCATGTGATACTCCTCTAAATGATGGGATTAATATTCAAATTATAAAGTATAAAAATAAACAAAAGGTCTTGACTGCCATTTTCATGTGTTTTGATCTTCAGTGCTATCTCGTTTGCAGTGAGCAACTCCTCCAGACATGACTTGAATATGTCACATAAACTTTCCAAAACTTCTTTGTTACAAGGGAGGTCTCATCCCTCCCATGTTAGCAGAAAAGGAAGAACAGCTGGTGAGCAAAACAGGCCATCAGTAAAGCCAGGGAAAGGCTGAGCTACCTTTGAGATCTATCACTATGGGGAAGTCTGAGGGCAAGGAGGCTGCAACTGCCTGCCAAGCAGTGCAGGAAAAGGAAAGTGTTTCCCAAACAGCTTACTTGCCTTGACAGCTAATAAAATCTGTAGAGTTAAACTACCATAAAAGTAGCATGGGGGGAACCAGACCTTTATAGTAGAAATAGATTTGTGTTCAACCCTATACATTTCTTGTCACCTAAAATCATAGCCCCCTCAGGACTAGGGTGGGTGCAAAGGGCAGGAAAGCTTTAATGTAAATATTTCTGGTAAAAACAATCAGATTCAAACACAGATGAGTGAAAATGTTGATATTCAAGCTAATTTCAAAAGTGACATCTTCTTTTCTGCTAGCAAGGATGCAACATTGCATTTTCCTGTCTCTTGAATCTGGTCTGTTCACTGGGCAAACAACTCTGCATACCCAGAATGATGCAAAGAGGAACCAGGCTTGGAGACCAGTCATTATTTGGATGCTTTTGAAGACATCTAGCACATATGATTGTAAACGCATAGAGAACTATTAGGAAGATCAATAATAAATCAGGTAGTAAGTACAGAAGTGATCTTTTTTTAATGCAATTATAATTTTAAATTATCTCATTTGTATTTTTTTTCATTTCCTCTGAGCCACTGAACCATTAATCTCTAAAAATATTGATTGTTCTCTTTTGATCGGCAGTCATTCAAAAAAAAAGAAAAGAAAAGAAGGAAAGGAAGAGAGAGAAAGAGAAAGAAAAGGAGAGAGAGACAAAAAGAAGAAAAAAAAGAAAATCCTCTTCATGTGGAGGGGCAAGTGTTTGCAGAGATATTTGGACCTCATTAGGCATGTTCATTAGGTTTATTAGGTGAAAGTGTCATACTCTTAAAAAGAAAATGAATAGATTTTAGCATTTCCAGACCATGTATTAAAATGGTATCAAAAGTTATAAATTCCAAAGCATAATGTTTGACAGTAAGCTGTCATGGAAGCAATAGATTCATTATAAAAATGCTAGAAGTGCATACATCTCATTGACTGTTTATCATTAACTTCGTGGGATGCTGATAGGAAATGTCTAGCTATAATTTATATTTCTGATGACTCTCAAATCTATTACTCACCTCTCTCGAGTTTTATAGCTCCTCTGGACAGAATAGAAATTGAACAGGCAGAGTAGGTTTGGGAGGGGAATTTTCTGCTCTTGCTCTTCTCTATTATCTCGTCCCTCCAGCCTGAGCATTCCCTGACATGTGATCAAACCCACACTGCCCAAGTGTTTCTCAGAAAATAAGGTTTGAAAATAAAAAAGAGAAAGAGAGATATTTAACTACTATCTGCATTCTAAGTCTTGCAGCAACTGTACTCTAAAAAACACATTATGGGTAAAATCTTAAATGTGCAGTCAGGTGTGGCATGAAGAAAAACTCTGTTAAGGATAACATGAGTTTTAAGACTATAAAGACCTGGAAAAAATCTCCAGAAAAACAAAGAAAATAATTTTTTGAAATATTCAATAAACCAAATATTCATTTGTGCCAACATATGGGTCCAAGAAATCCGACTTTCTAAAGAAATCCTTATGTGTACAGAAACATTGTAACAGAATTAAAGCTAAAACTTGCAACTGAATCTATTTCAATTATCAACTAGAGTTTAAAATTCATATTACTCTGTACTGAGCACTATCTCTGTTTTTTAAAAAGTCCTGTAGCTGTTAGATCAATTACCTACCCATTAATTGCAAAAGACTTCATTGAACTTACAAAAGGAAGGGTTTATTCTGTTCTCTTTTGAACTAGTATACATGTTTGTAGAGATGAGCTTCAGAACGCTGTGCAATTTCTCATGGCAGACTTTATTTCTTTTTTATTGACTATGCCTATTACATTTCTTCCTTTTACAGCACTTCCACAAACTTTAGAAAGAGGACAGGCAGTAATAGCAGAGCTTAGAGGCATATTTTTCACATGAATACCAAGTTCTCATGTAGCAAAACTTCGCTAGAGAAATCCGCATTCTCTGTTTTACCCAGAAGGAGAAAGGGAAACAGTTCTTCTTGCTTCAGACCCCCACATAATCTAATCTGACAAATAATACCTGAAACAAAACACAGAATGCTCATTCCATCATCAACATTCAATAATGCATTTTTATTCAAGCAGAGGTTTCTAACAGCTCATGTAAAAGCAATGCATGATGAAAGCAGGTATCTACTGTAAAATATGCCCCATTTCTTTGAAGGGCTGTGTGTGTGCAGTTCTGCCTCTGTATAAGATTTGAGCCTCATCTTAAATATTTCCATTAAGAAAATGGATTTATATAAATATCTCATGGCAGATCTTATCCAGATTTTACCTTGGAGATAATCAAACAAGAATGGAAGCTCAAGCTCATTCCTAGAAAATCTATCCATAAAGAAAGATTGTCTCTTCTCTCTGCAATAAAATGATGTTATCAAATCTAACAAAAGATCTGATGTAGTCAAGGAAAGGTTTTTTTACACAGTCACTAAGATCAGTCTCTTTCTTATACCTAATATTGTTATCAAAACTTTTCTCTTTTTTTTTAAGATAGCAAGTTATACTGAAAATCTTCTACCCAAAATTAGAATTATAAGTTAAATTTTCACCGATACAGGTATCTTTACTGTGATCTGATGGATGGGAAGGAGGGGTCAGGTGTTTAAGCAAGACAAGTTATACAACTGAAATGCCCAAACAATGAAGATGTAAAGGTTAAATTACTGTATAACTGCCTACATCAAAGCTATTTTCTTTACAACATAAGAAAGGTTTAAGTGAATGTCAAATGTGAAAATAGCTAGGCAGTAAAATTATTATTCAAAATTGTGTGATAGCAGCCTAAATCACATACAATAGTTAAAAATAAATTTATCCTCAGCAGGTTGTGTCCAGGTTGCCAGCACTAATATTAAAGCTTTGAAAGATATGTTACATCTGGAGCTGAGGCATATAAAAACTGATATGAGTATTTTCCTCTCTCCTGTAACTTACAGGCATTTGAAAACAGCCCCATTACTTGTAGTTCCAGAACATATTGATTATATAATTCCAGCTGTTGTTTCCATCTCAGCTTGCTTGAAGGTCAAAAAAGCCCATGGGACTTAAGTTAAAGACCCATACACAAAATATTATCATAGAGTCATATCATAAAATCATAGAATGATTTGGGTTGAAAGGGACCTTAAAAATTGTCTAGTTCCAACCCCCCTCCATGGGCAGGGACACCTTCCACTAGACCAGCTTGACCAGAACCCCATACAACTTGGCCTTGGACACTTCCAGGGATAGGGCATCCACAGCTTCTCTGGGCAACCTGTTCAAATGTCTCAAAGTGGAGAATTTCTTTGTAATATTTCATCTAAACCTACCTTGTCCTATCACTATGTGTCCATGCAAAAAGTCCATTTCCAGCTCCTTTGCAGCCCTCTTTAGATACTGCAAAGCACTCTAAGGTTTCCCTGGAGCCTGCTCTTCTCCAAGTTGAACAACCACAGCTCTCTCAGCCCGTCTTCATAGGAGAGGTGTTCCAGTCCTTGTATCATGTTTGTGGCCTCCTCTGGACTGACTCCAGTAGGTCCATGTCCTTCTGGGGAAGGGGGCCAGAAGGAAAGGAGGGCCCCAGAGATGGAAGCAGCACTGCAGGTAGAGTCTCACAAACAGGTACAACCCCCTCCCTTGATCTGCTGGCCATGTTTGTTTTGATGCAGCCCAGGGTGTGTCTGGCTTTCTGGGAGCACATGGCTGGATCATGCTGAGTTTTTCATCCACCAATTCCCCAAAGTCCCTCTCCTTGGGGTTGCTTTCAACCCATTCACCACCCAGCCTGTACTTGTGCTTGGGATTGGTCTGACTTAGGGGCAGGAGCTTCCACTCGGCCTTGTAGAACTTAACAAAGTTCATAATGAAGCCTGTCATGGTCCCTCTGGATGGAATCCTTTCCCTACAAGTATGTTGACTGTGCCACACAGCTCAGTGTCAATGATAAACTTGTTGAGGGCACAATCTCACTGTCTATGCCACCAACAAAGATGTTAAACATATGTAAGAATGTAAAAGAAGTAAGATGCAAGATTGTCCAAGAAATTGCAGCAGACATGCATCCAGCGTGAAACACCAGTGCCTAATATGCACAAATGTTTTATGCAGAAATTTAAAAGAGGACACTCACCAAAAGAGAGTGTGCTTCCCATTAGAAAAAGACTTTAAACATTGAAGTGAGAAAGGATGAAAATAGAAAAGGTGCACGAGAAACCCATCCAGGATGGGATGAAGAAATCCATCCAGGTGCATAAGGGACTTGTCATACCTGATAGGAAAAGGTAATTGTCTCATGCCATTAGTCTGGACCAAAACACATAGAATAAAGACACAGAGGAAGATTAAGATATTGCACTGCCCAGCATGGTGAGGAGTTTTGCTGATGGCTGGAGCAGCACCCACAGAGCTTCAGGTACAGAAAGAGATAGCAGTGATTCAATCTGGCAGGTGTGATGCTCTACGAACTTCTCCAGCTGTGGGTAGGATTGGGCAGAATTTTTTTGAGTGAGGCACCTTTACTTTGATGGCTATTGTACCAGCCTGTCAAAACCATACCCTAGCCTCTAAGGGGTATCCCAGTCAGATGAAACACTACCAGAAGCATTAAGGCCCTATTCAATACCCTCACTTGGTCCAAGAAAACTGGTGGCTCAGATTTACTTTTGCTTTTCTCAGCCTTACATATTATATGTGTCATGCCTATTTATTTAATACCACTTCAGAGGATAAGGGTTTGGTCTTCTTTCTCATAAATATGTTGCAAATTTTTTTGAAAATATTTTGAAAAGTCTGATTTTCATTTTGATACAAAAAGAAAACAAGTTTTTTTTCTGAACGCCGAAATTTTTCACAAAACAGTGTGTAGGGAATTTTTGTCAGCCTGAAGCCTCTGTGCTGAAGAGAAAAGTTTTGTTTACCAGTATTGCTGGGAAAAAAGAAGATGGCTTCAGGTGCAAGACAGAATTGGGTGTCATTCCTGGAGGCCTGGCTTGAGTTTCATCTTGGGTAACTGGACATTTTCTGAGGAGGCTTTTTCTTCTTTTCATCGAAACAGATCCTATCACAATGATACCCAGGAAAAAAGAAAAAAAAAAAGAAAAGAAAAAGACAATCTGTCTAGGTCACTGCATTTTGCAGGACTAACCATTACAAATCATCACCATCCCTATATCCAGGCTGCATATGAATACCTGCCACAGAGCCCAGTGCAACGCCACTGTAAATTCACCTCCTCCTCAAAACATAGTTTTCCTCTCTAACCTGCAGGGAAATAGCAGAATTGCCAGACAATCAAAATACATGGTTTTGAAAAGGTCAAAGGATTCCAGCAAAATATTATATTTCATGTAGTGTACAAAACATGAAAATGTTGATATTTCATTACTGAGAAAAAAAATTGTAACAAAAACAGAATCTGACAACATTTTTTTTTCATGTTTGGAACAAAGACTGTGGCAAAAATAGAAGTGGGCAGACAGCTACTATCATCTGAATATAGGTTTTTTGTTTTATAGTAATTTTGTCTTATGTAAAAGCATTTCAACCACCTGAATCTTTAGTTATCCATCAGAACTTACTCTGCTTCATGGCAGTGCTACCTCATAAAGCCAGTATACTAGGAAAAATGCAACTTGCTGTCTCTGACCCAGTTCAAGCACAAATGAACCCAATTAACTTTTTTTCTTTTTTTTTTTTTAATTATCTGCTTCATATTGCTGGGGCACCAAGGCTACCAAGCTTCTTTATTCCCATATATATAGTTCTCACCATAGCAGTAATGCACTCTACAAGGCATCAAGCCTGTTAATCAGAAAAGGTTTCAGAGCTTCCTTAGTTCTAACCATTTTATTGCAGATTAGTAAGCAGCTGAAACTGCATAAGTTCTGGAGCTGCAGTAACTCAAATAGCTGGTCTGGAATAGGAGAAAATTGAATGCACTGTTCTCAGCAGCTCTGTCTCGACTGGGAGAGTGGAATTATTCTTCAAGTATTACCATGTGCCAGAAGAAAGCATTACTTAGGACTGACTATCTACTGTCTAATTGCAGCACTGAACCGAATAATTTGAAATGATAGCTATCTAAAGCCAAATTGTAAAGTGAATAGTGAACAAAGCAATAAATAATAGAATTACACATACAATATGTGATTGCTCATTGAATCAGATTGCCGGTCATAATAAAAGTCAAAAGTAACAATCAGCCTCATTACTACAGAAAAGAGGAAATGCCACTAACAGTTTCTAACTCCTATCATCAACATATATTGTGAAAACAACCTGGCAAATCTCTTTTGATTATACTGGACCTAACCTTAACCTTACTCCTTTCTTATTCCTGGGGGTGGAGTGTCTCATATTTTAAGGATGGTTTCATTGCTGTACAAACTGTGTATGTAATTCCTTGGTCTCTCAAAATACTGGCTGTTTTCACTCAGAAAACAAGCTGCAAATCAAACCCAAAAGGAAGGAGCAAAGGCACTGGGAAAGAGGAACATCACTTGGGTCAGGAAAGGCGCTCTCAATTTGTTCTGGTAGATGAGACTGCATGTCTCCAGTGAGATTCTCCCCAGGGTCTTGGATGAGCTACAGATATTTGGCTGATATTTGCAATATATGTATGTCTCTCTATATACATATGTATGTATGTGTGTGTGTGTGTGTGTATACACATAAGGAATCCAAATACTGTCTCAGTTTGAGGGTCATCCTTCATTTGCATTAGGTTTGAAAATGCCCAATTCAACTGCAACAGAAAATAAACAAACTAGAAATAAAGTTCTCACTTTGCAGCATGTGCAAATGGAATTCAAGTTTATTTAAATCTTTCCACTACAGCAGCAGGGTTACTTGTAAGAGGATAATTTTGCATTTTGCTGTCTGAGAGCTTTTTCTGTATAATTGTTAGTATGTGTGGCAACTGACATTCCAGGCACTGCAAGTCTATTCCTTTCCAGTGTTACAAGCAATGTCAAAGGAGCTTCATATGTACCTTTTTCTGTTCTCACTGCATTATTTATCAAATGAATATGAAATCAAAATGTTGATGCACAGAACAATATGTTAAACACTCCAATGTGAAATGT
Organism: Cyanoderma ruficeps; assembly: GCA_008694505.1. Classification (NCBI taxonomy): domain Eukaryota; kingdom Metazoa; phylum Chordata; class Aves; order Passeriformes; family Timaliidae; genus Cyanoderma; species Cyanoderma ruficeps. The sequence goes on along the minus strand of VZDJ01006585.1, from coordinate 6,157,932 downwards.
CAGCTTCACCTTGTCGACCTTCCACCATGGGTCAAAGGTAAATTTCCTACTGTTTTAACCAGTATTTACCACTCTTCCTTCCCTTCTTATATTCCTTTTTTTAAGCTTTTCTGTTTCTTTTTCCCCCTACACTTCATGTTCAGGAAAAAAAATCCACACAAACTCTTGGTGGTACATTTTATTTTATAGCTGATGACAACCCTACCCAAGAGATTTCAGCACATACACCCTTGCTCCCAACAAACCTTGAGGCAGGTTGAATCTATAATTTACTTCTAACCTTGCCTGAATACTGAGTTTTTAATGAAGTGCTTTCTCTAACTCCCTAATATTTATCTATTTATTTCTTGACATCTCACATCTACTACTGACTTGGTTTCACGTTCAGGTTACTTTCTGAGCACATCAGCCCCAATTACTTGTCAGGATTATGATATGCAGATTACGAGAACTTAATAGACACCTTAACTAAATAAATCACACTCTCACCACACTCAGCATATCCTACAACCAGGTTCTTATATCATATAGGTTTAAAAATCCCAGTCTTGAAGCACAAGTCCAGCAACATGGATTTGTCTAGTGGTTTTTGCACAATTCCTCTTTCTCATCAGACCCTGCTTTATTGATTCCTTCTACCATCAGTATGGAAATTCATGAGGACTGGGGCCTCACTTCAACAGTTCTTGGGAGGGAAATAGAAAAAGGAATCTCTGACCCAAAGACCAAATTGCAGATGGCAGCTGTTTTCAAAGCCCCACAAGAAGGTAAGGAAAACATGTGAGAGAATTGATCATTGTTGTAGGAAATGATTTCAGATAATTAATTTACCTTAACAATATGTGGTAGATCAACTTGACTGGACACCAGGTGCCAACCAAGCCGCTCTGTCACTCCCCTTTCCCAGCTGGACAGGAGAGAGAAAATAAGCTGGAAAACAACTTGTAGGTCAGGATAAGGCTGTTTATTAAGCAAAAGCAAAAGTTTGTGTGTCCACAATCAAAGAGAAAACCCAAAAATTTAATTCTCTACTTCCCATCAGCAAGTGATATTCACTCACTTCCCAGAAAGCTGAGGGCTTTAGCACATGCGGTGGTTGCTTGGGAAGGCAAATAAAGCATAACAAATGCCCTCACTCCTACTCCTTTTCTTAGCTTTTGTATCTGAGCTGATGCCATGTGGTATGGGATACACCTGTGGTTACTTTGGGTCAGTTGGCCTTGGTGTGTCCTGTCCCAGGATCCTGCCTACCCCAGACTACTGATGGGGGGGAAATTCTGGGAAGACAGCGCTGAGGCTGGGCCAGCCCTGCTCAGCAGGAGCCAAAGGTGTGTTATCAACACCTTTCCAGCTACCAATGCAAGGCACAGCACTGTGATGGCTGCTAGGGGAAAATTAACTCCTTCTCAGTCAGACACAATACAAAATGCCATGTGGTTTTGGGGCCTTCAAAGCAAATTAAGGATAGAGAGGATAAAAATGCCCATTACATATTTCTCTGCAAAGTACCCAGTCCCCACTTCAGCTGTTAGTTTTAGTCCAAAGTTACTTTCTGCACATAAGAAGTCATACAAGTCATACAAGACTTTCCCAAACTACAGCGTTTGTTATTGGTTAGGGGGTTTTTTTTGTTGTTGTTCTACTCCAATATGGAATGAGTGAATTGCCACCATCACTTTAGGTTTAACTTGCACAGATAAATTGGGGTCGTCTTGTTTTGGCTGTTTTTAAGCTAATGGAAATAAGGTTCCATTTTCTCCATACTGTTTGGACACCTAAGACTACCTGGTATCATGCCACTGGCATTCAGATGATACTGAAAAATTCAGACAATATTGCTGTTATCTTCACTATGCGAACCTATTTCTCTTTAAATCCTGGGCTTTAGTGATGTCTAATTATTACTGGCATTAATTTTGCCAATTAAATCCCAAGATGCATGTCACTGAAAATTGCCAGTGCCACAAAAAGGAACTGACAAAAAGGAAATTAGGATAAACCAATTAGAACTGAATGCTACATTGCAAACTATTTGGGAGAAGGAACAAAGAAAGCTTTGATCATTTATTGCTTTGATAGGGACCAAAGGAGGATACGGGCTCAGCTTGGACACATTAGAGCTATGCCTGTGACTTCTGTGGAGTTATGTTCTCTGACAGCAGCTAAGGAGCTGTTACTACATACTTCCCAACCAAAATTTTAGGTAGATTTGCATTTTATATGCTTTTAAATGTTCTGTTTCCTGTGTATGCCAAAGGCAGTCCTTTCATCATCCAACTACAGATAAAAGCAAACAAATGCGGGAAAATACAACTACATACAAATGGCCTTAGAAAATGTGGATAGAAAAAAATCCAAGGGGAATTCATTGCACCAGCCAGGTTTCAAAATAATTCATTAAACAGCTACCACTTGTCCTGTCACTGCCTATCAGTCTGGAAATGGATAATGTTCTAAATGTGTCTGCTTTCATCACATATTCTCCCACTATAACAGTTGGTAACCTTAGCTGTGTTCAGGAAGCACTTTACAGTCTCCATCGCTATGTTATCAATACCACCACAAAATGAAGGAAATACATGGGAGAAAAAATAATCATAGCAGTCTATGGTTGTAGTTGAAAGCATAATGCTTCTGTCTAGCAGAGGAGAAAAGAAAAAAAAAAAAAAGCTTGCCCTATAATCCTACATGTCTGTGGAAAACAGAACTTTAATAATCAGGTTGAGACTTGCCATTTAAGTTTACAGCAGCAAGTCTGTCATATTTGTTGTTAACATTCTGAATAATCCTTAAAAACAGTAATCTGCTTATCATTTATCTTTTAATATAGCATTATTATTTCAGGAAAGCATGCAACAAGGTTGAAATGGCCCTATTCCAGCAACAACAACAAAATCAATCCCTTTCTACAAATTTGATATAGGCAGGCAGTGTACTATTTGAAAAAGTTCAGTGAACCATGAAGACTGGCATATGCACCATAAAATTCAAGCTTTATTTGATGAAGTTATTGAGCATTGCATTTACCTCAACTAAGGTTTAAAGCAATCATCCATATTTTTACTGTCATCTCAAGTAGGAAGATTTGAATACGAAGAAAATCAGATTGCTACTTCTGGGAGTTTCAAAGGGATCTGAGGAGGGGCACAGAAAAGATCCTTGGTGTTTAATGAAAAATATCTGTTCCATTCAATTATGATACTAAAGGCTCAGCAGTGTGCAAAAAAAAAAGGGGGGGATGAAAAAAGATAAAAAAGACATAGTGCAATAATAACATGAAAGAATTTTGTTCTCTAGCTTTCTGATTAAAAGTGTATTTTCATGTCAGCTTTAGGAGAAATTATGTTCAAAGTCTGTTTGCAACAGAGTCTGTTTTAATTTGTCAAAGGTTTACATTGTATAACTCAAGCACATTAATTGCAAAGATTGTCTTCTCTATTGTTTCACTGCAGTTTTAAAAACAAACAAGAGGAATCCATCTCCTGTGGTACTACCAGGTGTGAAAAGCTGTTTTCTTTAGACCAATGCCTGGTCATCACAACTTCGGGCTAACTAGTCTAAGTGGGAGCTTGCTAGAGTCCGATATTTCATTATTGTTAATGTCAGTCAAAACATTGGAGGGATCATGTTAGGGGTCAAATTCAAAAGCTCAGGAGATGTGTCTTCCTCATGTGACCAACTTGACATTGACACCAACGTAACTAGAGAGAGCAGGTAAGTGTTTTAGAGATTACATTCCCCTGCATCAGAGTGACATATAAAAGACTCATCTCTCAGATGGTTACAAATAAGCTTATATTAATTGAGTCTTGCCTAGGTTTGGATTCAACACAGTACAACAGGGCAAAACAAGGTCAATGTGCCTTCCAACACACTGCTCAATAGCAAATTAAGCTTATTAGAAGGTACATACCTAGCACTCTCTGACAGTCCTGAACAAATATCATCACTTCTGTGGCAATTTTTTTCTTCAGCAACCTGGTCTTTTTAGCAATAGCACAAAGCCTAACTTTAATTGGCTTCTCTGCCAGGAGATTCTGAGTCACCTCCTCCTTCTACCTTCTGTATCCAAACCATCAAGTCACACAACAGGCTGAAAAGAACTGGGACCATTTGCCTTTAACCTTGCTCATGACAATCTGCCATAAAGCTGAGAAGAAGGACTGCAGAGATCTAAATGGAGTAAAACAGGAGACTGAAACTCTCTAGTACAGAGGCTAGAGACCTGCAATAGATGGAAACTCGTTGTATCCACTTCCTCTAGTGTGTCATACTAAATAAAATGCTGAATTTTTCAGCAGACCCCAGAACTCAGGACTCCCTCTCTGCATTCAAAACATTGAAGTAAGCTTTTGAGTGCTAGCAAGATCTCAGTACCACCCAGTTAATATCTAGGCTTCTTGGAACTACTACAGTGCCACAGCAACAACAAACATTGTTCAGCAGTGCATTTTACTTTCAGGGGTGACAGAAGCTTTGAAGAGATTTTTATGAACAAAGAAGTGGTGAGGATTTTGGTAATATAGTAGCCCTTAAAGTTGAAGAGTTCACTAGAAGCCATTTTAGTTCTGAAACAATATGTTTCTGTGGTAGAGACCTGAGCAGGCAGACAGAAATATCACTCTTTCTCAGAGGCTTTGTTCACTCTGCTGAGAAGAGGAGGATTGAGCTTGAGCATTCACCTTGTTGTCCACATGACTTAACTGTCAGTGCTCAATGTTACACCATGACAACTAACTTCAACAATTTTCTAGTAAGAAGGTTGTTCTAAACAGTGTTGACAGGAACTGGTCTGTGTCACTTGACTTCTGGGCCAGAATTCAGTCCTTGGCCCTCATCTGTGCCTGTTGGTGCACGCAGAAAACACCCATCAGTAATTGTGAGAGCAGGGTCCTGTGGAGCAAGGGGAACTTTCCAGGTGAGTGAGGGAGTGTGAATGAGCAGACTCCAGAAAACTAACAAGGATGAATTAGGTGGCAGAAGAAGGTTCAATACAAAAATCAGTAAGTAAATAAATGGTGCTGCCTGGAAACAAAGATGTATATCTGATGGCCTACACTGTAAAGCATCAAACCTGTATCACAACCTCCCCCAGAACCAATACACTGAATAAAGTGTTCCTTCTAGTTGAAATCACCAATTTATCAGCTAACAGAAACAAGCAAAGGCAGACACAGCCCCTGATCATATGTACTTTGGCACTCTGAGCTAATTTTCTATACTGAAGCATTGCAGAATATGGCAATGTCCTTAAAAACAAAAAAAAAGTTTATTTTCTGACTGCAGCCCATTGTGGAAACAGTTCTTTGACGTTGCTGTCCCACCATGAATTTAAAGGATATGGATAATTTACAACCTTGATTAACAATCTCAGAGCTGCAATAGCTCATCCTCTTCACATCCCATCCTTTTTATTGAATGTGCTTAAGTATTCATGAACACATGATGGTAATCTTGTTAACACTATGAAAAGCAATGACATCTTCATTATAAACTGCTTGCAAATGCTCATGATCCTTTCACCAGAATGAGCTTTATACAATTAGAAGCCTGAAAAAGTCACAGGTGCACAACACAGGGTGATAAAATTGTAATTGTAAGATACAATGGCATTGTAATGTCCAGGACAGCAGATTCTGCAGATACAGACAGAGGGCAGGAAAATCAGTGCTCCTTGTAATACTAATTTCTCCTTTGTGCTCAATTGTGTCCTGCTTGTATATTCAGGCTGAAAAAAAAATCCCATAGATTTCAGGGGGCAGAAGGTAATTCCATCCAAATCAAATAAAAGGGAGCTATTTAAGACTCCTTGTCTTTCTCATCATGGCAAAAATAAGTTTGTTTCGTGGGATCAAAAATTACCTTAGGATGTTTACCAATGTCTCTCTTGGTTTCTCTAGAGATGTAATATACCATTTGTGAGCTTTTCATCTTCTCTATTAGGTTAACTGCTTGTTGTGAAAATGGGCGTGATAGAGTTTCAGTCATGGAAAGGGTTTTTGGGCAACATTCAACAGGAAGTTCAAGTTGGAGTTGACATACTGTCAGACATTGTCTCTNCTCCTTCTATGTGTATAAGAGACAGCCTCTCCTCTCCTCTCCTCTCCTCTTACCTTTGTGCATCAGATCTCTGAATTGCTGGATATTGACAAGTGGAAGAGGCCAAAGACACATATTAAACTTTTCTACATGCCCTATGCCTACAAGTCAAGACAACCAGAGGCTGGCCTTAGAAACACTAAGGTGTGCTGTCACATACATCCCCACAGGTGCAGAGGAAGATAGAGACAGAAGGCATGTAGTAGATTTTAAGAAACACTGAACCTACGTATTAGCTGATTTGAAATTTTGTGATACAAGTAAGGCTTTGAGACCTGAATCCCATTTATCATTTTGGCCTTTCAAGAACTGACAGGAAAAGAAAGAATTTCAGCTACAGTTCAGCATTTCCACTTAGCCAGTTAATCAAGCCAGCATTAAGTGAGGTAATAGCAATGGAGGAAGAAATGGTACAGCAGATGTGTCACACTCAGTCTGGAAGAGTCATATTTGACTTAAATACCTTCACTATCCTGGAGACTTAGCAAAAGATTTCATTTACCTCACCGGAGACTTTCTGTTCAACAATCTCGGCGGGCAAATCAAATGAGACAGAGTGATATTAAAAAATCACAGAATCACAGAATATGCTGAGTTGGAAGGGACCCACAAAGCATCATCAAGTCCAACTCCTGGCCCTGCACAACACCATCACCAAGTGTCACACCCTGTGCCTGAGAGACTGTCCAAATACTTCATGAGCTCTGTCAAGGTTTGATGCTGTGACCACTTCCCTGGGGAGGCTGATCCAGTGCCCAGCTACCCTCTGGCTGAAGAACCTTTTCCTGATATCTAACCTGAACCTCCCCTGACACAGCTTCTGGCCATTCCTGTCATGCACAAAAGGGGTCCTGTCACTGGTCACCACAGAGAAGAGATCAATGCCTGCCCCTCCTCTTCCCCTCACATATTTTTATGTCTTCAACCCACTTTTCTCTGTAAGTCTCAGTTCTTTCAGGTTAAGTTATAATTTTGTAATAAAATACAAGGAAGTTGTAACTGCAGTGAGCTCTCCCCACAGTCTCCTCCAGACTGCACAGACCAAGTGGCGTCAGCCGCTCCTCACAGGGCTTACCTTCAAGACCCTTCACCATTGTCCTTGCCCTTCTCTGGACAGTCCCATAAACTTAACAGTTTAATGTCTTTCTAACATTGGGGCACCCAAAACTGCACACAGCCCTTGATTTGAGGCCGCCTCAGTGCAGAGCAGAGCGGGACAACCCCCTCCCTTAACTGCTGACTCATATTCAAAGTGGTTTTTAGAAAACTGGACCTCCTTCTCTGCTGTCAGATAAACCTACATAAGCATAAACTCTTCTGGAAATAGGTGGAGATGTAGCAAACACTTCTACAAAAGTGTTGTATATTGCATTTTTTTGGCACACAGCCTGCTTGGATGTACGTGAGCACATAAAGCAGAGCAGCTTTCAGCCGGCGCTTCCAGTAACGAGAATATACTTTGCATTCGGGAAAGCTTTTAAGTGCATTTTTAAGGTTAAGTGTGGGATTCATCACTCTTCTTCATCCTGGAAGTCATTTCTAGCAACATTTGGGTGCATTCCTGCCAATATAATCCGCCAGAGCTGGGCACATTTTTCTTCCTGTGAATGAACTATTCATATCCTCAAAAAGCAATTTCATCCATTCCAAAACAATTTTATGAATTCAACATTAATTTGACAAATAGTTTCAGCTGGGAAGGTTTCTAAAACTTAGACTGGCATAAAAAATACCTGAAACAATCACTTTCCTCCAATTGTCACCAACCCTGACACAGGAGCTTTTCTTAAAATGGACTCAGACCCCTATTTTCTGCTTCTAAAGAAAGGTTCCTGCAAAGCACAGGGTACATGATCTAAAATTATCAGCTCGATATCTCTTCTTCATACTGTTCAGCTTTGTATAAACTGCTTATGGGATTCCCTGGAACAGGGGCTAGAAGCCAGGTGTCAGATCTGTTTGCTGGCTCAAAGATCCCGCCAAGTGGTCTACTGCAAACCAACATACAAAGAAGGAAATTAAAAAAGAAGAACGAATGCTTCAATGAACCGCCATGCTTGTTCCTAAAATTGGCCTTCCTAGGTAGGTAGATGTTTCACTCCTTCTGTCAGGACCATCTCCAAACAGAGTAATTGAATTCTGTTATCGCCTTTGTTTCTCACATCTGAGTTGCTATTATTCATTTATTTATTTGTTCGTATTCATTTTATTCAAGCTGGTAAGCTTAGATCCTAAAACAAACTCTGATGTCACTGACCCTTGAGAGGAGGAGCCATTTAATCACAGAGAACTAAACACAGATAATTGTGTGAAGTTGTCATTAGCGATTAAATGGCTGCCTGAGGTACCCTGCTGAGGTACTTGTCTTAACAGTCACTAAACCAGTGACACACCTGAGGTCTTTACCGAAGGATCATCTGGATTTATTATCCTCAGTGGTTAAATACTGATACGGAGTGACTCCATTAGGAAACCATTTCGAGTGTGGAGCTGGAATGCAGTGTGTAATTCTTACAGCTAGTCACAAGGAAGAGAATTTGTATTTAACATGTCTACTGAAAAAGAAAATATTAATGTATTTGAGTAACTATTTTAAAAGGAAGACTTTCTAGGGGATTGTTCTTTTGGTTGGTTTTGAGGTTTGGGGTTGTTTCGGGGATTTTATTACAAAATTATAACTTAACCTGAAAGAACTGAGACTTACAGAGAAAAGTGGGTTGAAGACATAAAAATATGTCTCTGACATGTAGGAGAGAGAAGGAAATATTTCTTCTTAGCTAATTCAGGGTCACTTTATGCCAAGCACTCACAGCAGCTGCTGTGGAAAAAAAAAAAACCCTGTTAACAGGATGTGTTGTGTCCAGAGCAGAACCTCTTCTGATCATTTCTTTGCATTGGCCTTAAAATCTTTTGAAGCAGCTACACGTCATCTTAGACTCAAAGTCATACTTCATGGGGTGATTCATTCCCTGAAGTCTGTTAAAAGAAAGTGTTATAAATATGTGCATCCACTGACTTTTGTCTCTTCCTTTTTAAATCAAGCACCTTATTCTATGCAAATGTGGAGTCAAAGATGCATTTCAGATGTAATAAAGCCAGCCAGCCCAGGATCAAGAAGTTTCTCAGGTGAAGAAACCAAATCTGCTTATACAAAGGAAAAAGTCTTATCCTGCAGTGTCAGAGTAATATGTTCTTCAAGTCCTGACCATTATACATTCCATTTATACCACTTCTTTAATCAAAGCTGAACCTGGTGAATTGCAAATAAGAGCAAAAACATTAAATGTGAAAGGCCAACTTGCTCATCTATATTTTTTGTCAAAGTGACAGTTTTAAAATTACATAGGTAAAATACTTCACTAAATAGGGTTATAAATGTGTAATTCATCATGGCAGAACATTTTTATGCGGTTTAAAACTACTCTTTTATTTTAAGAGGTGAGGACGCAAAATGGTAGGCTTATTCTTCATCTTTTCATTCTGCAGTTTATTTTTGACATAGCAAAGATTCAGCACAGTTGAAAAAGCTCTTGGGATGGTATTTGTACCCTTCTCTTTCTAAGCTGTTGCTTACCAGTGAGCATATTTCAAAGGTGAGCCTGGTTAGTGTGTGTGCATACAGAGCACAAGCCTGGATAAGGCCCTCATTGCTTCACAAAGCCCTAGTGCTGGTAAAATGGGGACATTATTCTGCACATCAGCCCCTCTGCCAGCTCCCACCTCACACACACACCACACTCCCCACACTATCCACACCCCCCCTTGCCTCCTTCCCCTATCCTCTAGTAAGGTACTGTGTTGCTGAAAAAGGAGAGTCAGATTTGTTATCCCACTATTAATGGGAATTCCTGAGTAATCATTCTGCAACACAGTGTGGGGTATATGGCTCCCCAGTGGCATCAGATTTGTTACTCTTTTAAACACGTATCACTCGGAAAATTTAGAGGAAAAGGTAAAAATTAAACCTGAAGAAGTAAGATAAATGCTTTACTAGAAACTCTCATTGTTTTGCTGTAATTTACCTAGAATCCTTGTTCTTCATTGCAAGTGTGAATTCACATGCTGAGCTTGCAACAAAGGATTAAGATAAAACTTCTGGTTATGAATTGGGGAAGAAAAACATCATTGCAAGGTCATATAGAGAAGAACATCACTGCATCCAGGTAGTCTGCTGCATATGATGTCTTTGAGAGGCTGGCAAGTACAGAGCTTGAGGCAGGATGAGGAACTGTCACAGAAAGAAAGAAGAAAGGAAAATGTGATCTGACTCCTGTTACATCCCGGGGAGATTGTCTCCAAATTCCACACCGGTACTAGGTCTACCACAAAGACAGTGACCCAGAATAATATACCTCAGGTCTAACATTAACCCCAGTGCCTCGTGGGTCGTGGTTCAGAGCATTTCACCCCTGTGATTGTTAGCATCTGTCAAGGAACTAATTTCTTCCTCCCATTAAGTTCCCTGGGTGTGAGATTGAGGCCACCATGGAGACTTGGGCAATAAAGTTAACCAACAGCTGCACTTCAATTTCAAGAGCTTTCGGTTGCATAGTCAGCCCCTATATTGCCCCAGTCCCAGAGGGCATTCACCAAAAAAATCCCCAGTACCTGAAGACTGTGAATCTCTGAATGCTTTGACATGCATTTAGGGGAAGATGATCTCAGTGCTGCTGCTTTGAATCCTGTGCAGGAAGACATGATGCCCAGATCCTTGAGAAACCAGCTGCCATTCCTGAGAAACTCAATAGTTTGCTGCTGACCATGCTCCTTGCCTCAGTTTCCCTTTAGTTAGGATTTAATCACAGGATTGTTTCCCATTTCCCTGTGGCTGGACAGGTAATTTCAGGTGGACAAATTTTCACTGTAGGTAGCAAGAGCTTTCAAAGTAAATGGGTTGACATCACATGTTTTATTATGAAAGGAAAACAAAAATATTTTTTGTGTGTTTTCTGATGCTTTTTTACTTACCTCTGGTAAAAAAGCAAAACAAGCTGTGATGAGGGAGTTGCATAAACCCATAATTTGGCAGCCAATTAGTCTTTGATTTAGACAGTTCTTTTTGAATATACTTTTTTTTTTTAATGTGATTCCTTGCAGCTGAGAAATTTACATTTTAAAAAGTGCTTAATGCCAAGGCAGTAGTGGAATCCCACATTTGTCAAAGAAGTAAACTGAGACAAAATCCAGCCCTTGTTAACATCCTAAGCTGGGACCGCTCTAACAGCAAATGAAAGAAAGGAGGGGGAGATTTTTTCCTCTGCTGGTACAGGGCTTGTGGGGACAAGCAGAGGAGCCAGATTCCTTGTTGCCGCTTCACCCTGGCTAGGACAGGACACAAACAGATTTGCACAGCAGAAAGAAATACCTCCCACATAGCTTAGAGCTACTGTGCAAATTTGTCACCAAAGGTGGAGATTGGACGGTTTAAAGCAGAACAGAAAAGAGGACATTGTGACTGTAACCTCCTCCTGCTGACTGTCGAGAGAGGCTGCAGATGCAGGTGTGACACTCAAGCTGCAGGTGTGACACTTGAGAAAAAGCAAGGTGGCCTCTAAATTTAAACTATACCAGTGCAGGCATCTCGTTTGCAGTCTGGTTATAGTCAGCTCTCAAGGTTGTGTGTAGATCTAGTGGCAAGAACAAACTGCAGGTTCTGTCATAAATGCAGATGCTAGGGTTTGCTTCATTTTAAGCTCAGTCATGTCAGAACCACACTGCTTTGTACTGAATACAAAAGAAGAGAAAAAATCCTTCCATTCACTCTAATGAGACCCACTGCTGGAAGAAACACTAGCCTTGCTGAAACAGGAGAAACACCATGAACATCGAACCCTGCTAGAAATAACAATTTCTGAGTATGTAAAGCTAGCCAAACAAAGCTATGGCAAGTTCCATATTGGTGTATATTTTAGTGAAGAATGTAGTTAGGAATCAGCTGAGTACAGTGGATGTGGATCAAGAATTGATATCCCTTGAAGATCTCTTAAGACACATTTCTATCTTCTTTTTCAGTTTCCTAACTGGAGGCCTGACACTATAACATCCACAAAGCTTAGTCTTGATCAAGGCCAAAGACTTGGCTCCTCACAGCGGGAGCACATAGCACAGAGAGAACACCTGACCTTGTTTCTCATGCTTGAAAATGTTACAGAGAAAAAACAGAAGTCTGTCTACCAGACGCAGAGATAATTCCCTTACTAATTAGTCTGTTAGCTGCTGCTCTTGCACTGCTCCTCTGGGAGACCAAGGGGGAGATCGGTGGTCCTTACACATCCTGGATGAGGTTAATGGGAATCCAGCTCCTGTTGGTGTGTGAGAAGTAGATACCTTGCAGTCTAGGGAAGAGAGAGCATCAGAGGGACCATACAGGATACCCCAGCATCTGTGAGAACATCATCAAGAAGATGGAGACAGGCTATTTACAACAGTACATGGTAGCAGAGAAATAATTTCTGAGCAGGTATCAGGAAAGTATTTGTCATCCTCAGGCAAATCAATCAATAGAAGAGGCTGCCCAGAGAAGGTTTTCCAGACCCAGCTAGATAAAGCCCTGTGCAACCTAATCTGACCCCACAGCTGACCTTGAGTTAGTATTATGTTTGGCTAGTGACCTTCTGAGGTCCATCCCAATCTGAAGGATTTTACAACCTACCCAAGAAATTCCAGAAGGAATTGTGATGATGAAGCTCTTGTCGTGATTTAGGAAGCAGAGGGCAGAGCCTCAGAAGTGCCTATAGCCTTGGAGTAGAGCTATCAGCTAGGGGATTCTTTTTGTTTTCAAATTCCTTTGCAGAGACAGATTCACCTCTGCTAGCAGTGAGACCCTGAAAGTTAAATTTCCTGTCTCAACCAGCTCTGATCCCCCTTCATAATCAAGGGGAATAAAGGGAAATTCATCTTGTCATAACAGAGGGCCCAAAATAAGGAACTGGGTGGGCACCATCACTTTGAAGGTTACAACATCTCTTGTCTAGAGATGATGCTCAGGTGAATAGCTTGAGCATGCATCTTTTGAGCAATAAAATCTGAAATATGCCCTATCCTAAAACTGAGGGAGATGCTGTCAAATCTCACACTTGCATTTGATCAGGGTACTGAGTTGGCTTTGACGGGAACTGCAGGAGCTCAGAGACACTCTGAGACACAGCATTTGCTAGAAGTCTGAAAAGCAGAACATGTGAGGGCATAACTTCTGCTATGATCCCCTCTAGCAACTCTGTGCAGAGCGACACTCTGGTTAAGCCCCCAGAATTAGGCATGGGAATGTCTACACAACAAGTGCAGGGAGAGCAGGAAAATGCAATTTCAGTGAATTGGCTGGGATGGGATTTGCCAGATTAGCTCAGCACGTATAACTAATTGTGTTTATCCTGCCCAAGCAGCAGGCATCAGTGTAATGTGCCTGGAGTTGTTATGCACTGTATGTTTCTCATCCAGGTTTCCCTAATCCGTTCTACACACACATCCCTCAGGGAATCTGTCTGCTCTAGGTGTAATACTCTGGTTTAATCTCTGCTATCCTTCTGCCAGACCATGCAACTCAAGTCCCACCGGAGTCTCCTGTGTCTTCATGAGCTTCCAGGTGTGTAGGTGAGAAAGAATTATGTCTGCTCAGTTCTGGTTAGGCATATAGATCATTTTCTTACGAGTTCTTGGGCTGACTATTTAGGACTGATCCAAAAGAGCTGTTAGGTGTCTGCAAGAATCAGCATGTGGGCTGCAGGATGTAAAGACAAAACCTTTCCTTATTTTCTCCAGCATTCTCCTAGTTACAAAAGTACCCACATACTTTTTTACATCAAACTTCCCTCAGTGCCTAAAGATCTTCTGGATGTGCACAGATAAACCTTCAATTCTGACAGCACTGATGAGCTCCATCTCACGCCCAAGCCCAATTAACATTCAGAAACCCACTCTAATTCTCTCCCAGTTTCATGTTTTTCACCTAACACACCTACACAATTAGGGTCTTTATCAAACACTGTGGTTTCCACAGCCTGCTTTGAAAAGGCACCCAGAAGAGGTGGTTTCTGTTCCTGCCTTTGCACAGTAGTTACAGCAGGTCTAGATCACAGAGGGGACCTGCATTCAATCCCCGCCTTTAACTAAAAGGGTTCAAGCCTAAGACAACATCTCAAAGAAGGGTCTGAGAAACACAGGCTCATACACTCAGGTAGTTGGCTGCTTATAATCCTCAGCCTCTTACTGAAGGTTTTCCACTACATAAGAAATGGTTAACTTCATAGGTTCTGGAAGCAGAAAGAAAGAGTGTCATGCACCCACTTAGCAGAGCCTCAGAAACCACATCGCCCAGGGAATGCCCTTGTGTTCCTGCTCTGACACCAGTGACATTTTTTAATGTGCACCATCCACAGAACAAGTGAAAAGAGAGCTTCCACACTCCAGCACCCCGCAGTCAGGTGTTCACAGTACCTCCAAGGAGCAGTGAGACATGGATTGCAGCCTCCCCAAGGAAATGTGGGAACTGAGCGTGGGCTGTTGTTTCTTGGGTGACTGCACTGGGCTGTTACATAAGGTGACACAGTTTCAGTAGCATATCTGCGTCTGAAAAGAACACAAAAAAAACAAAACAAAAAATAACCTTAAAAAAAGTCTGAGACCTCTATACCACTTTGGAAGGTAAAAGTAAAAATACTCTGAGACTAAAATAACAAGTTGTGGAGTCCAAGTGGATGAAGGCACCTGCTGCCACAGTAGCATATCAGAGGGGACAAGACCAATACCTGTCCTTAGAACAGCTCTGGTTTGCAGTGCCCTGCTTGCAGAGGTAATAGCTCAGTTTTTGGGAGCAACTTCATCACCCACCCCTTTGAAAGTTAATTTACACAGACAAAGCAGCACATGTACTGTGGCCATTCTCCTATTGCTCCAGAGCTAACCCAGCTGTCTCTAGCTGGAACTTTACCTACACCAGGTAGACAGACTACTTCCTGGCAAATAAAGTTTGGGTGTGATTGTTAGGATCCTCAAGACAGCAAGGCTGAAAAATGTTGCTCCATGAAAAACACTTTTCATTGATTTTAGGGAGGCCAAGCCTACTTTCCTGATTTCTTGCTCTAGAGAGAGCACAAGCATCCAGAAATGAAATCGATGTTATGAGGTGATAATTTTCTTTGTACCCCTTTTTACACACCTCTGTAAATATATTTAAAAGGGTTCACAGAGACAAAATAAAAGACAGGTTTATGATCTTAGGCTGAAAATATAACAGAATCGAAAAGTATCCTTGTCATATATTTTTAAATCAAGCCATATTTTTCTATTTTTGCCTTTCAAGTATTCTTACATGTTAGAATTTTTTTAATATATATTGCAACTACCTGGAAATAGTTTTCAGAAGTGTGGTCTTAAACACATTTATGTTTTGATTCCCTTTTTATTAATGGTTTTAATAGACTCTTACTTTCCTGTATATTTCTGCTTGTAATTTTAAAAGATGAAACAAATGCTTTAAACAAAAGTCCTTTTTTCAGCCAGCAATTTTATTTATTGTACAATATTTTACATATAGAAGGCTTAAGAAAAAATAAATTTAAATGCTTTTGCAAAAAGCAACACAGACCATTAAAGTCTTTGTGGTTTTTTTTCCATAAATAGCTCAAATCTGCCATCTACTGATATAAAGTAGAATTTAATGGAACCAGCCACTTGGATTTTTCTCTGGAGAGAGCTTGCTTGCCTTCCAGACGTGCAAAAACAGTGCCATCTAGTGGCTAAGCCCAAGACTACTCAGGCAAAAAAAAACCCAAAAAACCTATATATATATTTATCAAAATATCTATTGCTGCTGGCTGCACAACAAGCTACTTAGCCGTTTTGGAGTGGATTCAATAGGCTTAGTGTCCTGCGACTCCATACAAATCTTTGTAGCCATCCTCTGAGGTGACAAATAAACCTCTACATTTATTTGTAGTTTATTTTAACAGCAGCAAAACAAAAAGACTGTGAAAATTGCTTTTCAGGTTAAATGCACTCTTTATTCTTGCTTATTTTGTACTTTTGGTTTGCTGTTACTTTTATATTCCCTTTATTGGATCATCTAAACTTTCAGGGATTTTGGAAGGATAAAAAATATTGGGTTTTAAGCTTGCTTTAAAATGAGAGAGATCTAGCTCTTTTTTTACAAAAGCAAATATATTTGTGAAGTCAAGTGATCTGTACTTTGTAGTGTGTCACCATAATAAACAAAAGACATAAAAAATATCTATAGTTTTGTTGATTTTCATATTTACTTCACCATTTGCTGAGAAGTGCTTCGAAATCACAAATGCATCCTGTCGAGCTCAGTAAACATGAAGAGAGTCATTTTTATTTGTACATGTACCACGTACCAGGCTTTCAGATACATTGTTAAAAGCAGGGAAAAGGGGCATTGCAGTAGACAAGGACTGCCCCTGGGACTCAGTGCCTAAGTGCCTGAAGAATCAAGTAGTCAATCGCTGGGATTTTCAGATACTTACCTTCAAAATTGCTTTCAACACTTAGGCCATCTTGCTTAAGGGCGAACAAATTCAGATTCAAGTCTGATGATACAGATCTTTTAAATGTACTTTGGTAATGATTCCTCCTGGAATCCAATGTGCAGGCAGCCTTCTATGCATGTGTTGACTTAGAGGCAGATGATTTCACATTGCTCCCTAGTGTGCCTCTGATGAGAAAAAGAGGCTCACTGCTAACAAAAGAGTGGTGTGAGCTCCATTCTATATTCAAGAATAGAAATGACTCTCCTTCTCTGGGTTAACTTTGCCTTACTTCAGGCTTGCAAAGATTACCAGATGCTCACATCTCATCCAACTGCCTGAGGGTTCTTATAATGGTTAAGAAAATAAATGGGTGATTTTGACACATTTTTCTTCTAAAATTTCAATACTTTCTCCTTCTTGTCAAAGTGAATTGGGCCACAAAGGCCTTTTCTACCTCCCCTCAACTACATAAGAGTGTAGAAGTAGTACTCAGAGGTAAACAACCCCAGACAATCACAGGTGAAACTCCATTTCTGGATAGAACTGGGCATAGACCTAATTCTTGACAGGAAATAATGATACTAGTTTTGCTCTTAACAAGTTCTCGTCATTAGCCTGGGCTAGTTCCACTGTTTTACAAAATCTTTCAGTGTTGTACATGAAGGACACTCCAGTTTGATGCCAGACAGAAAAGCAGGAGTCTTTATTTTGATAATCAATTTATCTGGATACAAAAAGTTTAAAACATGATAGGTCCCTCAGTAGTAATCACCCAACACGTTGAATGTCCCTCGGAGCTCATTGAGAAAGTCAAAGAGGCAAATAAAAAAACAAAAAAGGCATTTTATCTTAACATTAAAAATAATCCTCATACAATATAAAGCAAAAAATGTATCTTTAATTCCAGCATCAAAAAGTCTTTGCAAGCTCTCAGAAACTGATAAAACTGTCATTTAAACAAGTGTGATGCCTCAGTAACACAGATGAGGGTATGTGGAGCAAGAGATTATGTGGCCATGGGCCTTCACTCCCACTAAAAGCCCATCAGCATTTGTAGAATCCAAGAAAACCATTCTGCACTGAGCACACCAGGTAAGCTCACTGCAGACTAATACAGCTGCAGTATGGGGTTGAGGGCTCTTTTCATCCATCTCACAACTCTCATCCTAAGAAATACTTTCAATCTCAGCAATGGACACTCACTAGGAATTTGTCATGCATTTGTTGGCACTGGTGACAACAGTGTCAACACCATTTAAAGTGTGGTCTCACAAAGGCACAGACTGCTCAGAATGAACAGGTGGAACATGCTGGTCAAGAAATAGCAGAGGTGAACTGCATCAGCAGTCAATAGTTCAAAGAGGAGGGGTGTTTTTATATGTGACAGTAATACCAAAAGTGGGAAGGAAGAAACCATTCCTGGTCTGCATACTCAGAGGTCTAAGCCGGGGCGAAGCACCTGATATTGGACACAGCCATAAATCACACCATGTTCCATCAGAAGGCTGTTGTACAGAACACACACCACTAAGTTAGACACTGGAGTGAGTTATGGCTGTGTCCAATATCAAGTGCTTAGCCCTGGCATATAAGGAAAATCTGACCAGAGCTCCAGCCCTTGCAAAATACTTGCCTGCTGCTATGAACAATGCAACAAGACACCTATCTGATAGACCCTTTCAGGTTGCCAAAACAATGAGGACCCCCAGGGACTGGAAATTTCTTTTAACCCAATGTGCCAACAGCAGCACAAGTTTGGAAGGAAAACAGCCTCAGCCTGGGGGATCTTAAACCCTATGTCCTTAAAGGGCATTCCAAGCACTGTGGACTGCCCAGTGGTGAGCACAAGGGACTGGCCTTCCTCACTGTTGAAATTGCATCACTGGTAAGAATGAAAGTCTTTGGACCAGTAGGAGAACAAGCAGTGAAGACTCAGACTCTCCTCTGAGACAGGGCATAATCCTAGTAAAACAGCATTTTTCATCCATTACTTCCTTTTTTACCAGCCACCACCATCATCCTATCCTATCTGGTGCTCAGACTCAGAGCCAGTTTTGCTGCATCTTCAAGTAACAGCTGCCACAATTTCACTTCCCATAAGCTTTAGGAAGACCTCTTTGCAGTTCATTTTCAAGATTCCCTCAATCTCATAGTATTGTCCCTTTGTACTTCCCACTTGTCTTTAACCACTTCTCTTTTTTTATACAGAATAGTATTTGGGAAAGGGCTGTCTTTCTGCTCTGTGCTTGTATTGCAGGCAGCATGTGTGAATTCATGTCCTTGAGCAGAGCTCCCGGGAGTATTTGATGAATCTAGAGATATAAAATTGTCATTCTAGACATTATGGAAACATCTAGTTCATCCATATCTGTTGGAGACTCTGAGATGAAAAGAAAGTTGGCACAGAACCAAAGATGTAGATAGTCTTCTTTCAAAAACTAATGTTATTACCTCTCTTGTCTTCACAGTACTTTTGCATGAGAGAGAGAGGATCAGCAACAGACTCCACACAATTTTGCTTGCAGACAGCTTACAAAATAAAAAGGTGAAGCATTACAAAGCTGAGCAAGTCAAAGTAAAGACAAATCATTCTTGTGGTGAGTAGCTCCTTGCAGAATCAAAATTCATTTGGAAGCATCTTAGCATTGAGTTTTCAGGGCCCTGTATTGACAAATGAGGCTACCACCAGCAGACCCAGGGCAGGAGTTTTATAAATGTTCACTGTTCCTCCTGTTTATTGAAGCTTTGCTCATGCATCTAAATGACAGAACTAGAACTTGCTTGCCATTTTAGGACATTGCTGCCTGTATTTCATGAAATACTTCTACGGTGACCTTGATCAATCAGTTTGCCCCAACTCAGTGGTTTTATCTAATGATAAGTATCACAGAGAAAGTGTAATGGTACTGAATCAGTGACAAAACTACCGCGGCCTTACAGTGCCTTTGGATTTTTTTCACACACATCTGCTAAAATCACAAAGAAAAGCAGTATTGCCAAACAAAAGGGACTATGATTAATCTTTTGTTTTCCAGTGTCAACACTGTTGCTACTTTGCCTGTGTTAATAGTAATTAAAACCCTTGCCTTTTCCAGCTTTAACTTAAAAAACATGTTAGTGCATAAGGGAATACTTGGATGATGCACGTACAAAATGTGTTAAAAGTATAGTAAAAGCAATTCGGTGTTTTGAAAGAAATTTGGCATGTCAAATGTTTTTAACTTATTATTTTTTCTCTTGGCGTAATGAGGTAGGTGCTGTATCATTCATCACTCTCTATGATTCACTGAGCTTATATAATATCCATTTGCCTAGCACTGCTTATTTGAATACCAGTTCCACCCCTGCAACAAAACCTGCAACCTTCAAAAATATCTGTTCCCACATTCATTTTTCACCACATTCACCTGATGTAAGTAGGACTGTAGGAAGACTATGGCAGCCTAATAAAAATATTTATGAGAACTAATGATCACAAAATAATGGTTAAAGGCATGTTGAATTTTAATTTTGCCGACTTTCACAGTCGGCAAAGATATACAATGCAGTATACTTCAAAACTTATAATTCCAGACACATTTTGCACAAAAAGAGGAGCATGAAATTTATTTCTTCTGCTTTCCCCAATGAAAAAAAAAACCTAGCCTCTGAGACACTTTTTAAAACCATTCTTGAGTAAAATCGTGTCTTTCACATTTCCAGGTAATCATAGCATAATCAAAGTGTGATTCCTTTAAATTTGGATTATAATACACAGTTCATTTAAAAAAAAATGCAATCCCTGTTATATTTTTAAATCGCAGTGCAAAATCAGTAGTGAAGATACTGAAGAATCTCTGTTACACCAGAACTTGAGATGATGGACTTGGACATGCCAGGGAGGAAGATAATAATAAATGTGGGTAATCAAGGTTCACTTCCTTAATTAGTTTTCAGGTACTCTTTTTTGTGCCACCCCTGAAAATTGTTCTTTTATCAAGGAAACAAGGGAAAAGAATAAGCATCTTATCCAAATTAATATGAGGGTCAGGTTTTATGCCCACCTGTTGGATTAGAAAAAGCATGCCAGAAGTGCCTGTGTTTGTTCATATGTACGACCATGTTCAGAAGTGTTTTGGAGCAGCCACAAGATCAGGCCTAGATCTCAAGTGTGATATTAGCAGAATCTGCCTCCTTGCAGGTCCTGCCAAGGTTATGGCATGTAGTATGTGCTGAGCTGTCAAGACTTGAGCACTTCCACACATGCTCACCAGCAAAAATTTACACAATACCAGATTTAGGCAGAAGAAGAAAAGATCTAAACTACAGATTTGAGTCCATGCATCCCCTTTGTGAATCTGTCCCTCTGCTTTCACATTGCAAGTACAGTAACCTTCTTCCCTCTCTGCCTATTAAGATCCCTAATTATATTAAAGCCTATCATCACTTATTCATGAAAGCATCTCTTTAGCACATCCAATGTGACTGATCCCCAAGGTTAGAGTTACAATGACAGAGAGGAACATGTGTGTTTTCACAGAAGCACTCTTCAAATGAGTTTTCTTTTCTAACTTTTTCAGTGAGCAAGGTCAGTTCTGTTGGTTTTGTTCAGCTGGAACACTTTAACAATAGAAAATTAGATTGTGTAATGTATATACTTTGCCACCTGATCTCCAACCTGCCTATGCTACCTAGCTCCAGTGATTTTCTTCAATGAGGTGGAAATGTATATAACAGTTTTAAATATGCAGGCTAATATTTTCCTCCATCTACAATTATGCAAATCGTCATATAGTTGTCTCTGCATGACAGAAGTAATAACATCTTATGGAGACCCTGTTAAAATTCACTGAAATCATCTACACAGATGGATATGATTTTAGAGCAAATACAACACAGACTCATTAATTAGTTACAAACCACCACCACCATCTCTTAGCAAGCTAGGTGACACGGATTAAGGCGTATACTGTGTAAAGATATAATTTTGTGTTTGCAGTAGATGACTGAAACATTCCTTAACAGTTAATAAGATCAAAAGTAACAAGAAAAGTCACAAGCTGTTATTATTTTTCAAGACTTAAAGGCAATACCACATATTTTTCCCACACACTTTTGATTTTAGGACAAGCAGTACAATAACCATCCTTTAGCATTTTATGGGATGTTTTCTTTTCAATTCACTTCATTTAACTTTAATGCTGACATTTTAGAAGGAATTTAATTGATATAAACATTTTTTTAAACACTGGTATTCAAAAAAAATAACATTCAGAATTTTTAAATAGGGCTCATGAGCTCCATTTAGAGCACAAATGAGGTGTGAACTGGTATCTTACACCTCCTCTTCCAGCTCTTGCTTCATTTTTTTCTATCAGACAACTCATAGTCCTTCAGAGTCTTTAGAGAAGTCCTAAAGCAAAGTCCCCTGATGTCAATGTTAAGGAAGAAGATACCTGCAATGGCTTTTTCCTGGCAATGGAAGAAACAGCACCTTACAAGAAAGCAAGGACTCTTGCTGAAGGCAGAAAAACCAGAGACAGGAGAGCCCCTTTTTCACCATGCCCTTAGTAATTGTATTTTCCACTTTACCCTTTTTGGCCATGTTAGTCACCTTTTCCCATTAGAAAAGGATACACTCACAAGGGTTTCTGGAGGGAAGAGCAGCTGGCCTGTGATTCAGACTTTCCTGTGGCTCATTGTCTTATCTTTGTGGTCTGCCACCTGGGGAGGCCATAAAGATGAGCTGTAGCTTCTTCTTCACTGGGGCCTTCAACACATTTCTGTTATGAAAAGATAAATTCACAGATTTTCTCACCCAGCCTTTGGCCCCTTGACCCCCTGTCTCCCTTGCCCTTCATAAAGTTCACAAGCTTTATTCATTAGCACACAAACCTACATGTTATAGAGACCTGATCCTTCTCTTTTTTCGTTTTCCCTGATCTGCTTCTGGCCAGAAGAAGGTTAATTTTTGCAGTAGATTGGAGGGGGCATGGCTAAGACGGGAAGCCATTCCATACCACCTTAATCATTGCTGGGGCCAGGGAGAAGGGACTCTCATTTTCTGAATAAAGAGATCCTTGGCATTGAGAAAGAGTGGCTGAAGGACTAGTTGGGGTTGGCTGTGATCTCCCTAGGTTGGGCTTGGTGAGCATTTTGCATATGAATCACTCTCTCTTTTGTACACTTTTGTTGCTAATATTGTTGCTGCTACAGTTAATTTTTCTCATTGGTGCTTCCAGTAAATTATTCTTATCTCAACCAGTGACCTTTGCTTTTTGTGCCTCCAGTTGGAAGGGGGAGGGGGAGCAGCACGTGGCTTTGCAGGAGTACTAAGCTGAAGAATACCATTCCTAAACTACGACATTCTCATTTCAGGTTCTCTTTTTCCTGAATTCACCTCCTCTAGCCTATCCCTAACCAGTCTAGTGAACTCTAAGGGCCCTTAATTTCACAGCCACCTTCAACAGAAGCGCTGTTTGAATGAACATGACATGCCTATCCATGCGACAAACATTCTCACAAGCATAAATACACATCAAGCATGTAAATGCCCTTAAAATGCATGCAAATAATTTCTGCATTGACTAAATTTTATCTGCACAGTTTCCAGGGCCATTCAGCAAGCTCCAGGCTGTGAGGAACTCTGCACGCTTGGAAGGAGGGACATGCTCTTTGTACACCCACCAACTCAACAGGAAACATGAGCAGAGGAAAGAGGTAGGACACTAATGTCTGGAGACAGGCTGTTTCTGAGGATGAGATGCAAGAAAACACAGGAAAAAGAGAGAATCTGCACATGGGGCACTTACCTTGTTCTTCATACTACATAACAGAGCCCATATATTCAATGGATAAGAGTCTTGAACCTGAGTCATCTTAATCCCTAAATTAACATGGCAACTGAATCCACTTCTCTGGTCTATCAAAAAAGAAAAAAAAAAAAAACCCTAACTATTTTTACCCTTTTAGGAGCCCTCTCTCTGAGGAAACAAGAAATGTCTATGTTACAGACCTATATATATATATATAAAAAAATTAGAAAAGCAATGCTGATACTTATCTCCAAATTACCGAATAGACTTGTAGTCCAGTCAGTCCAATCACACAGTTGGGATGTGCAAAACACATATGGTTAAAAATAAAGAAGAGCACTGCAGAAAGAAAAGAGAGTTCTGGTTGGTTTTTAAGGCATAAAATTTTGTGTGACAGGAAAATCACTTCTCACAAAGATGTATTAAAGCTGCCCTTTGTGGAAGAAAGAAAAATCCCAGAGGTCAAGTAGAAGAGAATATGCCTCTAGCTTCAAGAAAAAGAACATGAACTTAATGGAGATCTATTGGAAGACACTGGAGTCTGCTTCAGAGAGACAAAGGCTACAAAGACAGAGCAGTCTTTATAATGAGAAACCTCTGCTCATTCTCTGAGTGTCAGAGACTTTGCCATTGACATGCTATTCCTCTTCCTTCTGCTCATTCTGGCCAGGTCCATTGTGCTACTGTTTGCAGCTTTAATAGCTATCTGCTCTGGACATCATTAAAACTGCTGTGGCTTGAGGCAGTAATAAGTCTCATATCTGTTTATTAATGGCAGTAATCCATAAACAAATAAGTTGCATTTTGCCTGGAGAATTGCTGTGTCTTAAAAACACATCTGAGAATCATTTCTGCTTTAAGTTTCTGATTGTGATGAGTCCTATTAAGCCACAGGAAAATATAACTCGCACATTCCAGTGGTTATTCAGCGGTTAATGGGTCCCCTACTGTTCATGAAAAGTCTCTCTATAAGTGCTCTCTTCACTGTAAAACTTACATAGCTCCAAAGCTACTGATGCAGCCAGCTGGAGTAACAGGCTCCTCAAAAGTGACAGATTTAAAGGAAGAAATAGTAGTGGCTTGCTAGAGGCAAGTTATTTTAATATAATGCAGCAATGACAGCTCTCTGCGTTTAATCATCAGGCTCCTGATTTTCTCCTTAGCCCTTGAATTTCACACAAGTTAGGGATTTGGGTCGATGCTATTTAACTCTGCTCCTTCTGGCTGTTGAGTGTACCTGCCAGGTTTATGTTGGGAGCTGTGTTTATAACTTTTCCAGTTGTTTTAAACAAAACCCTAAATAATTGCATGCATGAAAGACAGGCCTCAGAGGAGTAGCTGATACAGGTTTTCCAGGACATTTGTCTGCTCTGGCTTTTCAGCATGGTTGACACACACTGATTGCACATCCTCATCCTTACCTGTCCCATAAAGAATTTTAAATAATCTTTAATATTTCTGTGGTGCCTCTCAAATATAAGCACAGTTATGTAACTAACAGCCACTGTGGTCAAAGAGACGTAAGAGTCCAGGGCTTTGGTTCTTGAGTTTCACAGATTTACACAACTAACCACTGGACTTCATTATGATTTGCTTTGCTAAGCAGAATACACGAATACCTTGGCTTGCACACCAGTGTATGTTTGGGAATCTCTGCATCTAGGGCTCACATGTAAGGACAAGAAAAAACTTTTAAATTCCCCTACATTTCAGTGGCTAATCAGAAAGGAAACAAAGTGTGTTAAAAAAAATAAATCACTGTAGCTTCCTCCTCCCACACCTCTTGGAAACAAATTTTGATAACTTTTAGTATCGTTGAGATGTAGCACTTCCAGGCAAAAGATGAAGCACTCCTTTCTCAGCAAGCCAACCTGCAGACTTCTTCTGCCTGACTCTCTGGTTTCAAGGGAGACAGAACTTTGTTTCCATATCCATTCAGAATTCTCTTTAACTAATTATTTTCCTCAGAAGCATCATCACATCTATATTGATTCTTCCTCTCACCTCCTTCATAAAAACTGAATTAGACTCATCATTCCAGATGTCTTCCCTCTACATCCAAAGTGAAAAGAGAAAAACAAATGACTGAGAAGTCCTAAACTTTAGGCAGACTCCATTTTGCCTTTCCTTTGATTTCTGCAATACAGACCTGTTCATCTGAGCCTGTTGCTCTGGGCTTTCTTAGCAGACTATTCCAAGAAAACTTCATTTTCAAATCAAGATTCATCTGACTCTTTTTTTTCTGCCAGATTTTAGACAAGGTGCAGTTTATATTTCTCCCTAATTTTTTTAAATGCTGCAGATGCTGACTGCTTTCAGTATCCACATGTACTTTGCTGCTTAGACAAATCCCAAACTTGACCAGAAAATGAGGATTGAATATGGAGCTTCAAGTTGGAGTACAACCCTGGCAACACAATGAATTCACTGGCAGGGAGACAGGAGAAAATAGAGGTGCTGAACAAATTTTATGTCTGGGCATATGATTCCAAGTAGACAGAGTGTGAGGCACAGGATATAAGGACAGTATCCCTAAACCAGGACAATCCACATTACTGGGAGAGGTGAATGTGAGCATGAGAGAGTAAGCAAACTCAAACAGGAAGTTGGAGACTGACCTTTGTCCAGAAATTTAGAAGACTGGATGATATTGTGAGAGTTACAGTAAATCACAAGTCAATACAATGCAACAAAATACAACAAGAATACAATGGAAGGTTTTTATCTTAAAAAATTCTTGTGGCTTTAGGAGTCTGACTTGCAAATGACTCTATAAGTTTTTGAGGCTGGTAATACCACAGCTCTAAGAGCAAATTGTCAGTTTAAATCAAACAATATGTTTTTGGCAATTGTTGATAAGTGGGAGGGAAAAATTACACTAACAGAAAGCACAAGGAAAAAAAAAGAAAAGAAGAAAAGAAAATCCACATGCTGAGAGGCAAGCTATGCAAAACATTGCTTGGCCGTCACTGAGCTCAGATTGCAAAATAGCAATGGGAAAGGTCTAAGCTCTCTCTGCTTCTAGCCCTCTGTGTTCCATCACATAACAGAGAAAGCTGTCCACATCTCAGCAGGGGACTCAGTAAATTTGACACAAGATCATGTAAGCTTGTAAGTTTCTATCGTCACATCCATCTCAGATGAAATATTGCTTTGCACTGGTGCCCTTAAAAATGGAGAAAGCACACAGATTACCATTTCCAGTCACCATGGTCTTTTTTTAGCACATTTCAGGCTTGTATATCTAGTGCGAAATCCATTTTAAGGAATAGGATAGGAAGGAGACTGTAGACTGCAATTGTAAAACATTGATTTGTCTCTCATCTCCTCTTGCTGTTCTAAAACCTGATGACAAGGAAAATAATGTTCTTTCATTCAGTCCTGCATTCCAACACCCTAAGCTGCCTGGCTACTCTTTGCCTTGATGCTGTGTCGGAATAATGGCAATTAAATTTGAACATCCTGGGGTAATATCTAGTCATCATGTGAACCTAATTCTCAAATTAATACCCAGCAGAACAACAGCCACCAAAAAGTTTATATAGTGTAAACAAGAAATAGATTTTAATGCATCAGACTCAAAATAATCAAACACCATCAACCTTAATGTCAATAATTCTTTTTTATTTATTACTTAATCTGATTCCTTTCCAGCCAAACAGGCTGACACAGAAAGTCTCCATTCCTTTATGCCTCTGGAGGTTAATATCACACATGGGACTCACTTCAGCTGACTTTGTCTATCTAAAGTTAGGCAGCCAGTCTCAGATCGCTGCCTAAGTTTCATCAGTTGAGAATCTGGAAGATTCATCTAATCTGTCTTCAATATTTATGTACTGTTTTATAGAAGAATCTCTACTCCTTTGAGAGGGAACATGAGTGACTAGCTAAAACTAAGGTAATCATTGGGGGCTAATGTTACCTGAGATGAATCCCTCTATACTTAAGACAATTTGCCCACTACCTATCAAATTCTCTCATATCCAGTTTTTTCCTTCAAACATAGTTCAGCACTGGACATTTCAGTCTCACCAACACCAGGATGCTGAACAGAGATGTTCAGAGATGTCTGCAAAGTTGAATTATGCTGTGATCCTATGCTTTCCTGAAACTGGCAGATTCTGATCTCTTGGCCTAAGACCGAAGTCAACATCGCATTTTAGAAAATCCTGTGTCCTTGACACCTCTCCCTTTTTAGTTCTATGTTTAGCAGTTGGATGAATGCTTTAAAATTAATCTATTTGTCAATAGAGAGAGGGGCATTCAGAATTACTAAACCTTGCAAAAGTCAAACTGTGTCTTTAAAAATCTCTTTCACGACCATGACCAACTGTTCATGTTCACTGTGCTGCAGCTCAATATGCAATCAGAAGTCTCCCTCACCAAATGAACAGTTGTGAGAGGTAATAACACATTTGAAGCCTCCACATGCTTTCAAGACAGAGTTACTTAGCATAGATGGTTTTGTAATTTTGATGCATTAGGAAAAGCCTTTGTTCAGTAGAGCTCAGACTCCTGCCTTCACCTATGGAGAAAGGTGGCCAGGTGCCAATTTCCATCTGCTGCTTCTTCAATGGTACAGAAAGACTGGCTGACTCTCAATATTTTTTTTTAACCTTGCCTTCTCTTCTTTATTTAGTTATATGCTTTCTTTAATTGTTCCTTTCACTTGAAAATAAAGATAAAAAGGAAGCTAACAAAGGTTTTTTACATGGCTAACTTTGTAAGAAAGTGCTGGAGCACATTCGTTGATTGCTTTAAATAAATTCATACAGCCTCGCTGTGCTTTCAACTCAGCTAGGCATGGATCAATGTTTTTTTGTTCACATGCTGTAGTGTCTCCCTGGACTTCTGAAACATTATTTAAATGTATATTGCTAAGTAGATAAGGTTTGTAAGTTTCCAGCTAAAGCTGTGTAATACACATTAATTATGCAATTACTGTATTGGGCCTGAATTTGTATAAGCAATCAATTTACTTAGTTCTTTCTGCCACCATTATTGACCAATATGCAGATATACATTACACATGCATGCAAAATAGTATTATAGATAAATTAAAAGCAGATCTTGCAGAATTTCCTATTCTACTTGAGCAAAACTTTTGAACATTTAAACTTACTTCACTCAACCAGGAAATTTTTGTTTAAAATTTTGTCTACTGTCTTAGCATCAAATATTCCAGAAAAAAAAAATCAGCTTGGAGTAAAAATAGGGAAAAATGGGATGGTTGTAGTTTTATTGTAGTCCCAGGACAGACTCTAACAAGAATCACAATTATGCTAATTTAATCCTAATTTATATCCAGGTCATTGAAATTTCTGTAACTTTTTTTCTCAAGCCATAGCCCTTTAAATGTGGGCAATTTCAATGCTATGACCAAAGTACATAAAGACTTCAGTAACAACCAGTGCTCCTCAGTGCGTTACAAACCCCAAGTCTCTGCCTTGTGAACAGGCACAATGGAATTTCTCACTCCTGCTTTGTTCCGCCTGAACACGCTGGAACTTGTCCTCCCTCAAGTAACCCTACACAAAAGTCATGCCCTATATAGGCCTCTAATTCCAAAAAAACTCTGATCAACTCGCTCCCAGCTCTGAGACTAGACCTTATCTGTTTAATCTACATTTATCGAACAGTGAAAGCTCACTCTTTAACCATTAGTAAATTTTTACATTCTGGGGGGGTTGTTTGAATTTGAAGCATCTTACTGGATGGTGGGACATGTGGCTTCAATTTCTTCCTAACAGAGGAGCTGCTGAACTCACAGGCAGCCAATGCTCATCCTGTGCTTTCAGTGAAATCTGTCTGTTAGGCAACTCAGGAACACCACGGAATTAAGTTCTGGCCAGAAGCAAAATGGAGGATGAGAAAAAATCCTCAGCCCTACCAAGATTGAATAGTGACACAAGCAGTCCCAGTTTATGCAGCTGAAGTGGCAGCTGGAGTGAAACAGGACCCCTAACCTATCTGAAGCAGCATTACAGACCAATCTTCAGACAAGTAGATTAACCCATGCATCCTCCACCTGGGCATCGACCAGCATGGTGGGTGTGTAAGCTTCTGTTCAACATCTGCCTAAAAGACTGATTTCCAAAAAGCCAAATGGCAGTGATCAATACAGTCCAGAGAGCCTGTCAGTCAAGAGAAGACCATTTCTCAATGATGCTGCTTGGAATGGGAAGGGCCTGCAGACCTACAGCACTACCATCATCTTCCTTCAGTCCTACAGTCTGCTGTCTTCCCACTTCAGTACCTTCTCCTTTTCAGATACATGGGCATATCCACACGAACCAGAAAACTTCTGAAAAACTTGCTATAGGAAATGTGGGAGCACAGCTCATTCTAAAGGGTGGAAAAAGGACACGGTGGTACAGGTAAAAGGGCATTTTTACAATCTATGGGTACTGGGATTGAATTTCATGTAAATAAAACATGACCTACAGATGAGATGGTTTAGGACTGAAGCCCTGGAGGGTTTTGCATCTACAGAAGAAGCCTGGCAGAGGGATGAATTCAAGGCTTGACACCAACCCAAGTGTTCCCAGAGGGACAGGGTCATGGAATCATTGAATTATAGAATATCCCATGTTGGAAGGGACCCACAAGGACAGAGTCCAACTCCCTGCTCCTTACATGACTGTCTAAAGATAACCACATGACTAAGAGCATCCTCTAGATGCTCCATTAACTCTAACAAGCTTGGTGCCAGGACTCCTAGCTCTGGCTTTAAATTTTAACTGAGCAGAAGTGCCTGGGGGCAGGGATTGGGGCATGGGAGCATTGGCTAAATCTTTTTAAGAAACTTTTTGGAGTTCAGTAATGAGTTAAGCTGCCAACACAGATGTAGCCCTGAGAAAAAGCAGAGAAACAGAGAAAAAGAAAAGGAATATATTTGCAAATAAAATTCATGTTTTAGCCATTCCATTGTGGCCATTTTTTCTCTCTTTTGATTAAAGTAGAAAGAGAAAGAACAAGGAAGGATATCTGAGAACTAACAACTTCCAGTGTGAATGGAAATGCTGGTATAGTTTGCTTCATATTAGGATAATGTTCAGGATGTGAATATCCAAGAATCATTTTAAAAATTCTCTTCTAAAGAAGATCTTTGCTTCCTATCCAGCACACGTCATAATAAGGCCCTTGCTCACAGAGCCATATTTCTTAAAACCAGATTACTTGTAAAATCTATTGCTTTCTCAGATAGGAAAAATTTTAAAGCTTTTCAAGTGGCAGAATTAGCAAGGCTACTTGGTAGTGTTTCTTCTCCTAGGAGACTTCTCTGCTGTTGCTTCAGCCTGGCAGCCCAGATGAAAGAGCATCCTAGGAGAGAACAGATGAGGAACTCTACAGGCAGGGGTAAAGGATCATTTTCCACGACTCACAAGAATTGGATCTCTCCACTGCAGAGGGAGCTAAAATTAGCCTACTCTACAGGCCTTCAACTTTTCAAGCATTTCTAACAACTCACAGACTCAAATCATGCTCTACAGAGCTGTAAGAAACACCCTTACTGAAATTCTACTTGCATTGCTAAAGAAAGGAGTGTTAGGAAGGATGTTAGGATGTTAACTTCTCCTCTGGTTTTTTCTTTTACCCACTAGTTCCTTGCAGAAGTTCTGTCACAGCAAGGTAAATCTTTGATTTTTTTTTTCCCTCCCTCCCTGCTTTTTATTATTCTGGTTCTCTGTCTCTCTCTCCAAGTGAGATATCAAAAAAATTATAAAGATTTATTGGTGTAAATTGTGATCAAACAATCACATTTTAGATCTCAGCAAAGATGATCTGAAAGCCCCATTCAAAAAGACATTTGACCAGTTCTAAAAGAACTTTAATCAGAAGTTTTATTAATCAACAATTAATGAACATTATCATAAATATTTTTGACAAAATGGCATGCATTTGTTCTAGCAGCAGAAGCAAAATCAGATTAAAATCTTAATTAAAATATGAAGAAGAGGCTTGTCATGATCTTCAACACTCTGAAAGATTCCTTTTTTTGAAAATCAGGCTCTCTCTTTTTGTCACATTACACTGTTGTTAATGAGCCCTTTTGTTTCACTCTGCACAGCAATACATTTAATCTTAGCTGTATATTTTAAATGATTGATGTTCCCCTAATTACATTTTATGATATATTGTGCTGTGTCACCTCTAATGAGTAGCAAACATGGCATTACCTCACTAGTACTGAACCACAGAAATCAATAACTGACATTTATTCAATGAACTGCAAATTGTGATTCACTAGCTTCTCTTTGTGTTGAGTAAATTCGAAGTGTAATTAATTTTCATGTGTATTACAAACAGCAAATTCTTGTACGGGCTAACTTTAAAAGTGATTTGCTCCTTCCTTGGCTAATTACAGCACAGCAAAAACTCTCAAGCCATTATTCAGAGGGCTGAGAAAAATCAATGACTTGACAGAAGTCATCTCATTAGATGGGTAGAGCACAGTCATGCTTTATACTTTTAAGAACACTTCAGAGCCATTTGCTAAGACGTCTTATTGAATGAAGGTGGTATCATTCACAAACAGTCTTGACTACTTATGGTTTTTTGTGCACAAGGATTTGAAAGTAGCCCTGTGTTAATTTTCCTAAGAGGAAACAAATATACAACTGTAAGAAATATATAAGTGCCTTTTTCAAAAGAAAAAGATTGTCAGGTGTCCTCCAGAATTTGTAAGAAGAGTGTTGACTTACCGCAATTCACAGATGATAGTTTTGCTTGTAAGCAACATCAAAGTTTAAAAATCTAGTTCTTGCACTTTTCAAAACTTCTGCCTGTGGCTTTAGTTAGTTTGTGATTTCTTAACTGAAAATGTCCACTCAAATCAGAGGAGAGCACCAGGAGACTTTAAAGTTAATGCTCTGTTCAGGAACAGAGGCAGAGAAATCAATCAAGCGTTAAAGCTGAAGGCTCTGAAATTCATAGCAAAAGACTGTGGGTCACTTTAGGATCAGTGCTGTCCCTTGCACTAAAGCAGAGCCCTTTTTACATGGGCATATAGTGTTAGGACAAGGGGGACTAAGCTTGATTTAGACTGAAACAGGGTAGGTTTAGATTGGATATTAAGAAGTAATTCTTCACTGAAAGGGTGGTGAGGCACTGGAACAGGTTGCCCAGACAGGCTTTGGATGGCTCATCCCTGGAATTGTTCAAGGCCAGGCTGGATAAAGCTTGGAGGAACCTTGTCTAGAGGAAGATGTCCTTGCCTATGGCAGATCATGTTGAACTAGATGGCCTTTATAGTCCATCCCAACCTAAGCCATTCTATGAATCTATAATCTGTCAATTTATTTTTCAATTAATCCAATGAAGAAACCTCACTTATAGAATGAATTAGCCACTGCTCATTTCTCAGAGTTAGATCAAGTTCAGTGATGTAGAGGAGTGATTTAGCTTCAGCTTTAAGTCTATATCTGCTAATAAGCCAGAATTTTCTTCCTCAGCCCATACAGCACAGGGTTATTCTTACCTTCAAGAAAGATACTCTCGGTCCTCTTGGCTTCCTTTGAGAGGAAAGCAATCAAGACAGATGGGTGAAGCAAAGTTATCACCACAATTTTAAACTAACTGATCGAAGTTTCTTTTGAACCTTGCCTCCATTTTTATTATTCTTTTATAAGTGTGTCAAAGACAAAGACAGCTCAGGGTTGGCTTCAGACTAATTGCCAGAACTCAGTTTTAGATCTGAGGAATGTCAGAACAATCATCTTAGACATATTTCTAGACTATCATTGGACCTTCCACCAATATTTAAGGCACATGGACAAAAGAGCAAAACTACCAAACCTGCAATCCTGACTTTTTTAGAGAAAAATCCACTTTGATGCCACTTTTGATGCACTAATTAAGCCACAGTAAAACCCCTTCTTAGATTCTAAAACCTGCTTGAGCTGTGATAGAAGAAAATTACAGAAATGTATTTCCAAAGATCCTTCAGCTTCTGTAAAAGATAAAAATAATGTGAATGTATGGAGTTAATTTAACCTACCCTAGGCAAATGCTATCTCTATCAGTCTTGAATGGTTAATCCATAGACAATCCTGCTAATGAGTCTGCTATTCTGCTGAGGTTAATGAGCCCTTGAGCATCTGAAAGCACAAACACTTAGCAATTAATGTCTTTTATTCAAACCAGCTCACAGGCTAGACAGCAGCTGATTCTCCATTTTTACTGTATTGTTGCCATAGTACCTTGCATTCCAGCCCTGAGCTGATGCATGTGCTGGTTATGTTGGTTAAGAACAGATTCCTTCACCTGTATGCTGAGCTCAGTGATAAGGCCTTACGGACTGGATTTGAACCACAGTGTCTTTTTTCAGGTCTTTATGGTTTAGTAATGTATGCATGCATGTCCACAGATCTCTTCCTCAAGAAAGATCAATTCAGTTCAACCATCAAAGGTGAAACAGGATAGTCAATGCAGCAATAAAATGGGGTCTAGAAAACTATTTTCTATTCCCCATTAGCAATATCAAGAGAGCCAAAGACACACATACTAGAGCAGTATTCCCTCCTGGCATTCACTGCTTGCAGGATATGTTTGCTCCTAGAAAACAAAGTACATATGTGAAGTGCAGAATTTTAAATTGCTTTTGTGCCACTGGAGGAAGCTGTACCTGAAAAACAATTAATATATAATGAAAGAGTGGGGAGAGAGGAAAAATAACAGAAATACTTTTGTCCCTCTTAATGGATGATGAAAATGAAGTTCAGAAGGAAGTAAGCACATAATCCATTTTCAGCTACTTTAGCATCTAACTTGCATGCTCTGAATTGCCCCCTGGAGGATCCTACTTCTTGTCATTGGCTGTATGTGGAAATTGCCTGCCTTACTTATTACCTCTGGACTCTTAAATTGTAGCTAAGATAAATCACCACAGCAACCTAAAATAAATGTTATATATATGCACTTCAAACAAGCCAAGGGTTCTTTTCCAAAGTGACAGCTGCCTCCCCTGGGATGACTCTAGAGACTCTTAATCCTAGTTACTCATCCCACCCTTCTTTCAACATATAAATGTCTCAGCTGGGACATTGCAACTGCAAATAAGGCAGCAACCGTGCTGTCATACTTCACAGGCTTGTTCAGGTAAACAGGCTTCCCTTAATAAACTAGGCTGGCACCTGTGACAATCAAGCCTTATTTAATAATGATATTGTGCTAGAACACATATATCAACCAAGCCCCATTATTCTTGCCCTGGTTGTACCAGGCTGCTGGCATTCATATAACCCATTTAGGAGGGTTCATATACACACATTTGGAAAAAGATTGAAAACACACAAAAAAAATTATTACATTTAACATCAATCTCATTTTCAATGCAACTTTCACAAATATATTTAATGAGACACATGGGTCAAACTTCTGACCCTAACTAAGATTCAGATATGTATCACATTTCTAAGCATATCTGAAGTTAAGAGCCATCATTTAACTCCACGGTTTTAATTCAAGAATCACCTCAGTTTTCAAAAAAAGCATATATTAAGTTCCTAAATATACAATGTAACTAAAAGCTAAAAAAGAGCATCATTTAGAATATGCAGCAAAAATGCAGCTATGTCTTGGAGTGCTTTAAGCTATTCAAGTCATGTGTAAAGAGTGTCCTAACTCATCCAATAAAATGGCTTACTGGTCCCAAATCATCGATCATTTATATTATACTTTGGACATTTTTTGCATTTTTTTGATGTTGTGAAGTGCTTGAGTTATGTCTTTCTGCTGTGAAATGCAACTCCTTATGAAATGATCCAGGAAACTATCAGGATAATGTGTGCATTTCCAAATAGGAAATCTTTACTTTATTCCTTCATTATTCAGCTTGAGGGTAGAGATCCCAAAGCTTGTCCTCAAATGGTCTTCATCTGGGTCAGTTGGCCTAATAACAGCAGCTTGTTATTCACTATCCAATTTTAATTAATCTTCTTTAACTTAAATCACTATTAAACTGCTCTAAGATTTTTATTTTGCATTGAAAATTGAGTTGGCCTTATCTGAAATGAACAGAAACAGGTACTAAATTAGTTCTTCAGCATTTTCTGAGAGCAAACATTTTAAGAAGGGACTGATACTATATGGTATGGAATATACCTTTGGGAATTCCCTTTGGAGAGTTCAAATCAACTGTCCTGGCTATGATTGCTCCCAAATCCTTGCACACCACTTTCTTAATCACTTTGGGGATAGAGTGAAAAAATAGAAAGCTTTGAGGATGTGCAAGCATTGTTCATTAACAGACAAAGCAATGCTGTATTATCAACAATAATAGTTTACGGGTTTTTCCACAAATCCAAAACTTGGACCCATAAGGGCTCCTACAAGGAATGTTAACTGCATCCCAGCCAGACTCCTTACAACCACAAAAAGAAATGCTGAAAGGTTTTTTGTACATATACACATACATGTATTTAATTATGTTTGTGTCCGGTAGTTTCCTAAATAACCTACATTCTGCATCCCTCAAGCAGATTTTCATTATTTTCTTAGTGACCTAATGCTTTTGCTCTTACAGTGGCACAGAACTCACCCAGCCATGTGGACATAAAAATCTACCTTCACTGTTACAGATGCAGACCTAAGGCCAGTTTGATGCTATTTTTAAATATCAAAAAAATATAAATAGGCCACCTGATATACCACACATTAAGCACTTCAGGACATGTTTGACTGTAGAGGTACACTTAGATCTTTTTCATTTATTTACATAACCATTTCAGAATAAAGACATGGCTTGGTTTCATTTACTGTTTCATTCCTAGCAGCAGTAATTGCATGTTTTTGCATGATTTTCACTTAGATTAATTGACAAAATATAGAAGATGATTTTAAGAAGATTATTTATATAGACACTGATCGATTTTGCCATAATTTAGAGTAATGTTTCATCTTGCTAGGATTTTATTTACACATCTCAGTTGGCAATGCTTTCTCATAAACACAGACAAAAGTACCCAGAACAGTTTTATGATGGTCTGTGGTATCTTTCCATTGCTCTTTCAGAATGATGTTCCTATTTCAGAGGCACTTAGGGGTAAAGCATTCTGTGAAGGCTGATTTAATCCTCTATGCTCTCTTGACAGGCCAGTACTGGGCTGCTCTGACTATCATTTAGAAATCTTTCAAATACACTCTGCAGTCTTTAGGGTTTAAGAAATACTCACTTGATAGCAATATTTTTTCAGCTTTGGCTGCTGGGGATGAAACTAAGAGTTTCCACACTGCAGTATGTGCTAATAAATTGGCATTGTAGAATATATGATCATTTTCATAATGGAGAGAAAGTGTTGTCTTTGTTTTCACCCGCTAAGAGTAAGAACTGGGATAGGTCTTTGTGTCCTTGTAAGTGTTTTCATTTGCAGAGGATACAGTACCTGGAAAGGAAGAAATATTCGGAAGTCCTCCAAATTAATACAAGGTATTTTTCCAGAATCAAACAATCAAATATGTTTTATTAAATCACAAACAATTTATTACAATAGCAATGGCTGATTTTTAGCAATCTTGTCCTTGGGACAACAATATCACACTTACAATAGGTAAATCTTAGGTGTTCCCACTCTATCAAGACAAAGCCATTTATTATATTTACAGATAAGTATAACAACATTTCTTTGTGCTGATTTTGTAGGAGATAAGATATATCCTAAAATTGCACTAGCATACTAGATGTTATGCTAGGATCCTAGAAGCATCTGTGTGCAGTGAGCTGTAATAAACATATATCTATGTAATACATGTGTTTCAACACTCAGCAGTTCAATTGCTCATATATCTCATTCCTTTTTTTATCATGCATGTACACATGACATGCACTTTGCAACACACACGGACAGACATGGACCAAAAGTTTCAGGAGTACCTGGTGATTTTAATATCTGCATTTTCTGCTACTCAGGTTCAAGAATCATTAAAGAAGCAATGCCCAGCACATGCTCACTCTCAAGCCCCTCTGTGGCATGCCAAACTGAGCGCCCAAAAAGAAGCACTCAGAAACCAGCCATACTGGAGTTGGACAGTGTCATGGGACAGAGCCTCATCCATGCTTACATCCTGTACGTGTAACCACACTGGTGAATCAGGGACACTATTGGCTAGGGGGTCAGACATCTCTACTTTTCAACCTGTCCCTGCCTTTCTTCATGCAGGGCCTTTGTAAAGGAGTATTATAAGGTTTGTTTCAGTTGATTGCCTCTATTTATGTCTTGCACTCCAAAACTGAGATGTTAATTTTTTTACTTTCCAACCTGATTTTCCATCATCTCTGAAGGCTTCTTTAGCCTTCCTCTCCTGATAACAGAATGATTGCCATTAAATTCACTGTCTCTTCTCCTGCTGTCCTTCACACCCAATTGATCTGGACCTGAAGAGGCACTACAAACAAAGAGAAACTATTAACATTTTCTTTTCCATGCATCACAAGAAAATCAAGTACAGTAGTTCCAACTGTTAATTTGGCAAAATAGACAAATTTACCTAAAATTGGAAGTAGAATTTTCCTCTTCTAAAGGAAAAAATCTTTGCTTATTTCTTTGCATAGATTTAAATATCAATGTGGTGCAAACATGTTTCAGATTAAAAACCACTGAAGTGCAAGAAGTGAAGTCCAATAGTAATGTAAGTACAGCATAAACTTCTGCATAATACTTAGCTGTAGCAGACCCTGCATATTTACACTATGAAAAAATTTGGTTTTCTCTCTTTAAGATAAAGAAGTTGAAGGATATAGGAACCAGTCATTTGGGCACTGGCTAGCCCAGTCTCTGGAGGTCTTCTCAGAGTCGGAAATATTCAAGTCATGCATCAGGGAGAGGAGCAACACACTGCAGAGAAGCTTTAGCCTACTCTGATTCTGAGAGGACTTTTCTGCCTGTACACAAATGGCCAATGGGACTGAAGACATTGGTTACACCTAGAAAGTGGCAGAAACTTAGTTTCATGAAGTGATGCCAAAAGGAGATGTGTAGCCCCTCTGTATTTGTCTGGCTGTTTCTGAGTTTGTGTCGTATGCAGCAGTGCACTTACTGGGAAGCAGCTACTCTGCTCCACTTGCTGGCCTCTGGTCCTAGCAACAGTAGCAAAATTATCTTTGAACAAGGTCTTTTTATAGGAATCATGAATATTTCTTTATCCTATAATCTCTGTACAGAAAAATCTCCCATCTGTGAATGATTTGTTTTTCCAATATGTCTTTTTTACTTGATAAAGGCAGGAGGTTTCTTTTAGCCCACCAGGGCTGACAACTACTGTAGCATTTCAAGATATGCTTTTGACAACAATGTTTTAGCAATTAAGGGCCAACAGTGCCTGACTTATCTCTTAGTCTTACTTTTTCATAATCAAGCCTGAGGTGGCAATGTTTTCTGCTAGCTTTTCAGGGACTTGATTCTCT
Organism: Cyanoderma ruficeps; assembly: GCA_008694505.1. Taxonomy (NCBI): domain Eukaryota; kingdom Metazoa; phylum Chordata; class Aves; order Passeriformes; family Timaliidae; genus Cyanoderma; species Cyanoderma ruficeps. The sequence goes on along the minus strand of VZDJ01006585.1, from coordinate 6,119,152 downwards.
CTGGGATCACACTTGCTCTGGGCTTCATGCCCCTGCAGGCTGACTGACATGGGTTCATGGTCATCCTGTTATTTTCTTGTGTGTGCTGTAACCAACCATTTCTAAACAAAGCAGCGTGTGCTAATGAAGGACATCTGCAGTTTATAAAAAGGCATTTTCTGAGGCAAGATCAACGCTACACCCATAAAGTGACAGGCAGGTTAGAGCAGACAGTATAGATGTGTCCCCTGGGGCATCAAGCATTGACTTGACGTGGATCACACACTCTACAGCTTAATCATAGAATCATAGAACAGTATGGGTCAGAAGGGACCTTTAAATGTCATCTAGTGGCACCCCTCTGCAATGATAAGGGACACCTTCCACCAAACCAGATTGCTCAGAGCCCCATCCAACCTGACCTTGAATGTTTCCAGGAATGGAGCATCCACCACCTCTTTGGGTTACCTGTGCCAATGTTTTTCCACCCTAAATGTAAAAAATGTCTTCCTTATATCTAGTCTGAATCAACACTCTTTTAGTTTAAAACCCTTTCCCTTTATCCTATCATTTATTCCTTGTAAAAAGTCCCTCTCTGACTCTCTTGTAGCCCTCTCCAGATATTGGGAAGCTGCTGTAAGTTCTCCCCAGACCCTTCTCTTCTGCAGGCTGAATGAACAACCTCAATGTTCTCAACCTGCCTTCATAGCGGAGGTGCTCCCGCCTGCTCGTCATCTTCATGGCCCTACTTTGGATTTGCCCCCACCGGTCCATGTCTTTCCGGTGCTGAGTATTCGGCAGGCCTGCTTTGGTTCCCGGGCTGGATGTGCCAATCAGAGTCCTGGAGAAGACAGACCCGATGCGTCCCCAGGCCGGGTGGGGCGGGGAGCTCCCGCAACACACAGCCCGCGTCCCCCCAGTCCCAGGCTGTTACCCCGCTNAGAGGAGGAGGAGGAAAAATCAGCTCTTGGAGGTACATAGAATTCCCCACTCGAACTCCAGAGGGAGCCCGGGGCTGTGCTTTGGAGAGCAGCAGAGCCGGCGGCGAGGGCTCGGTGGCGGTCCCCGCCGCAGGACGGCGCGGCCGCAGCGCCCAGAACCGCATCCAGGTACGGCCTCAGCGAGCTGTGCTCTCCTCCCTGGGAACAAGGATGGGGAAACACCCGCGGACACACCCTGCCACGGGGCAGAGAGAGCTGTGAATATGCAGGGTTGTACACGGCGGGTTTGGTTGCCCTCTCGAGTCTACTCCCGGTCTCATTCTGCACGTCGCGCATTCGCCAGCTCTAATCATTAAAGTGTCATTAGCGCGTTTTGCGAACAAATTAAACCGCGGAGGGGGGGCTGCTTCAAGCTCCCGGAACCTAACGCAGTGAGCGGTGACATGGCTGGGCTTAATGAAAGCATAAACTTCTGCAGTACCGTGGAAACTTCTGCTCCTTTGTTTTCCCTGTGAGGTAAACAGCCTCTGTCTGATTTTATCACTGGTGCAGATTCCTCTAAAACCTGAATACAATTTGCAATGCTCGTCTGCCTGCACATTTTGTAGCTTTTATGGCAATGTGTTATCATGCGCAATAGCTTCAAGGTTTAAACACCAGGAATGGAAACCATAAGAAGAAAGAGATATGTGTGAGAAATACATCTGAAGGATAGAGTTTGCGGAGTTTTAGTTTAATTTTAAATCATTCCTTGAAACAGAACCAGGGTTAACAATCTAAACCAAAAGCATACAAATGAGGTATGTCTCAATGTCATATTATCTCATATTCTTATTAAAATCTTAGATATTACATTCTTTTGTGATTAGGACCAGAGGGTTCAGCCTGCTAAAAAAGAAAGATATCAGTAAAAGTACTCATCTCCTTAATAGAGTGTATTCCAAAAAGATAATTCAGGTTCACACAGAGCTAAATATGCCTTATATTCAGTACCATCATGGTAGGTTAAAATATAGCTGAGATTACTAAGGCACAGCCGAGCAGGAACAAATCATCTTTATCAATTCAAAGCCATCTTTTCTTTAACTTGGTGGAAATTAAGGAAGAATCAGAATTAATTGGCATCTGGACCAGATGCAGAAGACAATTTCTTGAATTACATCACCTCCATCTTATCTCTAATCTTTTAAGCCTTTTTTACCCAAAGGGCCTTCTCAGACATGCTAAACTGGCAGTATTATAAGGCTGCAGCAGGACAGTATTTCTATTCTAATGATTTATAACCAAATACTTTACTTATTAGCGAAGGCTAACCCTGGATCCATCAGTCCAGACGGAAGTAAATTAGCCATTAACTTTCTGACACCTAGCATAAAACAACCGGTTAAGTCTAACCATCCAAGCAATTAATTTAGGTTCTCTTTGTGGACACCATGGGGATTTTAAAGTGGGCTGAAACTACTTATGTATCTCTGTTGACTAATTTATGTTAAATGCCCATTATTTAGACTATTGAAGCTAGGAAAAAATTGACTCTCCTCTCTTAGCTCTAGTAGGAGCCACTTCCACACAGGTACATAAGTGTCTGCTACTAGTGGTTTCAGTGGAAAATAACTTCAAGGTCTATGCTAGGCAGCCCCCACGTAACATTTTCACCTTTAGATTATAAATGATTTCACAGAGGAAAACATCAATTTTGTTACTAACTTTTATATTGGGAAACTAAAGTACAAATTAACATTAATTCTGTAAAATTCTGTGAAGATTGGACTGAAGATTCCTGTGAAGGAAAATTATTTGATCACTCTCCTTTCCAAAACTCAAGAGCATCCAGGGGAACTGGAATACAAGAGATCCAAAACGGGAGTGGGAGCTGCATCCTGGCAAATTAATCACTGCCAGGGTGCAGCCAGGACTGCTTCACAGCAGGAGGGAAGCTGAAAGTGGAGGGTAATAGCAAGACAGGCAGAGGTAGTGTCCTCACTCGCAGGAAGGCAGTCCCTTGTCCCTTCCCTTGGTACTCAAGTAGAGCAGCTCTGGGGAAACCAGGGTAATCTCAGAGCCCAGAGACTACCAGACAGGTGTGCAGAGATAAATCAATTTGAGGATATTCAAGGCAGCAAGCCAGGGCCAGTGAAGAAGTTCTGATGATGCACTGACAAATATTCCTTTGCATTGTACATAAGTAAACAGGAGTTGTCCCTGTCACTTCATAGTACAGATGCTAAGAATTTAGCAGGCTTAAAAAACTGATAGGCAAAAATTACGGGGTAAAAAAAAATAAATGTATCCAGAGCTGTTAAATTTAGCACTCCCATCTTCAGTCTTCAGTGGAGGAAGTCTTGGCACTTTGACTCTACTGGAGCCTTATTGGAGTGGATTTATTCAGGAGTATCAGTGAGATATTTATCCCAATCCTAATCTTCCCTAGGCTTCTCCCATCAGAACACCACTGCAAAACCAGCCACCACTGAATAACACCACAAATTTGGCCAGGCAGGCAGAGCTGTGGCACAGTACACTGGGTGCATGCCCTTGGCACAGCTCAGAGGTGGCTACCAACACCTCCACCCTCACCTGGCCTGCAGCTCATGATCCACTGTAACTCAACTCTTTCACTGTCATAAGGAGAGATGGCTCAGTAATACCTACTCTACAACCAGGCTTCATATTCTGTTTGGAGGGTTTAGTCTGTCCTAGCTACTGGGGTTTTCTTCTTGTGTTTAAGGCTCTTTTATCTGCCTGTGGGGATGACAATTGCACAGCCAAACCAGAATGTTGATATATGTACATTAAGAAAATGTATGTATCTTTTTTTTTAATCTAATTAAACCTATTCTTTTTATAGTTAGGATCCCATAATAAATATAAACTTACCATGATTTTAGTCTTTATGCATTTATTTGGTCTATACTATTTTTTTGCTTGTTTTTTGAGAGGGGGTGCAGCGGCGTTCTTTTAGACCTTCCCAGTTCTTTCCAAACCCATTTGCCAGATACAACTACATCTGAAAGTCAAGAAGAAGTCCAAAAATACTGCATTTTTGCAATAAATAGGGACTGGAAAGACAGTATGGAAACAGGGGAAAGGCTGCAGTGCCAATTGCTTCACTGCTTTTCTGGTAGCTCCATGTTCTTCTGGATTTCTGCCATCCAGAAAGAGTAATCAGGTTGGATTTTTTCATAGCTTTGCTGATCAAAGGAGATTATGTATTGGTAAAGAGAGATTCTAGAAGTTGTAAATAGATATTCTGCTCCACTTTCCACCCAACTAATTTTAAAAAGAGTCCAAGCTGTCTTCATCAAGAGAGGCATCATTTACGGAAATATCACAGATTTAATTGTTTTATGTACAGTTTCTTTTTGAAATCAGAGGAAGAGATCTTAAAAGACACTCTAAATACTCTCATCTATTTTGCTGCCAAGGCAAGTTTACTTCTACCACAAATTTGCTAGTGCAGTACTCAAATAACAGTGCTTGGAGCTGCTTCTGTCACAACCATGAAGCATCACTCACTCTTTCAGCAGTGACACCTTCTGCTCCCTATAGCCTAGAACAAGATTCTTCCAGAGTTCCCAGGAGATAGTTCAACCAAGTAAATTCAAAATAACAAGTATTTCTCTGCAATGCACACAGCTGCTTCTTGTCTTTTTTTGTTCTTTTTTTTTTCTTTTCTTCTTTTTTGGTGTAGCTCCAGTCAGGACCAAAACTGGGGATTACCACAAATTGTGCAGGACCAGACTTCAGGAGGTCCTCAAAAGACCACATCTAACAGTGCTACAGGCCACAGGAGAAAATGCAATGCTAATAAAATCCTTCACCTGGAAAGAGATCAAATACAACACGGATCACCGAACTACTTCAGTGCCATCCCAAAATTACTTTTGCGTGTAGCAATGGCAGCATGAATTTTTAGGAAAAAACTTGGAGGAGGTAACAGGTTTCATCAATGGACTTACTACGTTAATAATTTTCATACTCACTGGAAACTGGTATTGCCTGTGTGTCTTCTAATGCTTGTTGGTTTATTTAAAAATGTTTGTGAGTCCTGAACTTCACATTATTCTTGTTTCTCATTATCAGTTAATTGCCATCATTAATCATTGTTTTCTTGATTAAAAAGTAACAGTCAGTTCAATACCATGTGGTATGGATGACTAATCACAACTCAGGAGTAATAAAGAGTTGAAATAAGTGTTCACGAACAAGCTGTCATCTGTAATTTGTCCTCATAAACTAGTTGGCAAATACTTATGTGCAATGAATACTTCTATACAAATTAAGATGAGCTTGAATATGATTTATAAACAGAGAAAAACAGTTGAATTCATCTCATATTTCATTTGCAATAAATAATTTGGACAAATACAGTTATCAGAGGGGGGAGCAGAAGGCCTTTATGGAAAGTATCTACAATGCAAATGAGTTGAAAATCACTTTTGTTATTGCCTTATGCTATCAAATTTTTAAAGTGCCAGGTGCTGATGAAATTTAGCAACAGTGTTCCATAACCCCAATAGCACTCCCTCTTGAGAAAGTTTTGATAGATTTTTTTTTCTCACTTAATTATTTCATTGCTCCTTTTGCCACTTGATCTTTCTCTTATAGTCATAGGGTGGTAGATGGACTCCTTCATGTGGACTGTGCTGCCTATTGCTTTGGTAAAATTAGTTCCACCAGTATTAAATACTTTTTGAGCAGAATTCAGTTATCTATATTAAGGCATCACCTGTGGCAATATGAGATTCTTGGACGGGTATAGCAAATGAGACAGAGCCTGTGGAGAGCCCATTGCCTGTTGGAGAGGAGCTGAAGACCAGCCACAATGCCTTAGGCTTCTCAAGTGGTAGTAGAGACCTGCACAGGGGCAGTTGATTGTAAGAAGAAACCTTCATTGCCTGTAATGAATCTCAGGAAACCTCACCTGCATGTGGAAGGCATACTTACAAACCTACTCTTAAGCGGCCTTATCTGCACCAGTACCCAGCCTCCAGAATAAGGTGACACGAAACTTACTCAGAGACTCCCACCTCCATGCCATAGTCTTGCATTTTTACATGCCACCTAAAGAAGCATCCTATCACTCTATTTTCAAGTATTTTCAAAATGATATGATTTTTTTGCATTCATTCACACCTAAGTTAGGCATCTAAATTCATTGATTACACGTGTTTTTTACTTTTCCCCAAATGGATCACTCTTTTTTTCCATTTCATCTTTTTCTTGACTATATGCCAGCATTCTGAGAGCCTTTTTTTTCCCTCTATCCACATGGAGACTGAACCCATTTCTCTTGCCATCCCAGGATAACAAGGTACTGTGGAAACAAGTTGTCTGTGTAGTCTCTTAGAAAACTAATTAAGCTATGCGATAAGATTATACACAGTGCACATCTCTGAATTAGAAAAGGACTCCCCAAAAGCTTCCACCATCTAACTAATTGGGCAAAAAGAAGTACTTTTGCTTGTATGGGATCCTTACAATAGCCAAGTCAAGGCTCACCTGAGTATTTTGATTTTAAAAAAGAGAGTGATCTAATCCAGCTACTTGGATGCCTTACTTGTATCCACATTTAAATGGCCAGGTAAAGCAGTTTTTCTGTAAGAAGTTTTTGCATTCACTAGAGAGAGGTAAATGCCATTTAAGACCTCTTGAGGAAGAAAACTGCTTTCCCAGGAGCAGGCAACTTGGTTTGCTGGAACTGTTCTGCCCCTGAAACCTTCGGGGTCATCTACTTCTGCCCTATGAGTATCCAGAACTCTTCAGAAACCTACTGGAGCATGAACGGGATAATCACCCAAAGAGTCCATGCCAGTCAGAGCCTGAAACAAGCAGGCTGTGTCCCACCTTTCAGGTGTGTTCAACAGTGCTTATTCTTCTATAGAGGGGGCTGTTACCATCTAGGTAGCTAGTGATAAATTTCTCTTAAGACATTGGTTCCATTTTTTTCATCATGGAAGCAGCAGATAGATTCTGACAGCAGCAGTTACCAGGTTTTTGATATTTTTTTTTCCTTTTGAGCACAAGCCCATTTGCTTTGATACATTTACTATTGCAAAAGTGAAAAAGTGATGTGATATCTTGACATTCAGGCATTTTAAAAAATCATCCTTCCTTTGACATGTTCTCTTCTGTGAAGTTGAAATTATTATCACAAAAAGTTTGATTTTACAGTATGAGCTTTAAGAGAAGAAAAGTATGAGAGTGAGTGTGGGCACAAGTGAGAACCTGTGAGTGTATATGTGAAATTTTTCTACTTAGAGATATCCTATTCAAAGCTATCTCCAGCACAGTGGTTAGTAATACTATCCAAAGTATAAATCAAGAGATACAAATAGAAGGAAAACATCTTGGCCTCTTTGAATAGCTGCTACAGCAGATCTTTTTGTCGGCCTACAAATTACTCTAGTGTTTGTAAGGGAATGAAATACATTATCTTTTACTATTAGCTATTATTGCTACATGCCTGAAGGGAGACAGTAGTGTGTTTCTATTTCAATTACTCAAGCTACTTTACTGGATATGGATTGAGCCGATTTGACCCTATAAGAACAAATGCTGTTGTTACATATAATGATTAAAGTCCTGCTTGTACTCAGCTAAAATATAAATCAGCAGTTTGGAAGAACGGGCTTCAAGCTAAATAAAATTGCTTTGGGAGACCAAATAATTCAGGGAATTACCAATGGGCTATTCAAGCTTTCACCTCTATAACAGGTCACTAATTGGATTTTGACCAGTTTCATAGTGATGATGTGAATTTGGAACCAAAATTATTATGTCTGCTGTGCAGCCTTCAGTGCCTAGTAGCCCCCATCAAATTCCTAGAAAGTAACTGTATCAGGATGGGCATGACAGAAAATTACTCACCTAGCCATGTTAGGTAGCACAGTCGGAGATGTGTCATATTTTGAAGTTGCCTACTTCTCATTAAATAGAGGAAATATCTAGATCACTAGCCCAGAGCTAGACTTTCTGTTTCTAGATATCTGAAATTAGAGAAAGGTACAAAGTAGCTGGTTGATGAGGGAAATTTTGTCATATGCAGAAGCTGGATAAATGCTTTTTTCCTTGAATTTCTAGACCTCAAAATTCAGAAATTCTTTTCATAATATGAAAAACAAGGAAAAAAGCGTATATATAAAACAAGAGAAATACTGTTATCCTCCTCGTCTCACCATGAAATACTGGATACCAGTAGGATGCTAATAATTTCAGACATAGCCTTTGGTTTTCATTTTACTTTCAGGCTAAATTTCAAAAATCCACAGTTATTCAGGATGGAGATGAAGGCAGAATATGCCCCTTCAATATATGGAACACATTTACAGCAGGAGGCGGGTTGGTCCATAATACTAAGAATTTATTACTTTATCCGTTCTATCAGCTGATATGTCCTACTTTCCTCCTTCAATTTAGTACAGACTCATGAGTCAGGATGGGCCCTGCAGGACTATTTTATCCCAGGGGAATGCCAGGATTTCATATCATATCTCTTCAAGCTCCTTTTGATTATAATTGCTTTGTGATTTCATGCAAAACTTCAGCTCTAGTCTGTATAGTTCATCATATGAAGCTTTACTCGGACTAGCCAACTGGTTTGCTGTGGGGCTTGGTGGGTTTTGTTCAGCTAATGGTAGTTTTGCTTGAAAGCTTACATCTTGGATATCTTGGATAGGCAGACTTTGGTACTGGGGCAAAGGGACTCACTGAGTGGCCTGAGCTCTCAGGGTGTGAAGGGGGCAAATATTCATTGAATGGTGGTACTTGGATGGGAAATGTTTGGTCAGTGTCTCATTTCTTCTCCAGGGTCTGTCTGTGACTTCTCCCTGCCAGATGGTGTGTGAGAATTATTTCTCAGCTTCTAGACAGGGACAAAGCATTTGAACTGTTCTGAGGCCATGCCTTTTCTCCAAAACACTTCAAGGATTTCAGAAGTCTCTGTTGTAAAGGTTGAAGTGTGAATCTCTTAGAATTCAGTTTGCTCCACATTCACAGAGGAGTTTTTCAGCTGTCTTCCCAACCAGAGAAGTTTAAAGGAACAAAACCCAAAAAACACATTGCACAGTACGAGCAAGCACACATGAACATTCTCAAAACTCAGTACCTGCATTGTAGGTAGACATTCACTGCTGATTGAAGAGGTCCAGCTATAGGCAGCATCATCCTATTCTAAATAAAAACAGCATGACAATGCAGCTCTGTACAAACATGCCAAACATTCCTCAGGACTTCTGACAGCAGGCAGCCAATTACTTTGAAAAGAATGGGTTCTGTCTTATAACTGCAGCAGCAACACAAATGTATCTCCCTTGATCCCAACATCAAGGTAGAGCTTTGCATTTCCAATATTTGAATTCAATACAAAGCAAAGGTTTCAATGTTATTTTTTTTTTATGGTGAGTGGCAGCTTGTTGGATTTTTCTGCAATCAGATGTAACAGCGGCAGGGTTAAAAGAGGTATATAAATAATAGATGGTTCTCTCACCTAAAGAGGGATCTGCCAATTCTTGCCCTCCTTTTAATTTTGGGAAAGGAATATATTTTAAAAGATGACATATTTTTTCCCATCAAGTCAGAGAAGAAGGAAGCCTCCAGAAAAACAATGGCTGATGCCATAGCATGACTATCTGACAGGCTTTAAAAGTGACTGTAAAGTTGCCAACACAACAAGCCTTTTATCTTTGATGATAGTATTTGAAGCTTCTGAATTTCATCCAAGGAATAGGAGGAGGTATATGATGTCCTCCCACCACATCTTTTCTTACTGTTTTAATTAAAATTATTTTTGAAAAATATAAAAATATTCACAAAATAGACTTTTTTTTTCTAATTCCTCTAAATGAATTACAGGAATATCATCACTATGCTGCTGAACTTGGCTTTAGTCTTAACATAAAAATACCTGACTCTTTTCAAATTTCTTTGCCTTTTTGCCTATTTTCTGAGTAAATGGGTAGCCCTACATGCGGATAAATTTCTTTGGAAGTTTACTCACAGGTCCATTCAGTTAATGGGAAAGCTTGTCCCGTGTACTAATACAGCCAAAGGTCTTCTTGCTAAATGAGTGCCTATCACAGGGCTTTCCTGAGCAGGCTGCGACCTTCAACACTCAAAGAGACACACCCAAGACCCAATTACAGCCTGGATTTATGTGTTACAATAAGTGGAATGTAGTTAATTAAAAGTTTTCCCCTGCTCCTGTGTGAGCATGGAGCCCATGTGGACAGCCCGCATCTGCTTGCTAAGACTAGAGCACTGTGACAGCTGCCAGTGTGCAGTTCAGACACAGAAACCTGATCCTGGCTTAAGCTTTGGACTTCCCATGAGGAGAAGGCCTCCTCAACAGCTCTTTTCTGCACATCTTATCCTGGAAATGGTAAAGCTGAGTTTAGTGTCTTCCTCAGACTAACAAGGTTTGAATTTATACCTCCCAGAAGTACTGGAGGGTACACGAATCTGTAGGCTCACCTGGGTAGAAAGATGCCTCCGCATCTGTTCAAGCTGAATTTTTGTGCAGCCAGGCATGCAGAATTCATGGCACTCAAAGGAAGAACAGCAGAAGATCCCAATTCTGTACCTGGGAATAAAAACAACTGTGTATCCAGATGTGTTTACAGGACGCTGTGTGAACATTCTACCCTACATCGACACTGAAGGGAAAATGTCATCCAGAAAAAAGAAAGGGGCTTTTTCTTCCCCTGGTGAGGCATCTCATATCTAAGCTGGATATATGTTCCGTCTCACCTCTTCTGACTCTGTAAATTTTTCACACCTGCTTTAGAGAGGAAGGATGTAGAGGATCTTCTTAAGATTATATCTGATTTATAGCAAGGATATCCTTCTCAGCTGTACAATCCCTCATCTTAATCTGAACAATGTGAACATTGATTTAAATCCTTGGTCTTCTACTTCCTGACCAAATGCCCCACATTTGGTGGAGTTAATAATCATTTGTACAATAAATTCCACCAGTTTAAACTGAGGTCAGTGTCATCCAAACAACTTAATCTTGGACATGGCAAACTTAGTAATTAGCTCTTATGCGAGAGGATATATTATACTTCCACAAGTGGTCTAAGCTAACATAAAGTCTTAGTCTCCTAAAAGACTGATTTCAGCCTGTGCTCCACATGTCTGCTTCTCAGCATGCAGAGGGCTGTATGGTTGTCATCTTGCTGACCTAGCTGACGGTGTGCAGCCTGTGCTCACACTGACCTTTCATGGGTTCATGTGCCCATGATAGGAGAGGGAACAAGTAGGAACAGGCTTCCCTTGGTCGCACACAGACTGGCTTAAACTGCCTGTGTCCCATCCTTTAATACAAACCAGCAATTATAATCACTGGACCTCCATCACAAGAAGCAGGCATCAAGGGAGTTTGCTCCAAAATGTCAGTGACATTCTGGGACATAAGCAGGAACTTTTCAATCAAGTCCAAGCAGCTTAGAAGGAGTTTTCTGTGATCGCTGTCCTCTATTTGGCCTTCCTACATGGTATTTTAAGTGCCTGGAGCTGTTATCTTGAATTTGAATCCTCTGTGGAATAAAGAGAGTTAAAATGGGATTATTGGCACACTTCATGCATGGCGGCAATATGCTGAGCTATTGAGGCAACAGGAAAAATATGTGAAATATTCCCTTTCCAGCTGTAAAAGTAACAGTTCTCAGGATAATCTGTGATTTCTTTTACAAGAACATAAGGAGTGCATCATTCAGTTAGACCCCATGTTTAACCCTATTCTTGGTTTTGACAGCAACCAATAGCAAAGGAATCAAGAAGACATTAGGAGAGAAAGAAAGAAAAAACACATCAATAGCAAACTTTCACTGTTCAACAGCTTAGGGTCTTCTTCAGCCACAGGTTATATCAGGTGCTCATATTTGACTTTCTATTACAATTCGTGTAGGCTGCAAGAAAAATTCCCCCCCCAATCTGCCCTCTGTCCATCAGTGTTTAACTCTGGGATCTCCCAGTATGTTGATGAGTTTCACAGTTCAATCATGTGAAAATACAGAATTTGTTTGTTTTAAGTTTCCCAGGCAACTTCAGTGGGTATTACATTAATTATTGTCTATTCATTTTTTCCATGGATTTCACTTTTTTTCTATACCCTTTTCCTCAGTAGGTCCCTCCACAGACTGCAGTATTTCCTTCTACAAAATAGCTGGGCCAGACTCTCAACTACCATTGATTGTGCCTGAGAATATTTTCTACCTCTTTCTTTCTTTCTTTCTTTCTNTCCAGGGGTGTTGAAGAACATTATGTATGAGGAAGAACTGTAAATGATCTGTAAAAATTATCTGTAATTAAATCCTCACAATCAAGAGCCCTACCCATTCAGCTGCAAATTCAGGCACTCTTTCTGGTCTTATTTCTAGTCCTGTAGCTGTAAGACACAAATGTTATAAATGCCAACAGATTTACCTCTTCACTTCTCTCCAATGCCCCATCTGTTTATTGTTATTTTGCCTGGGATCCTCCTTTGGAGTGAAACAACTTGCTGATAAATTTGTCTCTTCCTACTCTCACCTCTCCTGGTTAAAACCTCAGCAGTGGCACAGGTGAAACTGCATCAAGCTCAGTCCTCCTCTGGTGTTTTAGACAGCACCAGCTATCTCCAGTTTTTTATTTCAGATGCTTGAAATACTAGGGCTACAATGAGTCCAGAAGAGCCTGAAGGCCAGCACAGAGGGGCTTGGCATTGAACAGTATGACTGCAGGACATTGACTTTGGCTTTGACTGCCAGCGCTCCTGTATGAGAATGCTGCTGTGGTATCAGATCAGGAACAGAAAGAGCCCTCCGGGAGTGCCTGCCACTGCTTTTTTCTATGAAACTAGATGTGAGTCTCTGAAATACAAGACTGAATCTAAGTCTGTTGGCTCCCAGATTAGTGCTCCAGTCTCGAGGTTATTTCTACCTCTCTGAGCTCTGTATTTTGTGCAAAGTCCATCCTGCCAGCGAGGTGGCTCAGATCATGTCTGACAGACTGACACGAGGATGCAACTGCCTTTACAAGTCACAGACAGACTGACACACACAGCCTCTGGGCATCTGTGCAAGCAGAATTTAAACCATGGAGGAAAACAGGTGATTGCAACTTCTCAGAGAGCTAAACAAACTCAGAAGCTGAATCCCTCTGTTAAGAGCTCAGTGCTTAAAGTACAAGTAGCAAGTGATGTCAAACAACCATTTAATTTTTTTTCTACATACTCCCATGAATTTAGGATTGTACATATGTAAAGGGGAGGGAGGTAGTCTGTTTATATATGGGAACCCATTTACTGTGCACATAAATCTATTAAGTATACATTCTATATTTATGTACAAATGGTACATATACAAGTGTTTATGTACGCATATACACATGTGGGTTTATGTGCATATATATATTAATATATATGTACATTAATAGAATAGACTTTCTCATTTGGCTATTTAAGGCAAGACTTCTGAACAAAAATTAGTGCCAAAACCCCATTAAGTTTTCTGACTTACTCCCTCTGACTTCTCTTAAAACTCAAGGCTCAGCCAACAAATATGGTCACAAAACTCTCAATATTCCATTCACAGAAACTCCAGCCTCATCTTCATGAAGTCTTCATCTGAGCCTTTACATTTTTCTTTTATTTCTTTTTCCCACATTTTTTTCAATTTCTCTACAGATATTTTAATGAGTTATTATTAGACCTCATTTTTTATGCAGGCTATTCTTCATGTCTTTTCCAGAATATTTGCATCTGTGGTTCTGATTTTCATCCAACAATGACAATTTGGGTATAAACTCTGGAGAAATGAGAGGAGATACTACATCATCTCTGGATCCCTCATTCCAGTTTTCTAAGCTATGGACTTCATCTCCTTATGCCCTGGAGTCAGTGGAAAGAACTAAACCCCTTCCCAAGGGAACAGGAGCCATTTTCTAGAAGTGCCTACCTGTTTTCCATATGCACAATACCTGCAGAGCTGTGCCATTTCACTTAGACACCTACAGTGGGATGCATCAAGCAGAGCTTGACAATTTTTAGCTGTCTTGATGACAGTAACTTTTATTCTGAAGTGAAATCTTAGACTGAAAACAGGTTTAATTAAAACAGTGAGAGCTTGTGTGTAAACCAGCCCTTAGGCACCTTCACAGAGCCATATAAATCAGAGCCGTACAAGACACGTTATGTTCCTGAATGCATCTGCCTGTCAGAGAGAGCCCACCCATGCAGGATATCTTGTAGCATTTTATTCAGCCTAGTTTTAAAAGCCCAAATCATTCCACCATTTATTCCAACTTGCACAATACACTCAGAGAAAATGCCCTGACTACTTAAGGTCATTTAAAAACCCTACAACACTGTACATAAAAATTGCTACCAATGGGGTCCTGCTCAATTTACAAATAAGATAATTGCAACTCTATATAAATTCTTTTTACAGTTTCAGCTTGTTGCAGTGTTTTTATTTATTACGACTGCTATGATTTTTATAATAATACTTCTGTTTTAGTTGTGGCTGTTAGTGACAGAAGTCTAAATATATTGGATAGGGAAGTAGGTAATATTCCTTTGTAAAGGACTTTGTAAAAACTGCTGCCATGGAAGTGCAGAGCTAGAACTGAATACCAAGGCAGCAGCACGGTTAGGATCATATTTGCTCCACCTGAACTTCAAGACAGCCTAGACCAGGTTGTAATAGACATTTTGAAGTGGCAGCCATTTTCTACTACTGCCATGAATAAACTTAAACGTTCCCACAGAAAAACTAGTAACACAGAACAAATGAGAGAGGGCAGACATGATGTTTTCATTAAATTCTTTTGGGGGAACACATCACAACTGACCTCCCCATTCCTGAAGAACCAGTATGATCCACTCTCTGCCATCACAGACCTAACAGCCATTTGGCTCCCAGGAAATCTGCCAGGTCATCTTACAGGTGGGTTTAGGTTCATCTGCAGCTTCATGCTATGCGTCACCTTTCACTGATACTCAGACACAGATAGAGGGAAAAAAACACAGAAATTAAGACAGGCAAAAATGCCATAAGATACCTCACCAGGTGCAAGTTCTGCAGGAAGGAAAGAATCTCTGCCTAGGAACTAGTCTAAGTTCATGCAATGTACACCATGAGTCTCCTGGGTGGACCCCAAACCCTTCCCTACATCCCATTTTCTGGCACAGAATGCAAACATAAAGATTTTGCTGGTGGACACATTTGTAGCTCTGTATCAAAACACATCTACAGGGCCAAATTGCACCGTAACATATTACTTGTCTCACAAGACTGCCAGAAGTTTTAACTCATTTCCACTTGTAAAGGGAAATTTTGGAAAAGCAGCAGTGGGGAAAAAAAAGCCATTGATACCACCAGAAAAGAAAAGAAAAAGGGTGCTCTGAAAAAACATGGATGTGAAAAGAGCTGTTTCCAGCAATCATGCAGTGCCTCTGCCATTTATCCACTTTTCTGTCTTCTTCTCTTTCAAGAAGCAGGTGCCCAAATAGATTTGCTCATGTATTCAGATTCCATGTTTCTTTTCAAAATGCTCATCATCAGGCACAAAAAAAAAAATAGAAAAGGAGAAAAGAAACCACACCTAGACTTCAGCAAGGCGCTGATGAAAGGCTTTTCCCTGATAGTCAGAGAGGGGTTATGGAAGGGGGTAATTAAAAAAAAAAAAAAAAAAAAAAGGTAGGATGTAGTTCACAGTCGGGCTCCAAATAAAAATGGAGTCTGCCAAACCCAAAAGGGAAGACAGGTTGTCATTTTAGTGCATCCTGCAGCACTGAACAAGCACAGAAGCCATTTTCCTTGCAAATGCTCACAGAGAAAATTATTCTTGCAAATAAACAGCCTCCAAGCCATGGCTTAAGACAGCGTGTAAGAGTGCACGTGTTTGAGTGCAGTCACTGCAGATTTTGCTTTACTTGCATTGTAGCATATTGTGACCTACATTAAATGGTTTCTGTGCACTGACCACAGAACAAGCAGGCTCCAGTGACAGAGCCCAGCATGCAGACAGCTCTGTTTCATTAAGAAAGCAGCACAGAATGCTGCAGCTTTGCTGTTTGCCATTTTAGAACAGCAATGTACATCTGCCACGGTGTACATCTACAAACACCACTGGGGAATATCAACTGGGTACTGCAGCACTGTGAGAGGGGTTAGAGGGGTCTGTGCTCCTGCCTAAAGTCCCCGTCTCAGCTGACTTCCATCCCAAAGACGACAGTGCACCTCATTGTGCTATGTGGCAGATCAGATGCTACTGCCCTGCTGGATGTGTCTGCAGTGCTTCCACTTCCCATGGAAGATTACCAGTGGAGGTCAAACACAAAGGGCCCTCCATACATGGACCCTCCACGTATTTATTGTCACATATTCACGGTGCCATACGAGAGGCAATAAACCTCTGCACCTAAGCTGGCTTCCATGGTTCCAGCTTGAAAGTGTGTGGGCAAAAAACCTTCTAACCCCTTAAACAGATATCAGGGAGTATATCACAATAATAACAACCTCCACGTGCTAGTCAGCAGAGCTTGTCCATGGGATTAGTGTGAAGAATTCTAAATCCTAGTTTTACAGAAAAGAAACTGAGATGTCTAAAGCTAATTGATTTTCCTGCACAGTAGCATAGATATACTAAAAATGAAATATAGTCTTTACTATGTTTTTTTATAATGGGAAGAAATAAAAAAGTGGATGTGGACATGAATATATACAGAATAAAGTGCATATATATCTTACAGACATACAGGAACATATGAGTAGAAAATAAGCCTGTATAAGAAGAAATGACTGTGTAAATTTAGAAAATGCCAGCTCTAAAATTCCTTCTGTAACCTTCTAGCACTTTAAAGATGCAGTCTTCCATTGCCATGGAAAATACTAGATTTTTCTCAGATTTCAATAATGACTGTAACTAGGAGTAAATATGGCTATAAATACCATATATATGCAAAGGGTCAGATGTGGAATTGCACAAGTAAGTTTAATAATAACTCTGTTTGTTCCTAAGTACTGACTTTGCAATCTTATTGTTCATTAAATGTGTATGTTGAATGCAGTCAGGATCACTTTCTGTATTTACACAAATGTACTCACCACTTTTCTGGAATTAGTACCTTTTGGGACAGACTGGAAATACAAGGTGACCGGCAGCTGTGTGAAATACAGCTGTTCAGCTGTGTTATTTATCTATGTATAGATCCAAAGCCTACTAAATGTGGTCTGTGGGATAGTTTGGGTCACTTTCTTTGTCCAGATGGTCCATCTGATGTGTCCCTTGTCACACAGGGTACCGTATGCTGGGGTATGCTCCGAGGACTTGGATCAGATGTTATCAAGCCTTCATGTTCAGTTTGTTTCTGCAAAGTAAAAACAAACACCAGCATGTCCATTTGGACTCAGCTGTGGTATTTCTATTTACCACATCAACTCCAGGCAGCCATCATAATTAGCAACCTCATGAAGCTTGTGCAGCATTTGGCTTCCTCCTGCCTGTTTGACTCTGAGCAAATGGAAGGACATTTGGTGTGAGTGGAGCAGACGGGGAGCAGCTGGGGAGGTGTCTGCATTCCCACCTTCATACAAAGGTTCAAAGCTGTCTGTCTTCACCTCAACAGCTCAGATCCTATGATGACCCTGGACCAGACACAGGGCATCTCTGTGAATATTGTAGTCATAACCTGCTCCTCTCTGTAGTATCCAGATTCCTACACTACCACACTCTGGACACTGTCTGCAATGCCAGACATTTGATTTTACAATTCTGTCATTTCTGAGCCTCAAAAAAGGACCAGTTTGAGCTCACTTTAACTCTGGGAAAATTCCCTTTACTCTGCTGGTGCTTTTTGTCAGACACTGTAGATAGGCAGCAGAGATTTTGATCTGCACAGTGTTGTCTTTCAGGCCAGGAAGGTGCAAAATGTACCAGAATGCCCTACACAATCAAAACCTCTGGAAGCAGACTTTCCTGTTCCAATGGTCTGGTCTTTCTGCTGCTCATTATAGCGATTAACTGCACTCCATTTTCACCAAGGAGAGCATAAAAATTTGTAGCAAAGACTAATTTTGCATTTAAGAAGACATTGCAAATGAAAGGGTAATTGCACATTAGAGTGCAATGGCAGAGCAATGGAGGGTTTGTAACAGCTGAGAAGACAACACTCTGTCACCAAAGGTTTAAGTACACCTGATCCTGCCTTACTGCAGAGAGTGGCAATAAGCGATTTTTGAGGACCTTTGCAGTCAAACGTTAACATTTTGCCATCTTCCTATCTTTAAGCTTTGTTTAGCTGATCCTGATGAATTTAGCAGAAAGTTTCATCTGTGACACCACCCGCCCCTTGTTCCACAGTACACTTGAAAACAGAATGCCACACAATTCAAACTCATCACTAAAATAATGCATCTATCTCCCACGCAACATCAGTGTGAGGAGGAGAAATTCCTAATGAATGTCTCCAAATCCTCAGAGAATGTCAGAAACAACACTAGCCCATTTTTCTTCCAAGCCCACATAAAACTGAGAGGCTATAGTTCTGCAGGAAAGTGGGATGGATATATCTGTTTAACAAGGACAAGCAGACAGTAGAAGGTAGAAAGTAGGGAACAAAATAAGCTTTCAGCAGTGCAATTTGTGAGAAGTCTGTGCTGTCAGGAAATTGAAGAACAACATACGGGGACAGCTTCTCCATGATGCTCAGAGAATGGAGTGTTAATCAGAAGAGTAGCTGCAGCTTGTCAGCTAGTCACTGAGCATTGCATGTATGAGAGTTTGGGACAGTTTTCCTGATTACAAAATGCACTGTTAACTTTCACCACATAATTTTACAGAAGCATCCCAAATACCACACAGAGAAAGTCCAGCACAGCCATACCAAAATATTTTGTCACATATAAAGCCTCTATCTCCCTCATAAATTCCTTTCCACCACCACCCACAATCTGTAACTCCCAATTCTGCAATCAACAGACTGTGGATATGCTTGGTCTTGTTTGGCACGACATACTCAAGGATGAGAATTCTTGCTAGGATGCTGACCTGGAACTGCAGAAAAAAAAAATCATATTTTAGTATTCACACAGACAGATCCTTACTGGCTAAGGTGAGAAGAACACTGAGACTATGTGCCTCCTGTCTCTAGCAGTAACATGAGAATGTGGATAATTCCGCAGTGTTTTCAAAGTGTACAATGGAGTTGAAATATAATAGCTGTATATCACTGTTCACAAAAATCACAGGAGTAAATAAACCAGATCTTTCTCCCTTTCTATCTCAAAAGCCAAAAAATTATCTTATCACTTATAACTACACCTTCTTTGCAAATCCCATACGCCTTCTCTCCTCCCACAATGTGTTTCCTCAGGAATGTCTCTTTCCCCATACTTCTTCCACAGTGCCCCAAGGTACAGTAATTATTTTTCCTCAAAGCAGATGAGGATATAATGATGGCTTTACTATATACAGAAGTGATGCTGCAATTTCTCTGTCATTTTCAGGATGCTAATAATAAAAATTCTACTGCAACTATTATGCCACTGCCTCTTGTCTGTTCTTCAGCCCACTGTGATGACAGGCTGATTTAGATATGATTCCCAGCAAGAAGAATGAGCAAGGAGAAGTTATAAAATGTAGGTATGAAATCTGAAATTTCAGAAATTTTTATGATGGCAGTAAGTCCTTGCAGACTTAGAAAGACTGAAGTTTCTAGCAGCTGGGATTGCCAGGCAGAGGTGAGTTGCCTGCAGTAGTCAACTCACCATGCATTTGTGGGTCACTGCATATCAAGCTCATAACATTGAAGGTCAAGCCAGGAAGTCAAGTCAGCAAATCAAGGTCAGCATCAGCAAAATTAGGGACTGCAGTTTAGATAAAGCAAGGATATAAGGCAAGTATTGAGTTTAAATCGCAGAATCATGGGATGATTCTGTTTGGGAGTGACCCCAGGAGGCTGTCAGTCTGAACTCCTCCTCCAAGCACAGCCAGCTATGGTGTCAGAGAAAGTTGCTTGGGACTTGATTCAGTCAGATCTTGAAAATTTACAGGGATGAAAAGTGTACAGTCTCCCAGGAAACCTCTTCCACTGCTGGACTGTCTTTATGGAGTCTTCTTGCATGGATTCAGAATGGATGTAAGGAGAATCCGGCTCGCTTAGCCTCTCCTCACAGAGCACATACTTCAACACCTGACCATCCTAGTGGCCCTGCTGAACTTGCTCCAGTTTGTCAATTACTTCCTGCACTGGGACCCCAAAAGAGGTGGCTGTACCTAGATGTGATCTAATGAGTGCTGAGTAGGGGGAGAAGGTCACTTCCCTCAGTTTCCTGTCTCCGCTCCTGTTCATACAGTCAAGGAGGCTTCTGCCCTCTGTGCTGCAGGGCTCGTGTGCAGCCTGCTGTCTGTCAGGTCCTTATTTCATAAGTCAGCCCATTCCACCAGTCTGCCTCTGTGTATCTCTCTGGCAGCTCTGCCCTCGAGTATATTGACAGGTGCCTCCCAGTCAAGACTGATCAGTTCATCACCTCCTCTAGGTCACTGATAAACATGTTAGATGGGTCAGGACAGAGCAGAACTGATAAACCTCACTGAAGGTGTGGTGGTACAAAGGAAGACCGCATAGTTCAAGGAACTCTGAGTATCCCCTGTAGCTGATCCACAGCTTGGGGAATTGAGAAACTGCCTGACTACCAAGTGAAAGCAAAAAAGAAAAACAGGGGGAAAGGAAGATGGAAAAGGGAAAAAGAAGAGAGGGAACAACAACCATTTGGGTGAAGAGATCAGAAATAAAGAAGCAGAATGTGTGCTCCAAGAGATAGTGAGACAGAACAAACAGAAACCTGCCACCATGCCCAGGGGATTTTGTACCACAGTTAGCATTAACTCAGTAGATATTTTCTCTGTCACTGTGGCTTAAGTATAGATATGATCACCAGGCAGACTTTATCACATTTTCCTGAAAACACTGATGACTTTCATTTGAAGGTCATCTTTTGAATATTTACAAAGTAGCATAACAGTAAATAACTTTAAAAAAATAATGGCCTTGTATATACAACTTCCTATATTCACACTGATGATAGAACATTTAATCTTGAAGACCAGGAGAAAATCCTCCACTGGTCTCAGGTCCATATAAAGATGTTTTTATTTCATTAACTTTATAAATGTCTGAGTTTGGGTGAGCTCATGATTTGAGGCTTCTTTTATAGTCTGTAGACAGAAATGAGCACATTCAGAGAGTGATTTATTAGAGCAGTCTTAAATGCAAATCTCCTCTGGAGACTTCAATTTCTCTCTTCAATTTCAGTGAAGGGAAGGTCATGTGTCTAGCTCAGACTTGGTTGCCTAACTTGGAGCAGAAAGCAAGAATCCTTCCTCCTGTAATTACACAGACCATTGGGAATCCTACCTGAGCCTTGCTGAGAAGAGCTGATCCTTGTGGGAACAAGATTTTTATTGCATAAGACTATAACAGGAACTAAATCCTCCTGTCTGCTTTTTTCATTACCTTTTGTTGACAAACACTGTTCTAACATATTAAGTCTTAGAGACAGTGGGGAAAAGTTGAGAAAAGATGTTGTTGTGCAAGCAGTACAGTTCAGAAATTAAAACCAGACATTTCACTATGGCAAAAAAAAAATAACCCTGGCTCTTCGTATCATAGCAACAACTTGCATCCCATGGTTGTAGAGAGCAGCAAAAGGACAGCAAATGCATTAAAGTCACTCATTAACAACTTGAACATGATTTTCATTAATTTTTGATTCTGTGTCAGAAACACCCGTGCAGAGCCATGTAGATACTCCAGAGAGACAACGAATGTACTGCCACCCTGGAAAAAGTAGGAATCCCAGCTGTCTTTGAGATGCATGTGTCCAGGAAACCAGAAACGTGATCTGGAATTCACTTGATCACATCTAGAGATCTACCACAGATGTCTCAACATCTGAACTAGGCATCTTTTGTACTCAGTGGAGGAAAAGAGATATTTTCTGGGGAACATTTGAGCTCGCAGAAAAGTAGACATCTAGTGCTCAAGTCCATTGCACATGTGTAGGTATCTAGTGCCATTTCAGGACTGCAGTATCCAATGGGGCTGTCACATATGAGAAAGGACCCATGTCCTCCTGGAATAGGAGCTAGTAGCCAAGTGCGAGTATCTTAAACTGCAGTAGGTGCCACAATAATGTAGACACATTGAACTGGATTTTTACATAGCAGGGATGGAATTCAGGACCAGAAAGTAGAAGCATATCAGATATTTGAAATCAGCTGGTCACATGAAGGTATTCCTTTGAGACTATTAGCTCTCAAGACTCTACTGCATTGATTAGACCTTCATCCATTGTGATGGAGGCTTAGAAACTTCACTTGCATGTAATCATAAATTTCAGTGCCTCAGTGTGCATCCACTCTTAGAGTGACATTGAGCTAAGTGTCATAAAAATGCCATAAGACATCTAGCTGTTCCAGGAGAACTTTGCAGCTTTTGTTAGTGATGTCTCTTTCGTAAGTCAGACCCATATGGGTGTGTGAGATTCCATCAGGCACCTCAGATTGAATTAAACACTGTATTTTAATGACTGAATTGAACTTCTTGTAAGTTAATGGGATGGTTTCCAAGTCTAGGGTTCACAGCAGGAGAATACCAACACATCCCTCAGCAGGTGATGCATCTGTACTACAAAAAGAGTCCTGCACCTCCTCCCATGCATGCACACAGCCGAGATAATAATGATGAGCTGCAACAGCAGCAATGGTTGGACAGCAGCAAGAGCACCTTAGGCACTCCTCACCTTTCCATATGTAAGGCAACCTGGAAGAGGAAGGATTTGTCCCATCCCATTTCAGAAAACATCAGTATCAATTTGATACAGATATGAACTGGGCACCAGAGAGAAATGAATCCTATTAGGGAAGAGTTCACCTGACATTTTCTTTGGCATAGCATCATTCTTGCTCTGTGAGTGCCAGCTTCCCTTCTCTGACTGCCAAGGCAGACTACATGACCATTTCAAATGTAATTGTCTCTACTGTGAATATCAAGATCTGGTCACATCCCCCGTTGCAGTATACAAGAATCTCAGCAGCAAGGTTGCCTCATGCTTTGTCCATTTCCTGGGAAATGGATAAACTGGCTCAAAGAAACTGTTTGAAAAGTCTCCAGTAGGTGATCTTGACTATGTTTCTGCCACTGTTGGACTGCCTCATGAAGCAGATTTGCCTCTGCCTCTCACTCAAGTGGTTTTACTGCATTTTTTTTCAAGCAATGCTATATAATTCTGAGGAAGGACTTTGAGAGACAGAAATACATATATACATATAATCTCTGTGTGTATATGCATAAGCTTTTTCCCCACCACTCCACAGTTCTGTCCAATCCTTTTCAATGGTCCAAAGTTACAGTAGTTTCATAATTTCCATAGGAAAGCTATACTAACATTTATTACTTTAAAAGTTCACTCAATAGTTACTCTGGGCTTAGCCTATATTTTATTTCTGTGAGAACTGAAAATGTGTCAAAAGCCAACAGTAGAATAGAAGTAGAAAAAAAAGGAAAAAAAATGTATAGAGGCATACAAGAAAGAGCTTGTGGCATATGCATGAGCATAAAACTTCAAGAAAAAGTTAAATTAATGAAGGTAGTTCACAGTTTAAAATTAATTATTTTTGCATTTCTTTTTCTCAAAGGTTCCTCTTCAGTATTCCAAATATAAATGGTGGTGGGATTATTTAGAAACCAAGTACATTATAACTAAGGCCTATAGCAACCTCACTCAGCAGTGAAATTTGTTGTCTCCCTCTGATCCTCAGATTATGGAGATGAGGGGATGAATGTACATCAGTAAGATTCCCTACCGAGATAGTTTTTCACTCTTTTCAGTAAGAAAAAGATCAAAGGGAAAATAGCTAATTAACATACCAAAGGAGACAAAACCCCTAGAGCTTTATCGTTGTTGCAATCCAATAATAAACAGCCAAGTACAAAAAAGATTATTTGATAGTGACACACAGAATTGAAAGCCTTTGAAATGTCAGCTTCTCAAAAAAAATATTTTCAGAAGGAAAAAAATATCCATAATTATACAGAATAATGCTTAAGCATCGGGGAGTAACTCTTCACTCCTATGAGAGCTTGCTTGTAAAACTACTGTGCTTAAGAACAGCTTGGGTTGTCTTTATCTAAAATAAAATAAATTTTTAAAAAATACCACACAAAGGCTTCAAATCCCTTCCTGTGCAAACACTCCATTCTTTTATAAATTAAAAATTAAGTACAGTTGTTCTTGTTCTGTTAAAAAAATATCATCAATCTGCATTCCCAGATAATCTTCCTACTTTTACAGACTTAAGGGCAGTGGAACACCAAGGTTTCAAATGATGGCTGTCTGGGCTGGTGAACTCCTATTCCATGCTGTAAGTTCTAGCTACTTTTAGAAAGTCAGAGACAAAAAAGACAAATTCAAGTAGCAGTAAATCATGTGAAACTCTTCCCTGGGGAAAGCAACTGCTCAGACTACATGGATGCATCAATATCAATAAAAGAAAAAGGACCGGGGCATGGGCCCAAGTATATTAATTTGCAAGTGGTTTCTCTGGCACACTTTTGGCTCAGAGCAGCTTTCTTTTCACAGCACTATTAAAAAATTAGCACCACTCCGAGAGCATTCACAGCAGATACTGAATTTGGGGATCATTTTAGCTGCATGGATGGGAACAGTTTCAGAATCACAGAACCACAGAATCATTTAGGTTGTAAAAGACCTCCAACATCATCAAGTTCAGCCTTTGACAGACCACCATCTTATCAATTAGACCAGAGCACTAATGGGATGTGCCTACAATGGCTGATGTCAGTACTTTCAATTACCTTTAAATGAGCATGACAACAGGTACAGGAACCTGAGGAAGGAAGGAAAATAAACATTATTCTTGTCTTCAAGAAGGGCAAGAGGGGTGATCCAGGGAGCTATAGGCCACTCACATTGATCCCTGGGAAAGCGATGGAGCTGCTAATCCTGGAAACTACATCCAGGCACAGTAAGGACAAGAAAACCATCAGGAATAGTCAGCATGGATCCATCAAAATAAAGACATGCTTGACCAACCTAATAGGGTTCTATGATGAAATAACTGGCCTGGTAGATGCGGGAAGAGCAGCGGATATTTTCTGACTGGATCTCAGTAAGACTTTTAACAGCGTCTCGTGTAAGATCCTCCTAGAGAAGCTGATGAAGTATAGGCTGCATGAGCGAACTGTGAAGTGCATTGAAAACTGTTTGCATGGCTGGGCCCAGAGTGGGGCAAAAGTCTTGTCAGTCCAGGCATTTATTAATAAGGTACCCCAGCCTGTCACCCTGGGGTACAGGCTCCAATCCTGCTCCAATCCTGTTCAACATCTTCGTCAATAATCAGGATGACGGGACAAGGTGTGCTCTCAGCATATTTCCAAATAACACAAAACCAGGAGTGGCTGATACACCAGAGGGTTGAGCTGACATAGTGAGGAACTTCAACAAGCTGGAGAAATGGGTTAAAACAGGAACCTCATGAATTTCAACAAGAAATGCAAAATCTTGCATCTGGGGGGGAACAACCCCAGGCAGGAGTGCATCCTGCAGGTCCACTCAGCTGGAAAGCAAGTTCAAATGTGGACACCAGATTGAGCATGGCCCAGCAGTGTGCCATGTTTACAAAGAAGGCAAATGGTATCCTAGCCTGCATTACACAAAATATTGTCATCATGTGGAGGGAGCTGATCCTTACCCCCTATCCAACACTGATGTGTCCACACTTGGAGTACTCTATCCAGCTCTGGGCTCCTCAGTATGAGAGAGACATGGGCATGCTGGTGGAGAGTCCAACAAAGGGTCGTGGGGATGATTAAGGAACACGGGCACCTCATTTACAAGGAGAGTGTGAGAGAGCTGGGACTCTTTAGCCTGGAGAAGGCTCAGGGGGATATATGAGTAACTGAAGGGAGAGTCCAAAGAAGATACAGACAGATTCTTCTCAGTGATGTCCAGTGACAGAAAAGAGGCAATGTGCACAAACGGAAATATGGGAAGGTCCTCCTAAACATAAGGTAACACTTTTTCACTGTAAGGGTGAACTGGAGCAGGTTGCCCATAAAGATTGCGGAGTCTCCCTTCATGGAGGTATTCAAAGCCATCTGGACACTGTCCTGAGAAGTTGCCTCTAAGTGACCCTGCTTGAGCAGGGAATTAGGCCCAATCACCTCTAAAGGTCTCTTCTGACCTCAGTAGCACTGTGGTTCCGCAATATCTTCTCCCAACAAAAGTATTTGGCTACCATTGTTGTAGGAGAAAAATTATTTTCCTTTGCTTTTACTTCTACTCTCTGAATAAAGGTAAGTTTCAGTTTCTACTGGAACCAGTCATTACAAAAAAAATTAAAATTCTTCATTTCACACTACAATTCCTTAATTTATTCAGCATATTTTTGACGTTCGCTACTGAAGTGCTAATCTATAGTCCTCATTGACAGCAAAACAACAAGCTCATTTCTTGAACCCTTTTTATGCAAGGCAGGGACGCAAAGGAGATGCAAGGCACCACCCAAAACTCACTGCCTGACTCAGCCATTGAAAGCAGAATCCATGTGAGTTAATATAAAACACAGTAAATACTGTGTTTTACCTTTTAAATCCTAAAGCAGGCAGATCCATGACACAGGCACTAGATGATCAAGAAGCAACAGTGGGTGGAGGACCCCAGCTTTTCAGTAGAGCCTGGCCCAGTCTGGGCTACTTCAAAACCCAATCTGCTGGAGAGGAGCTAGCCCTCATGTGAACACAAGCCACGTTGTGCCACACAGATCTTGGGCCATGGACTGACCTCTGGATGTCTTTCTACAGCAAAGCAGCAATTTGGTCACAGTCATAAATTATCTCCTTGCGTGAAAAAGCTGCATCTGTATTCCCAGTTAAATCACAACAGTCACTAACTTGACGCAGAGAATATTCTAAATTAAACCAGTTGGATCCAAAACAGAACAAAAAAGCCACTTTCAGAGGATCAGTCTTCCACTTCAGTTGTGCCAAGCTTAATATGTCAGCTATTATATATAGAGATAAAAAGCTTTCCATTGAAAAGAAACAATTATCATAAATAAATTCCTGAAAGATGCCCAGGATATGCCATTTGAGAGCCTAAATGTGACTACATTGTGGTTTAGTAACGTGTATTGGTTCCTAAGTGCAGTGCAGACTGGCCAAAATAACCACCTGTAGCTGCAGTTGGCAGGATTGCCACTGTCACTGTCCTGATACACAGGTCAAAAGCATCCAAAGTCCACACCTCTGAGCCTGCCCTGGTAGTCTGGCAGCAAAGGGCTGCCTTTTACCATACTAGTGGTAAACTCAAGCACACAGCATAATTTGGCCTGAAATCCCAAAATAACTGAAAATTAATTTTACTCTTCAATGTAGAAATCACCCTCATGTAGGCAGCAGAAGTGCTAAACCCAAATTGATCTGGAACTGTATAAACTGGGTTTCAAAAACTCCCTTCCAGTTGTGACTGAATCACACCCCCTATTTAAAAAGTCAATCTAGAAAGAAAGGAGGAGAAACTTAGCAGTCAGCTAATAGACAAAATTATTCTGTGGGTCCTTTCTATGGATGCTTAGGGCAGGCTGTGAGCACACCTCTGCTCTTGCAGAGTTAGTCATTTCAGTGTGAATGAGATGATAAAAGTGCCCAAGTTTAACCATGATTGTTTTTCCACTTCAAAAAGACTCCAAAGGCTCTCAGAACTTCTGCAGGACTGCAAAAATTCTTAATATTTGCTTGTGAGTCCCAATTCACCTAAATGTGACATTTAGAACTGCTTTTGCTAAAGCAGAAACAAATGTGCATTACAGGCTAGGAGAGATATTATGCCATAATGACTCTTTGGCAAGCTGCCTAAACACAAAAGGCTTCTGACAAATCAATATAAGAAGTGTTTTATACAACATAATAATTGCTTTAGCTATCTACAAGACACATTTTTTTATGTTCATTATCTTTTCACTATAAAAGCATTAGAGAATTTAGAAACACCATGAGTGTATTTTCATGTCTGACTATTCTCATGTGTATTACTAAAAATAATCCTTTCATCAGTCATTAATCATTAGTACTAGGCAAATACTGCCCTCTTCCCAAATAAAAATCACACATATCCTTGTACACGCCAAAATTAATTCACTTCAGTCCCTATTGTGTTTATTTTCTCCCACCGTTTTAGGGAAATGTTCCTAGAGGAAGAGGGAGAACTGTTGAGAAAGGCAACTCTCTATGAATATCAGAAATCAGAGAGCTTAACTTACAACAGAAGGTAACTAAATATTTTTACTGTAAACTGAGTTCAGTGTGTTGTGACACTGTAGCATGCCACATTACTTATAAGATCAGTCAAAACCATCCACATTCTGCATAACAAACACACACAAAGAGTCACTTATGAAATGGAGAATTATTTTCATAAATTAATTGGGAACAGATTTCCTCACATCTATTCCCATAAAGAAGCAGCTTGTTCCACAGACAGGTTTTTCTTCTTCAATATGAGTAACCAGGAAAGTATTTGACCCTTGACCAACGATTTTGAAAAAAGAATATGTTTTTAAAATATCCCAATCTGCTCATGGGCAAATTCATCAGCAGAACAGCAGGCAAAATATTTTACCTTCATTACTTTTTATTATTTACCCATCTATTCTATTGTCTCTTCAAACCCTCACCCTTTATAATGCCCCTGCCCCCTCCCTCTTTAACTCCAACTGCAGCAGTAGAGCCTTTTGTAAAAACCTCCTGTTGATAGCATTCATTACATGTTAGTTTGAAAAGTGATGAGGTAGAGAATGCCTGGAATTAAAATAGGAAAATGATTACTACAGAGGAAATGCAGTGGCAGTAATTATCAAGTACACTAAGTTTTCACTGTTTGATTACGAATCTCAACCAGCTACCATAATTTCGTATTCAGAGGTGATTGGGGTAGAAGAAGAAAGAAGTATGTTTTTCAAGGCTTTGTGAGGCTCCCTCACTTCCTCATTATGTCAAGCTTATCTACACAAAAAGATACTCTAAATGAATATTGTTCAGATTGTAAAGTCATGCATTCCAGTGCTACTAAATGCCAAAATTAAGATTTCCTGAAAACATTAATTCAGTCTCTTCCTTATACATATGCATTGTGCCACACTCTTTAATTACTTGATGATATACTATTTTTTCCATATAGTCCTTGCCTCATTCTGTACTCATGCTTGATGGTGCTCACTTAATGAGTAAGCTATTCAACCTTTCCTTTTATCCTCCATATCCAGTGTGGCCCCAGTGCTTTACTTACGGCACGTGATTGAAACCCTGCTATGAAGAAGGAATTAATTTTCTCATGGGCTTTTCTATGGCTGTCATCACTATCATATCATAAATATTCATTAGGCCAGAGAGAGAGAGAGAAAGAGAGATATGCTGTAGTTTGGTGTTTGGAAGACTCACCTGGGAGAGACCTCCAACACGGTATCTGGTCCTATGAATACTTAAATAGCATGTATCAAAGAGAATACACCAAAATGAGACACTAACCTGGTACTTGCAGACTCCTGGTTAAAGCAGTCATCAGAAGGGGAAACTTGGGTTGGAGACCTTCCCAATTAGGCAGAAACTGTCCCTAGGCCTTCAGAGGATTCAGTATCACATATCAGACTGCTGCTTGCTTTTCCAACAGAAGACAACTGTGGATAACACACTTAACTACAGAATGTGGCTTGCCACAATGTGAAGAAATGGAAAGCTGGCCTTCCTCTAGCTGAAGGCAACTCTTCTTGGCCTGCTCAGGAAATTCCTCCCCAGACTTTCAGTCTTCTTCAGACTCTTCTTGAACATCCAATTCCCTTCATGTCCTCTGCCAGGGCCCAGAATATAAGATGATAAGCCTTTAATGGTAAGTCTAAAGTAAGTACCAGTGAAGGACCTAAGCCTAGCCTAGCCCATAAAGACCTTAAAATAGGGCAATCCTTCTTCAGGCCCACGTTTCCTAGCACTCAGTGCACATGGTGTTACACCACTGCATAAGGTGCAAAGGCATCTGCCCCAAGCAGCTCAGCACTCACAGCTCAGCACCCACCTCTTTCTCCGTGAGGTGTTCAAAAAACAAGCTCTTGGTGAGTCAAATAGCCTCAGAGTGTGGACAGAATCTTGAGGCTGAGGACAACTCCTTTTTTTTTAAGCAAAGAACCAAAGTAGGCTCAAGGATCTCTGTGCTTCTTTCCTCCCATGCTTAATTTGCTTAATCACAACCCTGCCGAATCAGTAGCAGTTTCAAAAGGAGGAGAGAATAACACCACTCCAAAACATTTCCAGTCTCTTGACTAAGGGTGACTTCCTACTAAGCATAGTACTGGGTCATCTAAGCAGCTTTTTAGCTGGAAGACTGGCTGTAGATGAATGCAGCTGTCTTTGCCTTTTAAATTTGTTCTCAGCTATGACAGTGATAAACACCAGTTTTGCAAAGTGAGACTCAACCTCCACCCACTTTAATTTAACTTCTTTCTAATTCAAATAAAACTTATTTATGTAATGCCTCTTTCACAATTTCTTACTCGTTTGAGGGCTTAGTTTCTTAATTGCAGAGGATTGAAATATTTCTATTGATTTTCTTTTGCTAACAAATATATGTTATAAGCAGGCTTCAGCTAGCTGTCTGTTCTTTTTTTTTTTGAACCTTCCATGTCTGCCTGTGCTCCATATAAAACATTTTTGTAGATTTCAGGCTTTTTTTCCCTTGGATTTTCCACCTTTTCCTGAAAATCATCCATTCTGGAATTTCAACTTCTCTTTTAATCGTCAGAGCACACATTTAATTTGTCATAGAAACACAAGCTTTCCCACATCTAACATCCCAATTTAAATTTTAATGAACACTGATGGAGACAAAAATAATCTAAAATTTCATCTTCCTGCTGGGAACTATTGGAAAGATTACAAGAATATGATAATCTTTTCTCCAAAATTAGTCATAAACACAAAAGCAATCCCTGACTCATTTCACCTGTCTCCCAGCTGGTCATCAGGTGATAGTAATGTCTAAGCACCATTAACAAGGGTCAGATTTTAACTAGTGTCCTTAACTCTGAATGTTTCATATGAAAATTACCAATTCTTTCAACTGTCCAGATGGTTTAATAGGCTCTTTTATTCACTCACATGTAATTACTTGTCTCCTCCAAATATTTGGTTGTATTCATTAGAACACTGTGCACTCAGGAAACACCAGTCAATTCGTCAAACCTTTATTGAAGGTTACAGTTGAAACAGCCTATTGCCACCTCACCGCTTTTATCATCCACTGGTCCAGATTCCCTCAGCGGGCCGTGGGCCAGTGTCATTGAAGGGTGAAGTCTTAGACTTTACAGACCTAAAAGTCCGATTACTGTAACTCTGTCACCAAAGGGCATCTGAGAATTGGTACTGTTTAGCAGCTAGACAGTAGCCTAATGAGCAGCATGTCTGAGTTTCATCTCAGAGCTCCACAAAACATATGTGGCACTGTATAAATAGTGCATAGGGACCAGAAAACAACCAAATAAAGAGCCCCAAGAAATATAATTTGAACTGAACACATGGTGCTGGTAATGATTGGCATTCGAGTGCAGGCTGAGCACAGGGTTAAAGGAACAACCAGATTACACTTTAATGGCAGGGAAAAGGATCATTAGGAGAACACATGACACAATGTATAATGAAGTAATTATTTGTATGGGAAGGTGAGTCATGCCTGATTTTAGATGTGTGCTGTGTGCTTCTTCATGAAGAGCAGACAGACCTAGGCTTCCCAGGTGCCCTGTGGCCTAAAAAAAGGAACCCATCCTACCCTTCCAGTGCTAGGCCAAGCTGTGCCAGAGGCATCATGCTGTCTGCAGGAAATGCCAAGCTTGGAGCAAGTTTTTTCTCTAAAAAGCCTCAGTTGTTACAGGGTCCCTGAATGTCTGAAGTACAGGAGAGCCAGCAGGAGCCAGCAGAAGCCAGCAGAAGGGGGAAAAAAAAAAAAAAAAAGGACAGATGACAGCAGAAGCAGGCCAGCAAAGAGTAGCTCTAATTGATCTTTCTTTCTCCCCATCTGTGGCATGCCAAGAACCTTGAGTTTGTTCTAAGTCCTCACATGAATCTCTTCCTGCTCTATTCCTACTTACTGGAAAAACAGAAAATATTTCATTATGGCCTAGTTACAAATAATACCTTAAGCACATACAGGTTATCTAAATGAAGACTGTAATCAGAATAATAATCAAAATTGTCCATTTACATGTATCAAGGGCCTGGAGCTGGATAACAACTGCATCCAGCTCCTGGGGACCATCACCCTTGCCATGGCCTCATTTGATCACTAGCAGCCACAGCAGAGCCCTACCCAGCCACAGAAGCAGCCAGGTCTGCGCTCACCAATATTGAATAACAGGCAAGCCTGCAGGCAGGGAGGGGAAAGACAAAGACCTTCTCTCACTATGTGGGCAGCCACAACAGAAGCAGCTGTGCATGAGGATTTGTCTCCCCTTCTCCAAGGCTGGTAACCTGCTCACACCCCCCTCGTCTCTCTAGTGAGACCCACACTTATGGGATGGAGAGCCAGGAGACAGCTGACTCCTGTATCATGTTCCATTGTGCTCTGGTGTTACTCTTAGTACATGAGTGGTCATTGCTTTCAAATGGCTTGGGGACAACATCCTCTGGGAATTCCATACAGGTAAAGAATTCAGCATAGATTTACAAATTAATGTCAAGGCTACATCCCCTGCCATCCTTAAAATGTCCAAACTGCAGAACACAGACTGGTCGAAATGATGGGTATGCATGCCAGGGACTGAAACCTTTTCACCCTGCAGCATTCAGAAAGAAATGAAACCTTTATGAAAGGTTGAGAAGTGGAAGAGGGAAGAAGGTGAGATATGAACCTAGTAACCCAGCTAGTACTAGCTCACTTGTGTTCAGTCTGAACCCTCGGCTCTCAGGGCTATGTCCTTCTTAATTTACACTTAGGATGTGTTTAAATCGTGTTTATTCCCTAACTGTGAATTCATCAACATTATTGAAAGCAATTCAGCACAATTGGCAGCTCAGGTTACGCTCTTCAGATCTATGGAAGGTGTGAGTAGGATTCTGTTGTGCTAAGAAGAACCCAGTAAAAAACCTTCTCTCCAAAGTGAGTACTCTAACCACTACTTTATTATGCAGAAAACTGGAAGAGATGCTGCCTCTTTTGACTGTGGGATTGTGGGTTTTTTCTCCCAACACAAAAATAACATTTTTACAGCTGCAGGGATTCCAGCTCAGTGCACTGCAAAGGGAACACAGGGTAATAATCCCCTGAAATCTGCAGAACTGCTGCAGGAGCACGGGGAAGGGCAGAGTTTCATTCATCTCTCTTTGTTCAGTGTTCCCCCACTCAGTCAGTCCATGGGTGGGTTTGGATTCCAGCCCAAGGCATTTTGCCTCCCTCATACACAGAGGAGGGAGCATGTGTGTCTGCTTGGGGATTGTGTAGTACATAATGAGAACCAAACACTTCATTTCTAGTAACATCTGGCTTCTCCTGTTTAAGCCATAGCCGTTCACTCTCTGATGCTAACATATCATCCAGTCTTTTTGAATATTGTATCATTTTGGAATCATGATTAGTCATGTTACTATTTTTATTTCTTTTCTGCTATACACTTAGATATTTCACAAACATCCCTTAGTTTGTCATTTATCTATGTCCTTTGCTAATTTATATCTGTATCTATGAACTTCTCTATTTCTTTTTCATTTTGAAAATATCTAAAATACATTGATGCCTTCTTTTTCTATCTGGCAGAATGTCTTGATTTTTAGGGGAGGAGGGTAACGCCTACATAAACACTCATTTAAAAAATTGCAATTTGCAGATATATATTCCTTCGTTTAAATGTTTTCTCTCACTATTTCATTCATGGTTATTTTCATCTTTGGTAAACTGGCATTCTTAGGGACCCAGCCCAATTTAATGATAGTCACGTTTTGTTCAGAACAAGTCCTACCATGCCACAGAGCTGCTACAAGTCTCAGGTCCCAGAGTGCATAAGTGGCCTTGAGCTGTGCTGAGCAGACTGGCTTCATCTCAGTCCTGCCTTGCCACTGAGGACCTGTCTAAAGGCCAGTGGGCCCTTGGACAAACCATAGTCCCTGTCACCACTCTGCTGGCCTCACTGGGGCACCACAACGTGAAGGGGAGGACACTGTCCCTGCCTGTCCCAGGACATCACCTCCACTCCCTTCCACTGCCGAGCAGCCCTGTCTGTGCACTGACACCAGGACTTTTATCAAGCCTTTGTGCTCTGGCATGCTATTTTACGTAATAATTAGATCCTCTGAACTAATTTCTCATAGTAATCTTGGCATGGGTCCAAGTGACAAGAGTGCACCAAAAACATGAAGACTGTTTCACAAAGGAAGTGCAGCAACACCACTGACCTCAAGTCTGGGATGCCCATGACTTTCTCTACTGGGACTGCTCATCTATATCTGCGCTGCTCAGAGTTGGGGCAGCCCACACAAAACAGTGTGAGTAATTGATTTCTCAGTTCTGCCAACAAAGAAAAAAAGAAAAACAAACCAAGCATCTTTTCAGACCCTTTGGATTTCTTTCATCTCTTCATCTCCAGAAGAATAAAAAAATAATCAAATTGTATTGTTTTTTCAGTGCATATCATTACATTCCACTGTTAAAATCAACAGAGAATGAGAGGATTTTGGACACCAAAAATGGGCAAACACCCATTCCCCCCTAAAGAGAGACAGACAAATTCTCAAAAATTACTGGTGACATGATTTCCCCTCTTACCTGTTAGCAGCACGGGGGCCAGGATTTTGCAGTCCTGGATTTAAAAGTCTGCCCTTCTTTATGGTCTTTGAAGCTACATCTCACAGACCCACAGCCTGGGCCAGCCTGAGGTTGAGAGCACCTCTGACAGCATTTTTCCATATGTTAGCAGGACACCATCTTAATGTGTGCTTCATAAAGTGGAGCAGCTCTGGGAAGAACACTCAACAGCATGTGCGTCCCCAAAACCCTGCTGCTCGGGGTTTTTAATCTGATTGTTATTATCTAACAACAGGACACCCAAGCTCAAGGCCCCTTTCTGACCAATTTGTCACAGACAAGATATCCAAGGTTGGATGTCTTCACTGAACAACCCAATCACTCTGTGTCAGTGTCTCCTGCATGGCTTTCCCTCAACTCTGCTCCTTTGTCCTAAAAATTGCAGCACTAGAATGCTCAGGTGGTAATATAAAATGAGACATTATCTGCAGCAGATGAGAATTACCTAGCCCTGGGTAGCTTAACAGGAGGGGCCTTCCTGGGATAGATCAGGAGAAATGAAACTTGTTTCAGTACAGCTGAAGTTGTCAGCTCCAAACCACCCAGAACCTGAGCAAATGCTGCACCACCCTATACTGCTGAGTAAAAGTCATTTCCTGAATTAAACCTCTTATATTATTCTGTCTCCCACATTATTCTGCCAGATTTACACTGTTAACCCAAGTTTATGACTAGCTTTAGGAAAACTAAGATCCTATTTTCCAAAGACTAACTAGTCACAAAAATAAATACCAGTTATCACCTAGGTTTTCTACTTGTTTTACTTAAATGTATGGAAAATCATACCAGTCCATGTAAAACAGATTACAGAGGCACTTTGAAATCAGTCCACCACCCAAAATCACTTGCACAAGCTCAAAACCGGTGCCAAATATTAATAATCTAAATTAACAGAATTTTGCAGCCAATTTATATTGGCAACATGTATTTTAAGAGATAAAGGCTTCAGACTTATTTATGTCTGCAAAACTGTCTGGACGAGAAAGTACTCACTGCCCTCTTTTTCTTGCCATCTCTCTCAGTCACCACCCTAATCATAAGCCATCTCTTCAGATTTCCCTCATAAAGTGATCTCTACATCTATCTGTCATCCAGCCTTGAGTGAAGTGGCTCTTTCACTCATCTGACAGAAGTAGAGTTGGTTTGCCAAATTTCCATCACTATCACTGCATGGCACAACTCTGGGATATTAATAAATAGTTTATTACCTAGGGCCACCCAACATGGATTACTTTGGAAGCATCTCTTATCTTAGTGCAACAATTATAGCATTTAATAGGTTAAGGGATATAGTGTATGTAGGATTTCAGGAAATCCTTTCGCAAGGTTTTCGTTCCTTAGTTGAGATGCAGGGCACAACTATGCAAGGATTAGCTCGTCCTTCTTCCAACACATGCTTCTTTGATGATACCACATCCTTCTATCTTCCTCTCTGGAGCAGAAATGGAGAATAGTCACGCTAGGGGAATTATTAGCCTCAACCTCCTTTATACCTTTAAGGCAATTACATTCCAAGACAAGAGTATCTAATGTGCAGCATTTTCAGCATGTGTAACTTAGGTAGTTTTATGAAGTCATGAAAACCTCCAGATATATTCCCCTTTTAAAGACTGCCATGTGCTATAAACCTTAAGCCAGGTTTAATGCAAGTGTTGATTTTTTTAAGGTTTTGAAGATGGAACATGTTTTCAAATAAAATATATGGGCATTTTTTTTTACCTGGAAAGAACTCTGTGAACCGTTTTTTCCCCCTGGTGAAGAAGTAAGGG
Source organism: Cyanoderma ruficeps (assembly GCA_008694505.1). Taxonomy (NCBI): domain Eukaryota; kingdom Metazoa; phylum Chordata; class Aves; order Passeriformes; family Timaliidae; genus Cyanoderma; species Cyanoderma ruficeps. Next base: position 6,082,561 of record VZDJ01006585.1, on the reverse strand, counting down.
CAGAATTTCCTAATAACCCAGGATAATTAATTTGTTTGTTTGTATGTTTTAATTTGATACTCAGCACCACGGTATTTGAATGGAATATTGCTGCAATGAAGGAGCATACAAAATAATTTATGGAGATTGACAACTTTCAGCCCAGTACATTAAAGAACCAATACTTCTATACACACACATTTTGCACAGTACCCTGGACTGGGCAGATAATGTATGTGCGATTTCTGCCAGAGATGTCCCAGGGAAAGCCACTCCAAATGTATCAGTCTTTGTCAAGATGGAGGGAGGAAACCAGTTCACATATTTCTGAGGAGACATCTCTGGCATCACTGCCTAACATGATAGAAGACTGGGCATATTAACAGGCACAGAAGGTGCCAATGTTCCTCTGTGTTAATCAGGCAGAGCTACTTGAAAATTTCCCATCAAATGATTTTCTGAAGGAAAAGGGTGTGTCAGATAGTTATAAACAGAAGAACACCCATGTCTATGTATTTCCCTCCCTGACCAGTCCTGACCTTCGTTCAACTTCATCTGCTCAGAGTTGCTCTTCTCTCTCATAAATACTGCTTTTCAGAATTACACCTCCACTCCCACAGTAAAACTTCTTTCTTTGCACCTTTGCTGTGAAGTATTTCTCCCCACTCCCTCTACCCATTCATAGCCTTTCTTTTTGTCCGTCAGTCCTTCTGACTTCAATTTTGTTGAGAAATTTTCCCCTAAATTTCACCAGGTTAAAACCACTTCCTACCAAGCAATCCATCACTTGCTTAACCCTCCTTGAACTGCAGAATTGAAAAACTGCTTTGTCCAATGACACTCTGCCTTTACTGACAGCTATTCAAGGTTGCTAGAGTTCTGTTGTTATTCATACACTTGATGCAAGAATTTTTCCTATTACAAGCCATGGATTTCATTCTAATAGATGAAGAAAAGCATCTCAGAGAACAAAACCATATCCCCAGTATGCATTTTTTAGCCATACACTTGTGTGCATGGCAAATGCCCATTATCAGTCTGACCTAGCCTTTGTACCCAGGCAGGAGGATATCTTCACTGGACAAAAAGTGTCTCTGTGGGAAAACATCTGTCTTACAAACAAGCAAACCCACAATTTCCAGCAGGAAAACAAAACCAAAACCCTTACTTTTCCTCCTCACAAATAAACATGTTCTCAGTTACAATTTTCCATTCCATCGGGATTTTTCACAACAAAAAGATTTGTCTCTCAAAGCTGTTGTATCCATGGGGCTTGCAAGGTCATAGCTGACTGAGTTTCACCTGGCAGCAAACTGGAAGAGATAGTAGAATGCAGGGAGAGGAATATTGAAATGGTATTTAGTGACCAGCCCAGTTCTATTTCTAGCAGATATTTATAAATCCTTTTAAAGCAGAACATGTGCCATAAATCTTGCTTGGAACAACAAAGACATGAGTAAGTGTGACAAGCTCCTTGTCAAAGAAAAAACGTGTTTCAGTCCTCTGTCCAAATAGATGTCAAAAGACACAATGAGATACAAGTTTTGTCTGAAAATGGACACAGAGTGACAGGTCAAGTATGGCTTTTAACTGATGACCACATAGTAAATAGGAAGAAAATCACTCCAACAGACAATTTAGACACCAACATTATCCAGCTTTCCTGATACTTCCATAACTATTTCTATCTTGTCTAATCTGCTCATCCTAGTCAGCTGGGGTCAGAAAACATGAAATTCTTCAACAAAATAAAAAACCAAAGCAGCATTTCCATTAGGAGTGCTGACATCCTTGATGGCTCACAGCCTAACCCGGTGGACCAGCTGTCTCTAAAGGGAATGAAACACATCTGACGTTCCAGAGTCTAAGAAGCAGAACATTCCCCTTGAAGAGGAGCAGATAAAACACCTGTACCCACACAGACACACTTGTACCTACACAGTCTGCATTGGCAGACAGTTGTGGTGCTCCAGCCACCCTAGCTGTGCCTGGCTGTGGGCAGGGTGCACATCTTACCCAGCCTGTGTGGAAGCTGTCATGGCCCTACCCAGCAGTGCAGCACTGTCCTTTTTCTCCATGAGACATTGAGGGTACCTCTCCAGCTGTCACTCCAACACCACTCAAGTCTATAAATCCAGCAGCATATCCCCTATACCTCTGCAGATGTCAGAGTTGTGTTCATATATCTAATACAGAAAAAGGAAAAAAGAAGAAACCTGTTTCAGGCACCTGTATTGTTCCCTTGTAATACTCAGTCTGAGACGAAGACGTCTAGATTTAGGAGCAGTATTCAGCTGACTAAAGGAAACCATGCAGCGCCATATCAGGCAGTCTTCAGTATCTGGGACAGCCAGGTGGAGGATCCCGAGGCACCTCTAGTAGCAGGTGTGGCAGGTTGTCTTCCCCCCTCTCCTCTCTACCACAGATAGTTGATGCACAAAGAGACAACCTGGGCTGAAAGGCTCAGCAAGGGGTCATCTCTGGCACCAAAAGAGCTCAGACCTCAGCTAAGAATCAGCATCTTAGTCTGGAGAGCTGATGTGGGCTAAGAGACACTGTTTTACAAACTATAAAAGACACACGAATTATCACAGAGGGAGAACCTTCTACACACACCCTGAAAGTGGGAGAGACCTCTCCCTGGAACCTGGACACAGGTTCTGTGGTTACTTCCCTGGGGCTTGAGGGAAAGGATCTTGATGTGTGCTGCACCAACAATTGGATGGTAAGATACATTGAATCCTAGGTTATATTATTTCTTCCCTAGCTGTAACATTAACAGGTACTTTTAACCTGTATCTGCTAGTAGTGTCTCTTTTGTCCTTATTCCTGTGTAGTATTAGTTTGTTTCAAGTCTTATGTCTGTTAGTTTTCTGTCCATTTAATAAATAATTAATTCTATAATAGACCGAATCAGACATTATCAAAGAACTTGTGAATGAGAGTGGGTTTTGGGGTGCTGGCCACCTCAACAAAGCTACTGCCTGCTGCCAGAGGCCTGGGCAAAAGGCAAGGAATTATCTAAATACCCACATCCATTCATAAGAGTAGGAGACTCTATTGTTTAGCTCAGATGTTTACCTGTGACCTGTACAATTCCCATTATAGTCAATGCAGATCCTGACTCAAGTCAGTTGCACACACATACACTTGGAACTACATTTAAGATGTCCTATAATGTGGAAGACACTGATGTGAGGAGCATGGATATGACAGCAGGCCTACAACAAGCAGTAACTTTCCATAGCAGCAAGCAAAACCAGGGAGGGTATCTCGGGGGATCCAAAACATCACAGAGTCCATGTGTAGACATCTGGATTCAGTTGCCAGTCAGTACATTCAACTGGGCCTAGAAACTCGGGTAATAATGAAAAGCTGCAATAGGGTTTTAGTAAGATTATAGTAAACACCTACATTTAGACACCTACATTTAAGCATCTCTATCTGGAGTTGAATCCCATCTTACCGATCTGACAGATGCAGTCAGCAGACAGATGATCAAGTTTGTCCACCATTTAACACCAAGTCTGCAAGCCTTGGTTCAGAATGGCAGGAGAAATTCTGGGTCGCTACATCACTCAGCACATTTAGACAGCTGTGTATAATCCTCATAAAAGGGAAAAACTAGGATGAAATTCTTCCAATACCACATCTGTCAAAGTGGTGTGGATACAGACATAGAAGTCCCACTCACTATACAGAGCTGGTAATTAAAAATGATCCTAGCAATTGCACTGTTTTTACCACCTTATTTATGACCACATCACTTACCTTTAGCTGACCACAAAGCTGAGAGTAACTAATAAAGCAAATCATTCCATGATTCCTGGGGGTTAAAGTAACTGGTTCACTATAATTTCTGATCTCTGCTATTTAGGAAAGATTCAGTTTATGACCAAACTACCAGGAGAACATTGTTTCCTTTCCTCTTCTCACTTTACTATTAAACCACATAAATTGGAAGTCACTAAATGGGTAATGAATGGTCCAGTGCTATCATAGTTCCCACCATGACCTGCAGGTGTGCATTTAATCTTGGAGAGATAGAACAGACTAATCAGGGAAGATATTAAGTATGCTTACTTTTCATAGATCCCATTGAGATTCAGGTCAAATAAAAATATGTCAAATATTTAGGCTGAGCTTTACCAGAGGGGAAACCAGAGAATTCCACCTGGTACATTTTTGTCAAGAAAAGAGAAGTTCTTCCACTGTGGCAGTGAATATCAGTAGAGGTAAGAGAGGACTACTACAGCTGCACTAGAGTTCCTACATGACTAACAAGCTGCCTGTGGCCAGGTATATATAGGGAAACATCGCCATTCATAACATCAAACCAACAGTAACACTGCAGTTATTTATGAGTTTTGTGTTGTTCTTGCTTGTGACCTAAATTTACAAGAAGTCTGAGGTTAATTTTCATCTTGCTGGAGTTCACTGCTTTTGGGAACATTAAATGTTTCATTGCTATGTGGGATTCTGGCTTCTTCAGACTCTACTGTCATTCTGTCACCTCTATGCGTTCCCTTTAGGTGATGTTAGATCTATAATCTATTACATTCTGCAAATAAACTGGCAGTGTACTGGCACTTGCTAGTCTACTTTAAAAACCTTTCTCCCAACAGTAGCTGACAAGGGCTGGGCAACTAGTCAAAGCCATTCCCCTTTGGGGGCCAAGAAGGCTATGCCTAGGAGATGTGAAAGGAAAAGCCAAATTGTGTTAAACTCTTGTATTAAGAGAGCCAGGAAACGAAGGAAAGAAAAAAGAAAAAGTTGGAATTAGCATAGTAGTTGTGCTGTAGCTGTTGTCATTACTATTTATAACTAATGCTTGTTCCCAAAATCATAAGCATGAAGAATAAGCATGCATCTATCCAGATTAGACCAATTCTTTTTAAGTAGCTAAGCTGTGCATATTACTATAAAGGAACTAAGAAATGTTAAAATTAACCTCCAGTAAATATTCTGAAAAACCTGAAACAGACAGTGCTCTGTCAGTAACCTTTTTTCACTCTTTGTTCATTATTAAATGAATATATTTATTATTTACAAGAAGACATTATCTGCCTTAACTGCCTTGGCACTTTAGGACCTTCAGAGTTAACTTACTGTCTTTCAGAACTAACCTTCATAGAAGACACTGGGATTTTTTAACTGCAAAGCCCTGGGGGGTTGCCAGCACTGAGAACAGCCGTCACAAATGTACAGATAAACACAGGTTAACTGATGGGGCACTGAATGTTAAAATCCAAGGGAGGCAAGGATTGCTTTGTGTCAAATCGCGGCTCAGCAGCAATTATCTGGCACACACCTGAGCGCTGCGTTGTTGCCATCTGAAGCAAACAGCGAGCATTGCCTTACATAGCGAGAGACTCAAACATTAAACTATACTCGAGCAAAAGACCTGCCAGAAGGACTTGTGACCGCGCTGCTACCCCTCTTGTGAGGCTTGGTGGCGGTGGCAGCAAGGCAGGGAGCAGCTCTGGGCCCGGGCCGGCCGCGGAGCCCGGCTATTGCTGCGCGGCGCTTTGCGAGCAGCCAGCAGATGGTAGCAGCTGTCGGTCACTGCGAACCCGAGCTGGATTCCTGCCACAGCCAGGGTGCAAAAACGCTCTGCTTTTCGGTGTCAACCGCGTGAGCTGCTCCGTCTCACGGCAAATAAATAGCCTTTGCCATAGCTGATTTCAATTGATAGGGCAAAAGGCTTTCAGAAATAACGCTGACCTGTATGTGGGCTTCTTAAGCTATGTTACTCAGTTAAGTCAATATTCAGGGGAATAGGAACACTGGGGCAGAACTGCATTGTCAGAGTGCATGGAAATGTTCTGAACAGATGGAAAGACAAGAAGAAAAAGACTGTCTTGTCTATCTGTAGCTTTGAAAGAAGGGAATTTAATAGAACAAGAACAAAAGGGTTATTACATATGTGCAGAACTTACAAAAATCTGTATCCCCATGTTTTCAAAAACCTGTCAACTGTCTTAAACATTAATTATCTTTATGAGGAAAATATAAAAAATCATCTTGCTATGAGGAATACATGAAAGGAGCAAATATCTCACTGCTGGGGAAAATAATGCCAAGATTTCTTTTACGGGAATACTCTGTGGTCCATGATGACTGTTACTGATCGAAAATTATTAGCTTGAAACTACAGGATGTGTCTTATAAAAAAACTTTGTAAATTTAATAACATACTTTCTGCATAAATTAAAATATTTTAATAGAATGTACTTGCTAAATAGTTGAATAAATGCTAATTGAGGGAAACATCTGCTCTGAACAAGAGCATTTACCACAGGCAAAGTGCTTGTCTGCAGTAGCAGTTTGCATGAGGAATAACAGGATGCAAAGCCTCAAACTGTATTTTTACTCTGACAGAGAGTTTAAGGATATGGCACATGGAGTTTAACACACATTGTGTCCCTGATTTCCATACCATACTTGCTTAGTTTTCACAGGAAAAACTGAAGGAGGTGGGAGGAGGTGGGAAGGAGATGTTGCAAATGATAAGAGATGACACACAGAAGCTTAAACTGGGATACTTAAGTCAAACTGTTTTCTGGCTCTCCATTTTCTTCATTATCTCCACTAATAAAGGATATTAGGCACATCTGTACATCCTCAGAAACATCTGTGGTGGCTGTGAAGAAGGTACAACTTGCTTAGAGGTCCTGCAAACAGCTTTCTATCAAAAAAGAGGGCACATGATTGCAAATGCAAACCACAGAGCCTCCGTCAGCTTCCCCAGTTTTTCAGAGCTGCCAAGTTATATGGGTTTGGAATCTTTTTTTTTTTTTCCCCCTCCTTTAAGAAAAGCAGCATCTCTGTCCCTGAATAGACCCAGAGAGCAGAGCTGCTGAGTAAGAAGACTGAGAGCTGGTGTAGATAATAGCAAAGCTCTGCCTGCCATTTTCACATCCCTGCTAAGCTGTCTTTAATAAGCATCACAATTAGCTTCTGATAGCTGCTCGGAGGCCGGCAGCGAGCAGGCTGCCTGGCTGAGTGTGGGTCTTATTAGCGAGTTGCCTCTTTCACAAATCTGCCTTCACAAGTGACACCCTTCTCAGCAGCCTCCGCGGAAGCAAAGGACTGAACCCATTCAGAGACTGGGCAGCCTGCAAAGCCCGCACCCTAAAGGACACAATAACAAGAAAACAATGTAAAGGAGAATGAAGGAGCAAGGACAGGAGTGCACAGGAGAAGCTGTGCTGATGCCAAACGGAACATGATTGTCATAAGGGTCGTTTTTTGACCTCTAAGCTATCAACCTGATCATTTCTCTTGGGCTAAATATGCTTACAGCTAGTTTCAGCAACAAGCAGTTCTCGTGCCAACATCTGTAGCTTTTAGATACGAAAAGAAATAGCCTGCTTTTAAAACTTTGATTTATTCTCTACAATAAAATAAAATTATGGTGTAGCTGAAAATAATAGCAGCCCACAATTCTCAAGTACCTGGTAAAACAACTTGGATGGCTGACCTCTCGCCTGTGTTTCCTGATTATGTTGTCACTAAAATCTAGTTATAATGATATTTTCTTTATTAAATTATGTGCTCCTGGCAGGTGCACTTACTTTTGTAAAGGACAAAGAATATAATGCATGATCTCAATGCATTTAAACATCTAAGTCCTCTTTAAAATACACATTGTGTAGAACGAAAACAATGCTAAAATAAAAAATGTACATGCATTGAATGAACTAAGTTTAAAGCAGGGGCTGTGGTTTTTGTTTTCTCTTATCATCATTATGTTATGCTGCGTGTAATGATATTCCAGACATCATCAAGGACTTCTCACAAAATTCTGCATTCATGGAATAATTTTTTCCTAACCTCCAGCTGAGAAAATAAATGTCTTTTAGTTTCATTTAAATCTGATCATTATTTTCCTTCCCATTCTGCATACATACTCCCTGACACAAAATCTCTCAACAGAAAAGTGAATGTACAGGTAATTGCAGTGTTTTGTTTGAAGACTTACAGTACATAATTCAAGGTTTCATTCTCCTAAAAGGCAAAACTGACCAATTTCCAATCTTTGTCTGAAAAATCAAACTTGTCCTCCAGAGTGGTCTCTATCATAGAAGCATCAAAGTCAATATAAAGCAGATTTTTTTCCTACCAATGTCATCTATTCTGTAACACTTCTCAGTTGGATCTATACCTACAGGCATGTACATACATATAACTAGATTTATATCTACTAGAAATGCTTTCAGCAAATTAAGTAGGGTTACATCAGCTTAAGATCTTGACCAATAGTTTTGTGCAATGCAAATTCAATATTCTGAAATCTCAGTGATGCAGGCACTTCTAATAGGAATAAATATGTGGCAAGCCCTCCCTGAATGGTAATGTAATAATAGTCTCATTCTGAAATCTAAGAACTGTCCTCAGGGGAAGATCAAGGATTCACAGCAGCACAGACAAAATCAAATTTTACTGTCCCAGGAATGAGGACAAATTCTTGCAGTCTCAGTACTCGATAAGGAAATGCAGTGTCGCAGTGGCCCCAAGCCCCACCCTGCTGCAGCCAGTTGCTGAGGATGCAAAGGCGCTGGCGAAGGGTTGGTGGTAGGGATGGCTGTGCAGGCAGGGGGATCATGACTAGCCACTGGTGGGGACCAGTGGAGGTCCACCAGTCATGGCATTCTGATTTGTTAGGAAGGACTATACCAACAGGAGAAATCTGCCCTGCCTCAGGTGAGCCTGTATAAATTCTCCTCATGGATTCAGCAGTGCACTAGCCACTATGACATCAAAAACATCCTTCTCATTCTTTCCCTTGCTCTCCTGGCATAATTTTTTGGCTGCCATGTCTATCCTGGGCATGTCTGATCATGCTGAAAAGTGCCCCAGAGCTGTTGTGTAGAACAGCTCTCTGGTAAACTGAAGCATCTTGATCAAGTAAGCTCCACTTCAGATGAGAGCAAAATGTGAAAGTATGAGGCTTTAGCCGCCAAGCAAGACAATCAGACAATGCCATCTGACAGAAGTGACCAAAACCAAAGCACACACCAACCCTGGAGGAATTTATTTCTGCACTGAATCATCTCACTTGCTTATCTCCAACAATGACATAAACCAGAGCCATGAAAACAAGCTTTCTTAGACCTTCTGAAATGTTTGTCTCAGGGTTTCAGCTCAGTCTGACCCTTGCTGAAATCTTGACATCTGCAAATACAGGCCTTTCACATGCAAATAGAGGGATGTAAATAGGGAGAGCAAGCATTTTGGAAATGCTTTGACATACTGGGCCCTTAGACCAACTTTTTTCTGTGGTCACTTTTTTCTCAGTAGTTAAGAAATGTTAAGGCATATGCCATGCAACATTGTCAGGGGTCCTTCCCCTCACTACCCATGTGCCTAATGATTTAGATGGAAACATATTCAAAAGGGTCATTCACCAATCTCCCTGCAGGCTTAAATATTTTCAACTCAGTGTCAAAGGGTACTAAAATGGGATTGATACTCTGTCCAGTCCTTTTCACAATACAAATCATCCAAGCCATACAAGCAGAGAGTGTGTGAAAAAACACACACAAGCCTGATGTTATTGTAAGGTTTCAGTGGTAGCACCCTTGTGCTGGGAAAGGGCTCTGCTCATGTTCTCCTGTGGTGATGAGAGTTGCCTCTGCACACAGCACATTTCCAGACCCTGTGCCTCTGTAAAGGCAACTTCATGCCTTCACCAGATAATTCAGATTTTCCTGCTCAGAATCTTCTGCTGCCGCACTCACACCCCACTCTCTTCAGGTGATAGTCTGAGTGCTAAAACGACCCCCAGTTTTTGGATGCTGCTTTCATCTTTACTATTTTAAATCTGAAATTGTCAAAGAGCAGGTTCCAGACACTCCTAAAGTCTTCTAAAATCTCATAAGCAATTATGGTTTGTCAAAATAACCTTGGTCCTCTCTTTGGGATACTGGCTTAAGTTACTTTCCATCTCATTTCAGCTGATTTCCTTGGTCAACACGTGGACCTTGTGATTCAATAACTCCTATCATCTAGTTAATTTAATATTATTGAAATGCTGGGATTAGCCCAGAAAACATGATACAGTTTGATTTTTAGTTAGATTCTAATCTCCTCTTTCATGGAACTCACACCACTTATAATTTCACCAGTTGAAGAGCCTTTAGCGATTCAGTTTATTTTTGTGCTTTTGATATCAGATTTATAGTCAGGTCACTAAGAACTTTAATGACTACATGGTCTTCTCCAGGGAAAGTCTCTCACTAAGAAAGATTTCTTGGAAGAGTTTTAACCTTTCTTAACCACAAAAGCCTTGTAAAATTCCATCTTAAGGCAATATGTGACTGACAGTTTTTTCCTTTTTATTGCAATAATCTTGCAATCCTGCTTGACAATACATCTTAATCTTCCACTTTCTTCTGCACTATTGGATTGAGATCACCAACATCAATAAAGAAGCAGAAACAGCATCTACTTATATTTATCAGAAGGAAAGAATTTCTGTTGACAGTGATGAAGAAGGATTAAATTCTTGTTCACTTTCAGCCTGTTCCTGGGGATTTTCTGATGTATTTTAATCTGATGAATTGTCACTGGACCTATAAACAAACTAAACTAAAAATCAAAACAAAAAAAACCCCTACAAAGACCCTACTGAACAAAGTTTTTCTTCAATTCATGGTATAAATCTTTCTCATACAATTTCCCTTACTTTCTCATTTCTAGGTTAGAAATCAGTGCCAGCATTCCAGATACAAATGTTTTTAAATAGCACTGTAAAATATAGGGGTGGCCAAGACATTTACTCCATGTATTTAGTGATAAGCAACAGAGTTGGTTTTGCTGGTATAACGGATCTATGTAAAGGGAATAAGTTTGGGGTTGAGGGGAAGGGAAGGGAAGGGAAGGGAAGGGGGAAGGAATTTGAAAATATGACTGCATGTCCTCAAAGGATTTAAATTTGGCTTATTCTTCACGTGCAAACAGGTCATAACTCTGAAGAACTATACAGCATTATCTTCAGATCTCTGTGAGCAAACTATTTATTGGATGCAGCAAGCATGAGTACATTTAGGGGATGCATACTCCAGTTTCAGCTTGGCATACCCTGACCCTTTCTTCTTCCTGCCAGTTCTACTGTGCTCTTTTAGAGCTGGTCAAAACCCAAGTTCAAGAACAGCATGAAAATTTCTTAAAAGTATTTTGTTTGCTTGCTTTACTTTTCTTCTTTCCTTCTCCACTCGGCCATATTTTCATTTTCTGTGGAAAGCTTCTATACTTCAAGTTGGTTTTCTTCTTGGTGGACTAAGGTAATCAGGCCTCTTTTCAAAATCTGGACGTACTTCCAGAAGACATTATCTCTTCCTGGTGCATGTGATCCCACAAGGATGGACAGGCCTGATAATGTTCCTTTGTTACAGAGCACTTACCACTGAGGTAGAGGGGCAAAGTACAGGGGAAGTGCAATTTTACTCCTTCAGTCTTGCAAATGGGGAATTTAGGCCAATATTAAATATCATCTTAGAATATCATACTCTATTGTAATAGCCTGAAGAAATGTGCAGTACTTGGCTTCACAGCCAAGCCTTAAGACAGCAGTATTTCTGTTGGTTTCACTGGTGCAACAAGCAGTAGATCCAGCTGAAATCAGGAGTCAAAGTCAGGGAAAAAGCAGCCTGGAGATTCAGTGGGGAAAAAAAAGTGAGCCTGGCTCACTGCAGCTTGCTACCTTGTGTATTCATTGTCATTTCTCCTGGGCGTTGTGTAAATAGGAACGTGTGACAATGGAACATTCTGACCATTTTGTAGCCACATTTTGTAAATGTCAGACAGAAGAGACCATGGGTCCAGCATGCCCAAAGTTTGTGTTCAGGGCCAGAGAATCTCTCCAAGGCCTTTACCAAGCCTTTTGGACCACTAGAAGTGGATCTACAGGGGTTGGTACAGAGCAATTCAGGCATCCCAATAAGCATATTTCTCTGTATTTCACTTACAAATAGTTCTAGTCTGGTTCCATGGACTAAGTGCCTGTCTGCAGCTCATGCATAATAGGTGATCTCCTCAGTCATCACTTCCAATTCGCTTCCAAGCTAAAAGAATTGTGAATTGATCATGAATGCTGAGATCACTTCATGATAGAAATCAAAGCACAGAACGTGATGGAGAGTTTGCTTTTAAGGTTGTGAAGAACTGTTGGAGGTTCCTAAGCAGTAGAAACACATTCAGCTTACTAAGTCCAATAATGCACTTACAGTAGGTAGTGCCTATCACACCAATGACTCCTTCAGTGATATTAATTGCAATTTGTTATGCATGCATTCATTAGACCCGTTCCTCCAGATCTGGCTGTGCTCTGCTTGATTCAGCACCCGGGTGCAGCATAATTTTCCTTGCACTTTCCGGTGCCTGTACTCATCATTTCAGCCCCTGGCATAATTAGATTCCCTGTTGGGAATTACTGATTCAGTCAGAGATTGCTCAAAGCAACAGTGATCCACCAGTGCTCTTTCCTTTAGGAAAATTTATATTGGGGTAAGCTTGGTTCTGCACCAGCCTGGGATTACTCCCAGCTTGGATAACCTCACAGCAGCTTGAGAAGGACAGAATCAGATTGATTGCATATTTCCAGGTTATCATACATAATATGTCACTTGCTGTTGTTCTGATTTGTTAATCACTGTATATCAGCAGCAGACATTAGGCTTGTGTTCATCATCCCAGATTAAATCTAGCAACACGCAAAGTTCTAGTTTTTACTTTTTTCCTACAGCTTGGTAAATGTCACAATCTTATGTGAAACTCTCCCCTTTACATTTATTATTTTTGTTTTAGATATGTCTTTATTCTATGCATGGGATGATTTCTGTAAGAATGTAAAGATGCAGCTCTAACAGAAAAAATTGCCTAGGAAGCTCACAGCATTTGAAATCAGAAGATGAGAAAAGAAACCATTCTGCAGACTTAATTAAGGCTTTTGCTAGCAGCAAAAACTATAATGTAACATGACAGTTATTTGAATGATTTTTCTTAAGATGACTATTGCTTTTCATTATCTAATTTGACATTAAGGTTGGTGCTGTGTGTCTAGCCTGCAAAACAAAAATAAAAGTTAATAAAACACATGCTGGAAATAGAATACAAGTTCAGAGGGAATGCTCTGGGGGTTAGGCCTTTCTCATGCTTTGGGGAGAAATATACTACCATACCCTTGTCCTAATTTTTTCAGTGTGGTTTAGAAAAGGCCTTATGGCTAATATGTCACATCTAATATAATTTGCTATTTCTGCCTTGCATATTATTGAACCTTACTTTTTCATATTATAACTGCTCTGCTAGAAGGGCTATAGATAAAGTTGTGTCAGCATTTCATTATTAACACTGACTTTTCGGTGCTTTTCAAGTCAGACATTAACATAATTCTCGTCCCTGGATTTAGACTGCTAGATATTTAAAACTTAGGTGAGAATCATTTGGAATAATTTTTAAAGAAACATTTTGGCCTACTTTTTATCTGAAGATCCATTTTTTCCTCTCAACAGGGAAACAGAGCAGGATTTCTACTGAGTGCTGGAGCTTAAACCACAGCGAAGGCAATTTTGCCTGGTGGTTTAACCTTCCAGGATCTCTTCTTCCCAGTTCTCCAAAGTATGCCAAAAATCAGGTGAATAATAGAGTCCGACCTTTGCGGGTGCTGAGTGCACCTTACACACAATGAGGATGTAGTGGATCACTCAGACTCAAGAGTGTGCATCCATAGGACAGGGAGCTGTCTCTGCAGAATCTGTAGATCCGTGCGGCTGCCACACAGTTCAGTTTCAGGCTTGAAATCAAAGATTAAATGCAATATTGTCTTAATGATAATTTTTTTAAATAAAACTGCATTACTTGCGAAGGTTTCACTGCATAGAAATAAATGATCAAATCTTCTGGGACTTTTACTTAAAACATGGCAAGAAATAAATAAATAAACACAGTAATTCTCCCTTGAATTATTGAACAATTGAATTGCTTAATACCCTCAATGCCAGCTGCACAAAGAAAATAAACAAAGAAGTATTTCTAATGAAGAAAAAACGTTCTTGTCTCAACTGTGTGCCCTTCTCTCAAGCAACGTAGGTGATGACCTGGAGTATTGATTGATAGGTAATTAACAAAACATATCTAATTTAGCTGATGATTAAAGATCTAAGTATCTCTTTCAAGTGGATTAAAAGAAATTCAAATATAACTATTTCATTTGTGAAACTGTATTGCTTAAGTAATTCTGTATTAATTACTTGCAAATGAGGTATTTTGTTTCATATGCTTTAAACCTCAACAAATACCCTTAATGAATTAACTGATAATGAGTGTCTTTTTAAAGCACATCAGATACTAATTTGAAGTAGCTTAATAGGTTCTTACTGCTGATATTGTCACTACCTATTGCAAACATCAGCAAAATATTTTTTTCCTTTTTACTGTCTCCTTTTGCTATTTTCTACTAATGCAATAATGTTAACCCTATAGTGAAGAATATTTCATTAGTTTATGTCTTCAGTATGGTATTTTACAGGATAATAGCAGGAGGCCTTTGTACACATAATGCCAATGAAAAGAACCTGTGACCCTTATTGATGGACAAGTTAAAGAAAAAAATACCATGTTTCTATAATTGAGCTGGGAAAAAAGGTATGAAATTATAGAGCAGCTGAAGTGGGAAGGCACCTCTGAAATAATCTCATGTGACACCCTGATGAAGCCAGAGTTAACCTAGCTCAGTGCTTGAGATTTTCTCAGGGCTTGAGATCTGACCTCCTTGGAAAACAGAGAATCCTCAAGTTCCCATGGAGCATTGCAAGAGTTTAATCTTCTCTGCCTTTCTCCATGTATTCTCTGTCTTCCTTTGATGGCTTGCACTAGCAATTCTGCACCTTCTGAGGCAGACCCAGAGCATTCAGTGCCCAGACTCTTCAGATGTTCCATTCACCAGTACTTCCACCTCACCTTTCTCTCATCACAGCATTCATTGTTTGTTTGTTGGTTTCTGTAGCACTCATCAGTAGCCACTATTGCAATTTCCTAAACTGGAAGTAATGGTTTTCCAGCATCTTTCACACCCTTTAGGTCAAAGCCAGGATACTTCTAATGCTGTATTCAGATTCTTCATTGGGGTTCTCTTCTAGTGTTAAAATACCAGATATTCCTATCAACCTTTCTAATTCTCATAGTTACATTCTAATTTGCAATTAGATGTTGACTTAAAATGTCAACAATGCTATGAAAAAGAAAAAAAAAAAAAAAGCAAAGAAAACAAACACAAAAACCCCCAAGCCTTCTGGCCAAAAAAAATGCAAACTCTGAACACTGTTAACAAAGAAATGTAAATATTTTGGTGAAACTGATGATGCTGGCACATGGAGTTTACAACTCCAGTGTGTCATGCTCCAATTCATGGCCATACTCTACTTCCCATTACATAAACATCTACTTTGAGACAGCTATTTAGCCAACCCTAATAGTTAGCAGAAAGGTATAATTATTCCAGAGGCAGATCCAGCCATTTTACCATGCTTGTCCCAGGGTACTATTACTGCATTTACTTTTCTCTTCTTGTCTCCACTCATGAGCATCTCCATCCTTTTTTAAGATCCTACTCTGTGTCTCTGTACTTTAATAGTCATTGACTTCCAAAGATCTTGAGAGGATATTTCTAACAAGAAATATCATGTATCATCAGGTCCCTTGGACCATGCTGTTGGCTATTGTTCCTTGACGCAGCAAATGCAATCTGTGAAACTGGTTTGGCAGAGCAAATGTGTGTGAATGACGACTGAAAAATCATTATGCCCAGTCAGTGGAACATGGGGAAGACAGAATCAAGGCCAAGACAGGACACAAAGGAAAGGTGAAAATGTTGAAGGCAAAAAAAAAGAAGTATGGTTGATGCAGAGAGGCAGAATGGTCTGAGCAAAGAAAGACATGACAGCAAACAAGTCTGAAGTGTGCAGAGCAGCTTTAGATAGAAAGAATGAAATAAAACTCATCCATCAACAGATGACATGACAACTACACATGGAAAGAAGGACGCACAGCCGGAACAATGAAAAAATTAGGCTGAATATGTCTAGCAATTATTGCTAATTATCAGTATATCGCTCCTAAGAGCACCACAGTGATTGCACACAAGGATGTGATAATTTTTTTAGCCCAAAGGGAAAGAGATGAAGCAAAACTTTTCATAACTGATCCTATAAATATAAATTCAGCATATCTCAGTCTGTGTCCACTGACAGACTCAGCCAGAAGGTGCATTAAGAGCAGACAATCTCTGAGTGCCATCAGACAGGCAAGATACACTGGTTGGAGGTAAAATGGGACCACTTTCCCAAGACCACTGCCTAGTACAATGTGCATCCACCCACTCTCCACAAGAAAGTGAATATAAATCTGCTGCCAATAGACTGCCTCTCATCTTTCATGTATTCCTCACAGGAAGGATACAAACATCTAGAATTCTGTGACACAAAGCTACTGATTAAACATCTTTATTATGCAGCTCACAGGTAGCCCTTGGAGAGCAGCACTTATTGCATGGTGCAAGAGAAAGAGGACAGAACAGGCTGCCAGAAAATTTGGGAGAGTTTGTCTCTGCCTCCCCATTCACTCCAGTGAGAGTGACAACCTCACTGCCATGGGTTTCCACTCTGAAGGACAGGACTGTACTCTGCATCCTTTTGTAAGGAAAGCTGGACAGCACTGAAAGAATAAAGCAGAAGGGAAAGAGAATATTCAGTTCCCCCCTCATTTAATACAGTTTAACACACATGCTCTCTCTCTCTTGTTCACTATCTCTACCTTCTGGAGGAGAAGATTAATTTCCAGAAAACTACCTAGCTAAAAATATTATGTTATTGAAGGGGAGATATTAACTGCACTTCTGATAAGAATATGTATAAAAACCCCTTTTACACTGATCTTCATATGATTTCATTGATGCCTTGAGTGTTTTATTTGAAATGTTAGACATTCCTTAGACAGAACTATAAGGTTTGGCTTTTCGCAAGACAATCAAGGTTTTATTCTTTTACTCACCATCTGTTGTTCAATAAATGTCAAATTGTTCCTAATGCTATCTTCTAGCATACGGGGTTTTAATTTGATTTCGTGTTCTGTGTTCATTACTGGCAACTGAGAGCTTGTCATGTAAGATTTTCTTTCCTTATACTGTCTTGATTCCAGTAGGAAATAAATATACACATGCATTCATACACAGACAGACAAGCATGCAAAAGATGGGCATGCTTTTCAAAGCAGAAAGTATACAAAATTTTTCTTGCAGTGGTCACCACTACTGAGGAACCCACCAAGAATATAAAAAGAACAAGATAACAATAAATCCCTGCAACACTTTTGAGAAGCAGAATTGTTGGACTGCATGTTTCAATGAGAAAGATAAAAGGACATTTTAGATGAATATACTCTGTATGTTACAGTGAGGTTCAGGGTGCAACCAGAGGACTGTGTCCAAGCCACTTAGAGAAAATAAATCAGACATTGACTCAGAAGGTGGTTTAGAAGTCACAGAGAAAAGTCAATACACCCTGAAACACCATGTAATTCCAGACTAGTTGGACTGTGATATTCAATATGAGAAGGTTTTCTTCTGATCACAGCAGAGAAAGCAGAAATGAACTGCCTTTGATGAGTTTCTGCAAATGTCAACAGAGAAAGCAGAAATTCTATGCTGCTCCCTGATGTGGGATATCAGGTCATCTGACAGTGACTGGTTAAATAATAGGAACACACTGTTTTCCTAAAGAGTTTTACAAATATTTCAGGACTCCCTTTCCTTTGCAATCTTCAAGGAGAGGTGAAATACCTTTCAACTGTCAATGTGCTGTTAACAATTTGAGCTCTACATGACACATCTGATTGCTTAGGTCAATTCTGAAATACTCTAAAAAAGCCTTGGGAAACTGTACGTAAAGCCATTTGGGACAGATTCAAGGTTAGAAATACAGAACACCAAGGTAGGTCACTGTAAAAAGCATCACAGCTAGTCAGGCTGCTACTGTTTAGGTCCTCAAGAGGTATAAACTGATTAAAAAGGGGAACCAAGACGTCTTGTGAATGTATATAAGACAGTAAGTGGCAATTAGCAAAATTCAGGAATGAAACTGGAGCTCAATATTAAATCTAATTCTGGAACTGATGTAAGTCAAAAAACAAAAAATTTATTGCTGATCTACTAGACAGGAAATGGATGCACAAACACAATAACAGGGCTTCTGGCATGACAAGAGGCTGTTCAGACTAGAACCAGCAGCACACCACAAACAATCGAGTTTCTGTCATTCTTCACAGATATTTGTGCAGCCTTAAGGACACTTTTATCCCCAGTCATTCTTTGCTGTCCTTCCAGTTAGAAAATCTTCCTAAATCTTGATCATACTGTTTGCTTGCTGTAACTGAAGGCTGTGACTCCTTGTGCTAAGTTCTGCTGACACGTAAAACAGCTCATTCCTTTCTCATTTGGCACAGCCCTTTGCCTAGTTATTTCTCCTCTCAGCACCATCTATCACCAGAAAGAAAAACACTGATAGAGTAGGGTTTTTTCACACATTTTCACAGTTATGTCATTCTGAAGTTGTCCAGGTGGGCCACGATAAGCAACATTTTGCATGGTGAAGTGGAAAGAAGCACCAAACATAGGGCTAAGAAAATAATAGCAAAGCACTATCTAAAAGATAGCCAAACACCCCAGCTATTTTTTTCTTAGCCACACATACAACTGGTCATCAGATCAAAAGGAAAGGGATTTGATATGCCACAAACCACAGCCAGGTGACAATAGCCTTTGCACATGGCAATAGCAGCAATTAAGTGACAAGTGTATTGTACACACAATAAAAAGCACCTAGGAACAGATAGCACTACCAGATAACATTTCATTCTTTTCCCTGCCTCTGTAGCTTAAGTGCAGACACAAACTGCTTCAGGAGCCTGCTCCAAGGACCTGGCTGGTATATTCAGGATGTAACAAAATCCATGTTGCCTCACCTCTCTGCAGCCACAAACTGTTGGTGATTCCAGTTCAGTCCTGCAACATTCCAGAAATGCTGCTATTCAATGTGCACAGCTGCTGACTGCAACCATGGCTAAGGTTTTGCTGAAATTGTGACCCAAAATTACAATCCAGCACCTATTTTACACTAAACTTTCAGAAATCTACCTGAGGTGTCTAAACACAATGATGGTTTGTGAAATGAGAGGTGGCATGAGTGGGAAATAATTCGTGGCAGGAAGGAGGGGAGAGGACAACTATTATTTTACAGGAAGAAGCAGAAATATTTTAACATGACCTGTATATTGGGATTTGGAGAAAGGATCCAGGTGAGAAAAATATGGTGCCCTGTGACAGAGGAAAGGAAGAGGGCTTTAGGGATGGCACTAAAAGCTCCATTCTGTCTGCATTAAGCTTACACGGATGACTTTGAAAACATAATTGCTTCTAAAATAGTCAAATTGTGCATTATGAATACATTATCTCATGCATTTTGATCGCTTTTTCTGTTGACAAATAATTCACAAAACAATCCAGATTTCTGCAAATGTACCCACTCAAAGCTTAGCTAGTGGTCTAAAAGCAGATCTTTACAGCACAGAGAGAAACCCCTCAGCCAGCTCAGCTCTGTTGGTAGGTCAGATAGATGGATCTTCCATTAGACAGTCATTCTCTCTCACACACATACAAGCACACAAGTCAGGACATACTATCCAGCTTCTATATTATGGCAGCCTCCTAAACGTTTCTCAGCTTACTAGAGCAATTGCCATGGAAATGTTGTGACAATCCCCTCAAGGCAAATGAGTGGTCTACACAACAGCATTTCTGAGCTCAAGAGGTCCCTTTTCAAGGCTATATTGAATTGAGTAAGTCACACCATTACTGAGGCAGTCTCAAGACTGGCAGTGCAAAACTATACAGTGATTTGCCAGCCTTAATCGCTTTTCAGCTCTATGCAGCAGCTCTCTGGAAGTCCTGAGACATGCTTTTCCAACACTTCCACACTATAACTGAAGGATCCATTGTTAAGGAGCTGTTTTCAATTTTTCTTAGCAGTCCCTTTTGTGGCAGGGTCAGCTTTTTAAGGACGGCTAGCACTCCTTTAGTGTCAAAAGGACCCCAGTTTCCAAGAGAAAGATCCCACAAATTAAAAAGAATTAAACAGATTATTTAAATAACCTAATACTGTATTATCACAGCTCAGATTACTTCTGTCCTCATTCTTCAGCACAGCTAACCTCCTCTGCCTTTTCATATAGATTTCAGGTATGAGCCTTTTAGAGGTTAAAATTCACTTTATTCTTTCCATTCTTTACCTCTTCACATCTTTTCTTCACACAAGGTTTCTCTCTCCTGTCATTTGTGTGATACACAGGTGTTAAAAATTACTGCTTATCATGACCTGCTGTGCACCATCATCCTCCCACTGCCCTAGAGCAGTGTGTTATAACCTATCCCACACCAGAATATTTTCTTATGTCTTTTATATAGGAGAGACTCCAGTTTTCAGTCACTTCTTGTAACCAATATTTCTTCGAGATCAAAGGTCAGGAGGACTTGAACTGAGGAAGGGGAGCTTGCCAGATATACAGACCCAACTGCAAGCCCTAAGGTCCTGTTTGCTTGCACTCCTCTCTGGGGTCTGGTTCAGTGCCATCTCTCTCTGTAAGGGGAGTAACTGTTCACTAGAAGAACAAAAATGACAGTCTGGGAATTTAGGAGACTTGCTCAGGGACAGAAATTATGTAATAAGTGAGAACAGGAGAAGGACTTTAGTTCATGGTACGTGTCAATGCTGAGTTTGAGAAAACATACCCATAGGAGTAAAAGACATTCATTCTTCTCTGATGTGTTTCCTGATATGCCCAACAATGCCAAGCATTGCAGTGACGATGCTGGTGTGGAGATAACCTTTCTTTTAAGAGCCAAGCTGAAAAATAATTCATTTCCCATAAGCTGTCAAACGGCCATTTCCACAGTCACAGCCCATGGTATGTAGATGGAAGCTTTTGTGTTCAAACTGCACTTGCAGACACCCTGCTCAGCCCAGTTAGGAATACATACTCTCTTAAGGAGAGGAATAATGATGATGACAACAAATGTGAGTAACCTGCCCATAAGGAATTGGTTCTCCTAATTCACTCCCTGAACCTGCCTCCTGCATTGTCACCAGACCAGTCTCTCCTCACCAAATGGCAATGAATTCCAATGTCATGGCCCAAGCAGAAGCTGGCTCCCTCTTCCCACTCAATAGAGTTATGGTCACCCCTCCAGTGTCTACAAAGCTTGTGCTTACCCACCTCAAGGTGGGCAGACCTGAGCTCCATGATTCATGTGCCCTCCACCCACACGCATGGAGATGGTCTCAGCTTACCAGGGCCACCAGCACCCAACTCCAATCATCCCCTATTTCTTCAGTAATATGCCTGGCCCCACTGTAGCCAGACTCATGAGGAAGGTGCAGGTCCATCTTAAAGTCAGAAGCCTGCTCAGTTGCCCCTTCCCGGAGAAATGTGTAGTTCTGCTTCTTAAATATAAACAGCAGGCATAGAAAGGAAAGTGGAAACTTTTGCGACCAAGCTTGGACCTGTTTCAGATTTGCCTTGCCTCCCAAATGCAATACCGTTTTTCTTGAAAGGCTCATTGCTAATATTATAATCCACACTGGCAAATAAATGTACAAATCACATTGATTACTAGAATGAGTGAAATGAAATAACTTCCTCACGTCTTTCTGTCTTTCTTATCTCCACACATGTAATTTTCCACTCTATTGTACTTGCTCTGAACTCTGCTTTGAAGAGTTTTTCCATTTACTGAAATACAAACCAGTCACAACAATTTATTTGCACTTCTATTGTGCCTGCCTCCCCTCAGAGAATATCAACACAAATTACAAACATCAGTGATTTTAGCCTCCATTCACTCCAGCAATATAATCCCCAGCCCACAGATAAGGAAACTAAAGCGTGACTTGTCCAAAGTCATATAGGAAACTCACTCCAGAAATCAGTGGTGTCTTAAGGATGCTGGAGGCCATGGGTACTGTGAGCATGTGCATCAGAGACACTCTCTGTACGTGCAGTGAGGCAAGCTCCCTGAGCAGGAGGTGTGAATTCACTCCATCTGAGTGTCTAGTCATGCAGCGCCACTGCCCAGAAAGTCTGACCTATTTGGCTGTCAGGCTGCTTTTGAAGGAGAGACACAAAACCTGAGCTTTATGGTACCATGATTTAACAAATCACTGTCAAGGATAAGAACTTACACAGGTCTCTGACTGCTGAAGTTTTAGGCCACACTTAAGAAAGTGATGTGCACATCAGCAGAAACTTCATTTCATTTTCTTTTCCTCTTAGAGGTGTCTATAGTCCTTCTATCCCTAACCCTCACCAGTGGTCTGGAAACAATGTCATTAGACAATTAGAACAGAAGCTATTCAATCATCTTGGCTCATATGTTGAGTTTTAAATGCTAGGCTTATGATGAGGGAGATCTCCTAAATTGTCCTAAATTTCAGTCCCTATATAGCAAATATGGAGTACTGAAGACTTCAATAGAGAGGTTATGTACCCAAATCAAGTGACCAAATATAGATGGTCTACATAACTTCTTAGGGTTTTTTCAAAAACATTTATCATTCCCAAATATTTACATAGAAGTCAGTCTTACAAATACTTAGGAAGGATCATTTAAACAGCAGCTTGAAATATAAGCTGAAGTTAAATACATAAAGTAGGACAACTAGACCTTATCTTCATCTCGTACAAGTTTAGTTTGTTTTGGTTTTCAATTCAAGCAAATACACAGTCAAAAATTATTTCCTTAGAAGTCAAAATGATTTTCTTAGAAGTCAAAATTATTTTCCATTCATAATCTATTCAGTAAAAATCATCATAGAGCCAACCTTTTTAACACAAATGCCATGGGAGCTGAATTTTCAGTTGCTCTTTTACCACATAGAGAGTCACAGGGAATGAGTTGTCATCTTCCTCTTACAACTGAATTCACACTGTGCTAGTTTCATAAGTTGCCTGCTCACACATCAGACATGGATCTATCCTGAAAATATAGGTGAATAATAGATTTGATAAAATATGTTGTTTTCACATGATAGAAACTGTGTAAATTTGATTTGCATTTATTTGACATTTCACTTGAAAAAAACAGGAATGAAACTTTCAAAATGGCACATTTTATTTCAACACTTTCAAAAGGAATCTTTTGCATTTTTTATTTCAAAATGGCTTTTTCATATCAAAATTGACCTCATTTAAAAATAAGAGGATTCAACTATATAGGGAATGAGTAGTTTTAGTTAGCTATACATTTTAGTTACACCACTATGAAGTAAATCATATTGTTTTGGGGTCCTGCATCTCCCCCCAAAAAAGGAGACATGCTCCAGTTTGATGTGAGTTGAGCTAGCTTTTTTTTTTTTCCCTCACAGTTTTTTGTCTCAGCCTTGGGTAACATTCATCTCATTCAACTTAATTCCCCTCAAATGCAACAGTGGAATTCAGATATTAATGTGTAGGTGTCAAGGGTGCCGGTCTCGGCATCTGAGGTGGGTTTCATCCAAAAGAGAATAGAACCAACAGAAACTACAAAGGTACTGGGCACAATCTAGAGTAAAGGCTTACACCTGATTATTAAGGAAATCTCCAATTTCAGTGACCATGGCAACTGAGGGACCTTTGTTTAGGTGTTCAGTTGCCACACACTGTAAGCACCTAGGGCTGTTTGAGGTGCCCTAGAAGAGGTATTTGTGGCAGGGACTGTGGGAAATGCATCTCCCTAGACCAGATAGAGGCAAGGCAATATACCCGAGGGCATTTCAAATGACCCTAAAAATATCAGGGTGGGACACAGAAGTAAACTCAACACGTTTGATCTAACCCACCTAACGTGCAAAAACACTACAGTGTTATCTGGCCTATCTATTTTGGCTGTTTCATGTTTTCCTTCAGGAGAAGCTGAATCAGTTGGGCAGTGTCTAACTCTTTCTATGGATAGTGCCTATTCAACAAGCTTAGAGCAATATGTGTTTTAGATTGATAAAGATGCATAAAATAATAATTTCATTCCATTTGATTCATGTGGCTTTGCAGTACAACCAGTGTGAACTTTGAATATTCACAGCAAACTCATCACATTGAGAGGACCATGAATGTTACATAACCAGTCACAACAAGCACTTCATGAGCTATTTATTAATATTTTGCAAAGAGGAAAAGTGGGTTCAGTTTTATAATTAAAGCATCCATGCCAAATCATTTGCTCTGTTATAAGAAACCTACTCATTATAGAGTCATAACAGCACTTAGTTTCACTTGTGGAAGCCCAGGCACTGTTCTAAATGGCACTTGGGGGATTCGTGTTGCCAGCTTTAGGCATCCCAGAGAAGCACCTAAATTAGGAGGCCAGTTTCCCTGGGCTCCTTGCATAATCCACAGGGAAAAAACAAATGGAACCAATCTCCCTGTAGGACATCTCAGTCTCAAACACCAATGCATTCTCTAAAGCCCTCCTAGCCCTATAGATGATTAAGATCATTAATAAATTAGTTTGTGGTTGCTCTCACGTGGGTATTTAGTACCTTGCAACGTACCCTGGGGTATTATGGCTATCAGATAGGAAGCACAGACCCCTCAGGAATTGCTGTGGGGACCAGGCACAGCACCTCAGACAGCGCTAGACCTAAACTACATTAATGTCTAAGTGACTTCCCACTTCACCTCAAAATTCCCAGAAGTTTGTCCTTAATTACCCATGCACACTAAAAAGGAACTCTGTTTTGAGGCTAAGTATTTATTGACTGCCTAAAGCTCTATTGCAGTCCAGGATTAGGCAGACAGGTGACATTCAGGAGACTAAGTCTCTTGGAAAAGCTCAGTGTATACTGGTCTGGCAGAAATTCCATGGGAAGCCAAACGTCCCTCTTGTTGAAAAGGCTCTTTGGTGGCAGACAAGAAAGGTAATGTAACGATTTAACGGTAATATTTGAAATTCACTTCACTGTGTTTAGACTTGTTCCCTCCACAATTGCCTCCCCCTTGTCTGGACTGAACAATCCCCGTGATGTAACTATGGAGGTCCTTGAGATGTGCACCATATTTGGGACAAAACAATGCTATTATCATACAAATGATGCTGAAGAGCCTGCCTCTTGTGCAGGCTACACTAAAAAATGAATGAAAAAAAGATTAGATTCTGTGAGATCCTTCCTTGCAGGAACAATGTATTGTAAGGCAGATTTGCTTCATTTCCTTCAAAATCCCTCAGATAATGCAGGACAACGCTTTTCAATGGTTCCCACTATAAGCACTGCGTGTCTGAGTAAATGGGAACATGGTACACTTCAGAAATCATTGTAAAGAATTACTGTTTATCTGGATAAGGAAGGGTAGTCTTAAGACCTGATTATGCCTGCTGATCCGAATGCATTGAAAACTCTGTTCTCATTTTCACATTCCTCAAGTAGCAAAACTTGACATCTGTGCAAAAACTGTCCCACCGAACAAAAAATATGGGTGCTGGTGCAGCTAAAAGGGCTAGAGTTTGTTGCTAATGAAACTTTCACCACATTTTTATCTGTCCTTTAGAGGAGTTTGTGGTTATTGTTTTTTTAAAGTTCCCACAGGAAATCTCTGTGGTTTTATCTGCACTTTGAGGGTTATGTAAAAGGTTGGGGCATGTTTGAATGCTGAAGAAATTATTCAGAATGCAGATTTGTAAACGAGGGCAGTTATTTACTCAGAACAATTGAGCCTGGGCATAAAAGCCAGGAAGCACAGTGAGAGGGCTGGATGCCAGCTCTACGTGCTCGCTGCCTATCTGTGGTTCTGAGCAGCACCGAGCATCTCTCAGTCAGTGACACTAATGAGAGATGAGGATTTTCAGCATCTCACAGGCTCTGACTGCTGCAGGGCTGTTTGCATGGACCATTCCAGAGTGTGCATGCCTGCTGTAGTTCATGGAAATACGGCAGTGGGGATATATCAGCTTGCACCTGGACTTCTGCACTAGCTTTAAACACATGGCACTAGTTCTGACTGCTGTTATTTGTTCATCTCTTTAACACTAGAACTGCCACAGTCACAGTTATCCTCTGTAATTTGATAGTATCCTGGCAACAATTTTAATTAAAGGGTGACATCACCAAATATTCCTAAACAGTCTTTCCATCACGATAGATCCCTGAAAGATTTGTATCTGTTTCATGGAGAGAAATGCTGAAGTCAATCATTTGGTCATTTGTGTAGTGAAATCAGTTGTCGACTGTAGTAGGGAGCAGGCTGCAAACGGTGCTGATTTCATTATGCACAAAGAGCAGGTAATGAAATGATGCAGCATTCAGGCTCTGCCTCCTAAAGATTGCCCACCACACAAAGCAGAGTAATATAATTGTTAAGAACGGAGGGATACATTTTCAGAGTGCTTTGCTCAGCAGTTTATTCTCCTGACTCTGATTAAAATTAATGGGAGTCATGCAGCTGAAACCCCATGGATTGCTCATGGTTTGATGACACAATACAGCTGCAAACGAAGGCAGGATTGTGAAGAGTCAGGTACAAAATGGCAATTTTTGCTCCATTTAACCATAATCTCTTTTCCAGCTCTCAGCACATTAACCACTTTTCTGCTGATCATGTCTGAAATGTCTAAAACTAAGCAGTGCTCTTTTGAGTGCCCTATTTCAGCAGTAAAACTTAGACCTTCAATACAGTAAAACTGAGACCTTCAATACAAGTGAGTCAACACAGCCACTAGTACCTATCTTGTAAGTTGTTCCCCAAAGTAGAAGGAATTTTACTATGTGGATTGATGCAGGATGCTTTTCACCCTGTTGCAGTCTGCTAATAATTCCTTACTAAGACACGTGAAGGATTAAATCCTGGGAATGCTCCATAGGTGCTACTGCTAAATCCTTGTTTAGTACATTGCTCAATTAACAAACATTATTTTTCACTGTATGAGATAAACTTGTGTGATTTATGGGTAAAAAATAATTCTTGGCCAAAACTACATTGCAAATGTTGTGAACAAGCTATAAACACACAATATTTAAAGGTAAAATGTGTAAAAGCTTATTTAATAAAGTACTTAACTACCAGGAAATTTTGGTTAAGCATGATTTCTCTTGAAAACTGAAAGTCCAGAAACTTTGTGGTGTGTCCTTGTTATGTGTTCACCCCCAAAAGCTTTTCAAAGCCAAATAATTCAAACTCCTTTTTTTTCATTTTGATAACAAACCTCCATCTACCACTTTCACTTTTATCCTGCAAATATACTACTTTGGACACACTACTTAGGACACTCAGCCCAAACCCCACCATAGGCTGGCAGTGGAACAACTTTTTGCTCATGTTTTATAGACACGTTTCATATAAAGCTCTGTTTCCCAAGCTGGGGGAAAAAAAAAAAAAGTATATCCATATGATCCATATGATATCCTCTGAGTCACAGAAATCCCAATGCTGGAAGCTGAAGCTATGTACTAACAGAAGATTCCTACTGTTAAATATCCAAGGATGAGGAATCATGCCGCACTGCTGATCATCCACACAGTGTTTCCTCACTCGCTGTCTCTGCTCTCCAAGCAGATTTCTCCAAGAATTAGCTATGAAAGAGCTGGGGTCTCTCACCAGTATGTCAGTCTGTGTCACTTGGACTCAGCCCTATTCTTCTTGCAGTATAAATAGTGCCATTTTTTTTTTCCTGACGGTTGCAAAAATGAATTTCTGTGATCTGCTTATGAATCCACCTCCATTCCCAGGAGGAATAAGTGCACTTAAAAAGCCACTTATTTATGGATCTAACTATATTCAAGTGCTTTTAGGAAGGTTGCTTTGCAACAGAAAGATGTTCCCTGCTCATATTTCTCCATATAGAAACATGAAGAATTAACACTGGATAAAAATAAAAATCAACAGATCATTCTTTTGTCTTAAGGCTCTTATGCCATGACCATCACCCCAGATTTCAGACATCACTCCAGGGATCAGAATAAGAAAAAAATAATTGCCAACCTCCTTGAGCCTTTTTCTGTGCTACAGATGCACATCTGAATCTCTCTGGGTCACTTCTCTTACAGCTGATACAAAGGGAAAAGCAGGAATTATTCTGAGCTATGGAAAAGAGAAAATACTTCCCATCTCCAGCAGAGAACAGACACACAGTTAAACCCCCCAGGCCCTCAATAAGAAGACATCAAAGAATGACTCCCAAAACATAATCTGGTTGCCAAAGATTTGCACTAAGAAATCCCTGCAGGAGCTGGTGGTGCCAGAAAAAGTACAATTCTTCATCCTGGATCCTGTCCTGCGTGGCAGGGCATAGTGTGAAGCTGCACAGACTGCATCCCTAACTTTTTAAGGGAGTCATATTGGTTGAAAGCAAAAAAAGTCTCAGTAGTCTGCAGAAAAAAGCCCAGGTGCACACACTTATTTTGTCCTACAGAAACCTGACTTTCCCCCATTCTGGAAAGCTGCAGATTCTTCAAAGGAAGAGAAACTATAAAAGGAATGTTTTGCAGATAAAGAGATCTTTCACAACTTCCAGATGACTTTTCCTCCTTCCCCACTCTTAAAGGCATGGAATTTTGCATGAATATGAGGATTATTATTATATCTTCCCTTCCTCACATTGAGATTTCCAAGTTAAATTACTGCTAGTGAAAGAGTGGGTGGCCCACAGAGAAAAACCACTTTATGAAGAGCTAACCATTAATATTCCCATTTCAAAAGCCAAACTAATCTTTTCCTTTTTCCCAATCTTTAAAATAGACCAAAATGGAGATGCAGATAATCTTAAATCAAGGTGCATTTTATCACTCCAAACTTTCCTGAGTTCCAAACACTCGGTATCTTTAACATCACTGTTTCTTGGGGGTATTTTTCATTACAACAAAACAATTCAGCAGAGAATGTTTCCATTCAAAATGTTTCAAATTGCATTCCTGTCAAATGTATAAAGTGTCCTGCATTATGCATAAGAAGGATTTGTACCTTAGCTTCACTAACATAAAACAGTATTTCCAGCATAGGCAACCAATAGAACAGGCTAATGCTCTGGGGTCTGTTCATAATACAGATGGTAATGATTTGAGCAGCTTGTGTATGTGCTTCCCACATAAACATCAAGAACCTGAGTTCTTTTTGTCAGTCTTTCCAACAATGATCTTCCATCACACGGACAATGGCAGCAATCTTCCACCACATTAGTCTTTCCAGAGTATTCTTTGGCCTTCCCTAATTACAGGTCAGGAGCTAATTAATTGAGTCACACAGATGCATGTAAAACGAGCCAAGAGCCCAGTAGGTTAACCAAGCTACAGCTCACTAGGTAAAGGCACAAAATGTATTCCCACCCCCTGTTATGGAGTGTCCGGCACTGGGGAAGTCGCCTGTTGATGTACTCATGCCAAACTGCACTGAGGGGCTCGTCAGGAATTCCTAAACAAGCTGGGTCATTTCTGTGGCAGAGTGCTTGCACTCTGGAAGCCAGTTAGCCATATTAGCATAGCCTGCTAGCCAAGTGCTCATGTTAGCATCTGCTAAAACAGCTATCCTGTTTTTCAGCTTCAAGAATCTGTCTATACCGCCAAATGAAAGCAAAGAGGATTCTGTCCCTGGTCCAAGAGGCACTGGCAACTTTGCATCATCACAGCTGAATGACTCAAGTGTCACTGTAAGGACTGGCACTGCAGGGCACAGACATGTCTGCAGCTCCCCATGTAATACTGTGAGAGACCTGAGCTTCTCAGAGGAGGATGCAGAACAACCAACAAACACACTGAGCCAGCCAGAAGGAAATGCCAAAGAGTGAAATCTCCCAGTGAGTTGGCACTGCAATACCAGGAGTCGGAGCCAAACCCCATACAAATCCACATATCCTTCAACTCTCATTGAAGCCAAACCCCATACAAATCCACATATCCTTCAACTCCCATTACAGCACTGCAAGGATAATACAGGGGCTGAAGTTTGGGTGAAAATTCTCCATTCTCCCTCTGAAAACCATATTAGCATGCAAGCAGGGATGCAATATCCCTGGGCCCTAAGGGATAATGACTGCCCAATTCTTCTGCACTTCTCTGAGGAAGAAGCACTAGGCTGGTTCCTCTACAGGGTACCTTCTATGTATCTCATGCACACCATTTAGGACCATCCAGACCAGGAGGCAGGCTATGGGAATCTCCATGTTCAGGATATTGCTTGGGCTAGAGTACTTACCCTATCTTCTTGTGTTTTTCTCTTTATGGCTCCTTAGTCCTTTCCTTTCAAACCAGATAGGCCCAAAACTCATCAGCAATAGAAAAGATGGTGCCAGTTCAAAGCGTTATAAACTATGAGATTAACAGGTAATCAATCCATTCTCCTAAAAGATGATTAAAGGAGTCATAGGTCAACTACAGGCGAGAATCAGCACACATTTTATAAGGTTTAGAAAACTTGACCAAAGTGGAAGGGGCAGGAATCTGGACTTTCTTTATCTAGAAAAAAGAAAACACTGTACCTATATGAAAAGCATTATCCACAACACAAATGGTTCTTACACAGAAGAGAGTTAAGAGAGTTGTGCTTTGAACCTCTTGCAGACAGACCAACATCACATTCCCAAATTTCAGGCTACAGAAGTCCAGTGTCAGGGTTATCACTGCATCTTTGTCTTGTTGCTGTTCACTTCTGTGAAGCCTCTGTTATTGGCCACTTCTATGCAGAGATGCTGGGGCAGCTGAGCCTTTGGTCTCAGCGACATAGTCATGCTTATCTCCTTAAATCCACTTAATTTTCAGCAGAGAAGGTTTATGAAAAATTTCCTACTTGTGAGAGTAGTTAAGTGCCAAAAGAGGCCACTAGGGAGACTGTGAAATCTCCATCATTAGAGATTTTAAAGAACAGATTACACAAATAGCTGTCGAAGGCAGCTCAGACATACATGCTCCTGCCTTCGAGCAGAGAGGTGGACAAGGAGACCTCCTGGGACCTGGGTCTAGGATTCTGCCCTCTTTTGCACAGCTCTGGCCAAAATCAGTACACTTCTTCCAGAAGCGTCTTCTTCCAGTGGCATTTCCCATCATCAGCAGATCCACTAGGTGTGTAGCACTGTTGTCCAACACCTTCTCTCTCCAGCATAACGCATGGACCCAAGGCAGAGAGATGTATGTGGGATATGGTTGTGTCCAATTACTCCATAGGAATCACACTTAGCAGGCCAAAGTTAAGGAAGTTTAGGGTCTGCTGAATTGGGGACTGGGCTGATTTCCAACCTCATAGCTGAGGAAAAGCAATGGTTTAAAGCCAGATTTTCCTTCACATGTGTTCCAAGGACAAGCATGGCCAACCTGGCCAAACATACTGGAGAATGTAAGCCATTGGCAGGAGCCATTCCCTGTAGGCCTGAAAGAAGGGCTGCCCATGCATCCTCCCTCACTCCATTTGCTTCCCTGTACATGGCTGACAGCTTGCAAACTGGCAGCAACCCAGAAAGCAGAGGGGAAAACACACACGTTCACCCTTGCACGTGCTCACTTTTACAAACCATCATGTTGCAAGTCCTTAATTCTCATCTCTCCAAACCCAGCTCACCAACAAAGCAAGCATTTTGTCCAATTAGGAGAACTCCTAGTCCTGCAAAATGACAGGTTGTTTGGCAGTATGAAACAGGTTGTGGCTGCAGACTCTGCACATGGCTTGCATTTGTGCCATTGGTCTGTGGTTTTCAGGGAGCAACTGTTGTGCAGTGACAAAAACGCAAAGAAAGAAGGGAAAGAAAGCAAATATTTACAGGAGAAAAAGTGATTCTACCCCACATGGTACAAATTTATGGATGCATTGTGGCTACATCATGTGGGTATAGCTACTGAAACAGTTTCCAACAGAATGTTTACACTGTTGTCTGGAAGCATATTGTTTGCCTACTTTTCAAAGCCAATTTATATGCAGCACACATCGCAGCATGCACGAAAATTCAGACAAAAACACAGATGCATGCAACAATCCCTGGCCAGCTCTTGTTGTTCCTTATTGTTTGTTTCTCAGAAGTACCCAGGAAAGAGGAGGAAGGTAGCAACCCATTATGCTGGGTGCTGTACTACCCCAAACTCAAAGACAGGTATCTCTCTTGAGGAACATGTAGTCTCTATTTAAGACAAGATATAACAAGCAAATGTAACAGAGAGTGAGAGAGTGACATACGGGAATGAATAATAAGAGAGTTTATGCATGCCAGCTTTATGCACTCCTGTGCCAGCTAATTGAATACACGATGCATATAAATACCAGGCTCCTACTGAAAGCAACAAGTTAACTGTATCCAGTTAGCAATTTATCAGGAGCTTCACAGAGAAATTAATGAGGAATTTGAAGGAGTCCAGACAAGGGCATCCCAGAGAAAAGTGTCAGGTGGGAGAAACAGAAGGGCATGTAACAAGGGAGCATGAGGATGAAGAAGTTGGCATTGTTGCATTGTTTAGGCAGCAAAGCAAGGAGGCTCAGGTGACTTGGTTGCTGAGAGGAAATGATGAAAGGATGTGAAATCCTGGATCAAAGAATAATAGAGAGTTTATATCTAACTTATTAAAGAAATAGTGAGACCAAGGAGGACTGCAAAATGCAAAAGAGGATGCCACTGCACTTTGAATGGACCAGGTAGAACAACGTCAGTGAGCGTAGGAATGTCTGAGTGAAAAGGGTCAGACTGCAACTTATGTCACTGCAGGCAAAAGCCTTCTCAAGAAACAGTGTAGGTCCACCAAACCAATAAGAATCCATGCTGGGAAGTATGGGGTAGGGTGTTCTTCACATCCAAGGAAGAAGGGAAGCAGGGACCACTTCCCAAACGAAGCAGAGGTAGCACCAGCAACAGGAGAGAGGGCAACAGGGACAGCGAGTGAGGACTGCCCAAGGCTGTGTGCCATGGCCAGCTCAAGAACACGCTTTAATTTTAACAGCCAGCTCTACTGAACCACCTTCAGCCATGGCCTGAAAGGACAAGTCTAAGAGAAGAAGTGAAAAGATTTATTACTCCCACTTTTTGAAGTGCTCCTTTGTAGAAGATCCCCCTCTCCCTACATGCCATGGGTGCATGGATCAGAGCTGAGTCTCCTACTTTAAGTGTTTTGAGATAGGTGATGTGAAAACCACTCATCAGCAAAATTGCCTCTAAGTCCCTGTACTACACTTCCCTGTGTCACCATGCAGACAGATGTCCTCTCCACCTACCTCTGTGGCAGGAACTATTTATGCTCAATATTGTTTATAGATCCCAAAACCTCCATGGGGAAATGCCAAGTCAATAGGCTGAGTGCTGAAATAAAGTCATTGTGTGTTTTTATTTTTTCTGCTTTTAAAAGGACAGTGATCTTTTCACAAGTCTGCAAAACCTCTTATTAACAGAAGCACTGGCAGTGCCCCAGGGGCACTTATGTACCTCACTTCCCACCATGCTGACCCACTGTGGCTCCCCCCATCCTGCCCAGGACCACATGTCAGTCCTCAGGACCATCAGCCCCCAACCAGTGGTGCCACATCCAGCTCCCCACAGCCCTGCCCTACCCAGCCTTGGACTATCCCCAGTGCCTGGGGCTGCCCTGGTGCCCCCTGGCTGCCCTGATCCTGGCAGGGGCAGTGGGATGGCCCTGGCTGCCTGGCCTGCCATGACAGACCCGTGGAGAGTCACCACTGCACTCTGGCACCTGCCACCTGAGAAATATTAGCAAAGGGAAAAAAATCAAAAGACAAGTTCAGCCTTGCCAGCACCGAAACATCATGACCCAGTCCCTCTATGCAAAATATTTTAAAGTTTTGAAAGTGCAGGGATGTTTCTGCTTTCCTTCTGGTACTGAACTACCAAGGGCCAACACGGTTGTGCTTTATCTACTCTGAAGTGACATTGAGTGGCATCCTGAAGAGATGGCTGCTGTCACGATCTTCCCCCATCAGTGGTCACACAACTGGAGCCTGGTGCCATGCCACACAGCAACTGGGCCACACTGCAACTGAACATCATGGGCAATCAGAGCATCCTCACTTCCAGCTCTCCATGGAAGCCTCCAGTCCAGGCCAAATGTGGTTTCCAAAGGAGAGAAAGCTGTCCCCAGGAATCATAGAACAATGGAATTATAGAATGGTTTGGGTTGGAAGCGACCATAAAGATCTTCTAGTTCCAACCTCCCTGCCATGGGCAAGGACACCTTCCACTAGACCAGGTTGCTCAAAGCCCCATCCAACCTGGCCTTGAACATTTCTGAGGATGAGACATCCACAGCTTCTCTGGGCAACCTGTTCCAACATCTCACCACCCTCACATAATTTCTTCCTAATACCTAACCTAAATCTACACTTCTTCAGCTGAAACCCATTAAAACATTAAAGACATTGAAGGAAGGACTTGAGAACCACAATCAGTTCTCCAGAATCTATTACTTGCATGCAAATATCAACTCCCTCCGTGAAAGGTGACAAGCTGAGGAGCCTCAAGGCCCATGCTGATGGCATTTCTTGATAATAACTGCAGAGCTATTCACCTTCCTTGACACACACACAGATGAAGAGGAAAAAAATATTTTTTGCAGTATTTTCTTCTTTTCTTAGCCAAATCCTTATTTGGTCTGTTGCAGATTATTCACACAGCAGCCCTGCCTGTACTGCCTGATCTGATTACTGCACCAACGCCTCCATGGCTTTCAAATTCATTTCACAGGTTTCCAAGAAACAGATGCTGATACCTGATAAGTGGCAGCACCTGGATTCAAAACATATTATCAGTTCATCTGCCTCCCAAATCTTGAGTAACATCTCAGCTTGGTGAAGAAGTGTTAGCCCTAACCAACTAACATATTTCCATGCAGGGAAATAAAGCTCCCCTTCCGTATTTGTTGACATACAGATTCGCACCTTTGTGTTTTTCCTATTTAAGCACATGGAATGCAAGTGAGTGCAGTAATCCTGTTTCAAATATTTGGCGCCCAGGGTTCCCATTGCATCCCAGAAGTTAACTATTTGTCACAAATAGCTTTAAATGGCCCTACAGAACAGCTGAGATTATTTTAAACAGTTTTTTATTAAAACAAAAGCCATCATTTGCATACATGTTGATTTTGATTATCAGATGATATAAACACAGTTGTATAAGTAACAGAAGAAAATGAACCACATAAACTGCTTTCTTTGTCATTTCAGAGCTCTGAATTTCAGTGTTTTAGCTTGCTTTCTGACATGATGAAAATAAGACATTGCTACAGTGCACATATTCAGAAACTATCACACAATAGCCATTTAAAAAAATGAAAAACATATCATATATTCAACTACTTTGGCCAGACTTGTGTTTTCCACAAGACCTTGCTGTAAGACAGAATTACCCAGGGAACAAATTGGAAGCTAGATTAACAAGGCTTTCAGGAATTTAATTAGAGAATGGCAAAAGATGTTGAAAAGAGGCACATCAAATAACATGTCTGTTATTCTATGGCAATGTATTATATACACCAAGAGCCACTTGTGGCCAATAAAGTCAACAGGAGGATTTGTATAAACTTAGAAGATGATAAAGAAAAGGAAAACTGTTCTTTGCACTGCACTGGCTGGAAAATGGAGCATATAGCTAGATTGTAGTAAGACCATTCATAGGGTCAGGTTTAGACATACAGAATTAATAAGGGAAGCAAAGTGGGACAGAAGGGAAAATTGGTGAAAACCATACTGCCAGTTTTGCCTCCACAAGTACTCCAATAAGGCAGCCTGGTAGTGTGGCAGCTTGGGAGACTGTTGTACAGCTTGGAGACAGCTATAGGTGGGGCCAGGGGCCACTGTCCCACTGCATCACTGCTGTCAAAGGGACTGAGCCCTGTCCATTTCACAATGCCTTCTCTTCCCTTCCTGTGCTAGAACTTACACAGCAATGTGCATTTTTACCCTCTCTCCTGAAGTCTTGAGCCAGATACTACTGCTTCCAACTAACAAATGGATTGTTGTCTTCCAACCAAGTCTACTTCCTAATCTATTTTAATCCTTGAATTAATTTCTCTGAGGCCTCATTTCACTCTGATGAAGATCAGTGGAAATTCATTTTGTTTCTGAGTGCCTTGCCTGTGATACTCTGACAAATGCAAATCAGAGGGTAATTAGCTACTCAGTCACCAGATAGTCTGTGCCCAGCTATTTCTGCAAACAAAAAGCACTAAATCTATGCACTGAATCTACCCCCAGAGACAGGACAATTGTAAAGCACCGAGCACCAATAAACACCAAGCAAAACCTAAAAAGCCCCATAGTGCCAATTGCTGCCAGCAACATTAGTGGTCAGAGTGGGCAATCCCTTTAAAGAGTGCAAGTACCTGAACGACACCCCCACATACAGTTCATCAGACCAGATGAACTCTGAACTGGCAGTAGCATTGTCTAAAGGTCCATTGGATCCCTCATATTGGCTGCTGCCAGTTTTATCACATGCATGTGTCGCTGAGGTACTAAGGCTGAAAAGTGATGTCATATCTTACTAGGTAACTATCACTGTAAACATACAGTTTCTGATCTGTGGGGCTATAATCAATACTCTGGATTGTATCTAACTTTTTATCCATAATGATACTAATTCTACCTTCTTGGCCAGTACTTGTGTCATACATATAGAAGATCTCCTCTTTCTTAGTGTTCATTGGTCTTGTGGCGTAAAGAACACCACATAACATGAAAGCATTGGAAACAGATGGCTTGTACTGTCTCGTCTGCCAAGTATTTAGCACATCAAGTGTGGTCTCATTGAGCTTGCTAATCACAATGTTGCCCACGTTATTTTCAGTTGAATATATTACCCATAACCCACTTTCATCCACGGCAAAATCTATGTCCTGCCATGCTACGCCTGCATAAGAGAAGCGGTTACCAATAGCAGCACCTGGAAGCTCCTTCCTCAAAACCTCCGTGTTTGTTCTTATATCATGCTTCACCATATATCTCGAACCATAAGCATGGTAGTACAAGTAATTTTTATAAAGGGCTGCACCACTTCCTTCCCCATATGTTATTCTACTTTCGTATGTGTATTTAAACAGGAGCAAATCATCAAAGGAACTATAAATTCTGAAGTATTCTAAGTATCTCCCATCGGTGTTCAATGGTGCAACCCAATAGACTTCCTTCTCTGGGTTAGAGGGATAATAGTCTCTACCCCAGGAACCGTATTTGTAGGAAAATCCTCTCCAGTTCAGCTTGGCAACATACGGCTGGCTAACATTCATCGGCCCACGGTGAACGCAGGTACCTGTAAGTAAAGAGAAAAAAACAAAACAAACAGGTTTTCCAAATGTTGTTACTAGGAAAAAGGTTTTGCAGACAGTAGCCTCTAGACCGTGCTTAGTAGGGAATAGTTTTGTGACCAAGCACAAACATAAATGCACAGCTTCATGTGTAAAAGGCTCATTTTGGGCCAAGGTCAGCAACTGAATGGCACCCAGTATTCCAAGTTGACTCAAAAACTCAGAAAAAAACTAGAGTACGTATTATTACACTTATTTGAAAGGGGAGGTGGGGGATTAAATGACAGAAAGTAAGTGCTCACTGTGCTGTTCATACAAGGGACAGATTTCTGTTTCTACCTATTTGAAGCAGGCCAGCCTGATGCATTAGGAAATCCCTTGGAAAATACAATTTCAGAAGCATTTTAGGTTATTTTCTACCTCAGTGGAACTGAAAGCATGGGAGATGGGGGAAAAAAGAATGAGGAGCATCTGATTTCTGTGTATTTCACTGTGGAGGGGAAGAAAGGAGCAGCAGCAGCAGTAATTCCAGAGTCACATTTCAGATTAGCATTCTGCTGTCAGAATCACAGCTTTACAACTGTGTGTCACAGCCACATGGTGCCTTCCACCTCAGGCCCTCAAAGAAATCTGCAGACAGTAACAATCACAGCCCAGGAAATGTAGACTGATATTACTCTGACTTTTCATGTGGGGCGACTAAAGAAAATATTACTTCAGTCTGAACCAGAACAGCTCTGTTTTACACATATCAACTGCAAAACCATTTTCAGGATCATGGAAAAAATAATTTAAATGCAATAAACTCGTGCTGAATTAGTGACATTCCTGTTTCCTGATAAATACTCAATATTGTAAGTCACTTGTAGGAAAAAAACTCCACTCAGAAAAGATCCTGGCCTTCTGATGAGTGCGAAGCTGCCACTGGCAAAAACCAGCATGCATTTTTCCAAGTGTTAGCATTAGCTTTTTGTATTACTGCCACAAAAGTGTCCCAGATTTTTTTCTGTAAGGTTATCTTCACCTGAGCTAATGGAGACAGAGATATCAAGTGGCTGGCACCAGCTCACAAGCTTAGTGGTACTGCAATGTTTCCCACTTCACCAGGGTGTTCTAGCCACTAGATAGTCTTTCGTATTAAAGATGGAGTATAATATGAATAAACTCAAGTCTCACACATCAATTACTAAATAAATTAATGGCCACATATTTTGGTGTTAATAATACCCCCCTCAAAACAGGAACTCTGTGCCCTGACAGCTATGGTGCTGATGAAAGTCAAGTCTATCTTTTGAGGTTCTAATACTTTGACTGGGAACCATGTCACAATTTCTTGCAGTTTCTATGACAATAAAGCTCAGTCATATGAAGGGATGTCTGGCATGCAAATAACCTCTGTCTTAGCACAAAGAAAAAAGAAGAATTCCAGAGAAAGATTTTATCTTTTGCCCTCAAAGCTGACCATCCCTAAGCATGGCCAAACAATACTTATGGAGATGAATTGGAAACTCCTGAAACCACAGACAGAAAAGGTCGAGCAGACATCTTGTTCTCAAATGCTTTGCAGCCCATCTCACAGAAAGAAGGAAAATTAGAGGCAGACTAATGTGAAGTATTCTACTTGGAAAAAGACTGGGAAACAAGATAATTGGTGAAAAAACCACACAGTTGCAAAAGCAGAGAAATCTTTTTTTGATCTGCTTTTCCCAGCAGAAAAGTGTTCTACCTGTGGGACTAAAAAACCTGTCTCCTGAATGTTAGTAGTGTCCAAGCACTGATATTTGTGCCAATGTGTAAAGTCAGTTTGGGCAGTGAAGCTCTGCATGCCTCCCCCTTTCTCAAAATGTACTATTCTCCTGCTTCTACTAGATAACACCTTCACTTCTCACAGTTTTGTACTGTCTTATGCTAGTGACTGTGACCTGATGGATATGTGACTCACCTGTAGCCTCCTCTCAGCATCTGTGAGGAAGGTGGGGGGCATTTTTACATTAAATATAAATCACTATAATGAGATAAATCCCTATGTCCCCAGGCCATGTTGGCAACTTCCTTGGGGTCAGTATTGCCCATGGGAGCAGCTCTTCATCACTGAGTCTCCATCTGATGGCAAATGTAAAGACTCCCATCTCCTCCCCTAGACACTTGTGTGCCCTGGGTTTCTTGCAGCTGAAACATGGCATGACCCTGGTTGAATGCTGTTTTCCTTCGTGCCACCAAGAATCCATTCGAATCAGCATTCCTGGCTTGGAGCAGATGAGCATTTAAGCATGCACTTAAGTGCTTTACAGAGGACGAGGCCCTGGAGCAGAAACCTCATTTCCAAATATAGCACACAAGGCAGGCACTGCTGTATGGCTGGCCAGGCTGTATCTCTGGAAATGGCACGTAGCGTGTCTAGTAACATGGCCTGAGCACTTGGCACAGCTACCAGCATTTGGAGGTGCTTACACCTCAGCTCATGCAAAGGAAGAAAGCTAAGACAGAAAGTGCAAAATGGCTTGCAGCCTGCCAGCTTCATAAATCAATTTGAACTAGTTTTTTCTCATATCTCTATTATGTATTGCTACGTCTGGCATAAGGACTTCTTTAAAGCTGGTGACATATTGAATATATTACTGTGCCTAAATCACAATAAACTTATCTCAGAATTAAATGGTTATTAAATGCTCTAAAACTCTTCATTTGTTTAAAAAAACGTGGGACCAAAGCTTGCAGGTAGTGAAACTCATCTATATGCGACCTCAAATAATTTTTCATGTCATTAAGCAGAACACAATTCCAGATTTATTTTAATAATTTATGCATTGTTTCATAAATAAAAAACAAACGTGTGTTCAGCAGAGAGACCTTTTTTACAAAAGAAATAATAAATTATTATTTCTTCCCTTAAAGAGATCTCTCAGCTGAACACTTGTTTGGTTTTTATTTATGAAACAATGAATTATTAAAATAAAGCTGGAAGTGTGCTCTGTTTTAATGACATCAAAAATTGTCTGTGGTTTCTATAGAGTATGTGCTTGATTTTTATTTCCTTGAAAATTCTCCCTTTTTTTTTTTTNTTTTTTTTTTTTTACAAAAAACTTCTGGTAGTCGGGGGTGATCTGTCTTTCACACAGGTTCAGAAGAATTCATTGTTGTTTATTTAATCTAAACTTGCCTCCCTGTCTAGATCTTGTGGGAAAAAAATGCACAAAGGAAACAAAGTGTCATGTAATTTTGTAAATATTAGAAGGTACTTGAAATAAATCCATATGCATTATTCAAACTTTCAAGTTTTTAACTCCTTTCTCCACTGTTTTGGGCCACAGATAAATGATGTCCTGGTATTTCTGCCTTCCTTTGTCTCATGCTTATGTAGCAAACAAAGCAGGGAAGGACTAGCACAGGTACATACACACATACTCATCCCCACATAAAGAACCAGTATCTCAGCTCAATCATATACTAATCCTTCTGATTCATCAGCAAAAGAGCTGACACTTAATTGTCAGGACTGAAGGGAGCCTGACTTGCTTGGCTAACAGGCTGCAGAACTGCATGAGGCACATGCTGCTGGGTCTCGCTTTACGCCCTTCACTCTGAAGCACTGGCACAGCACATCAGCTTCTTACTCCAACAGTACAAGAAAACATTCCAGCAGCCTCCTCCCACCAAGCAGCTGCAGCTGATTGCATAAGAGAAGGGACCACCCTTGGCCTATGTAGGCAAAAGTCATGAGACAAGGTGGGACCCACATTGGAAGAAACTCTCACAAGGGCCACAGACACCAGGAGCAGGCTGGTGCTACATCCTCACGCATGCTCTCAAGCACCAGATGTGCACCCTCCCCTCCCATCAGATGAACCACTGCATCCAGATGTCACCAGCCTTACCACAGCTTGAGATATTGAAGACAGACCTCTAGGAAGGGTTCTCAGCTCTAGGAAAGGAGAGGCTCATCCTGGGTCCTGCTGTCTCACTGACACAGGAAGACCTACACAGACATTCCATTCTTTCCCTAGTATCATGGGGGACAGGCACAGGCTCGCCTGTGCCTGAAAGACCTATGTTGGCAACATCTAACAGCGGATGATGTGGAGGGAGGGCTGGCATGCCTTAAGGCAACTAAGTAGCTAAGGTCTTTCAACTCAGCTTCTTCCAATGCCAGTGAATAAATGCATGTGTCTTCACGGGCAGTTCCGGAAGTCCGGGGGAGGACAAGACAGTTCTTTTCAGGTGCCTCTAGGCATGTCTCTGTCTTTGTGTAGGGATGTATTCAGTCCAAAACGCAACCCAAAATTTTCAAAATGCACAGATGGCTTGGGTCCATAGGGGGTAAAACATAAGCTAAGAATGAAATCACTGTAAGACTCCAATAGGATTGCCTGAGTTCAGCATTAGACTACTCCAGGTATTCCTGCTGCTGAGACCTACGCACCAGTAGCTTGAAATGCTTAATTTCTGAGTGTATAAAATCTGGGGGGGGGGAGAAAGCTGCTCCTTTTTTCCTTTCTTTCCATTTTGCCTTTGAATTTCATCTGACTCACTTCTTCCTGCTTCCTCTCTCAGATCATTTCAGTGAGGTGTAACACATAATCTGCTGCAGAGTCCTCAAAGGGCTATCCTGGGGTCTTTTCTCTCTATACCTATCCAATGCAGCCACATGAGATCAGCCCAAAGGAAAATGAATGGATAAATATTTCTTCCCACTGGAGTGGTGAGGAGAGAGATGTCATGAACCATTACAGATAGGAAAGCCAGTAGTGACAATGATGGGGATGACTACCTACATACCAGATACTCAGACATACACCTCTCCAGTCA
This sequence comes from Cyanoderma ruficeps, assembly GCA_008694505.1. Classification (NCBI taxonomy): domain Eukaryota; kingdom Metazoa; phylum Chordata; class Aves; order Passeriformes; family Timaliidae; genus Cyanoderma; species Cyanoderma ruficeps. Next base: position 6,040,487 of record VZDJ01006585.1, on the reverse strand, counting down.
GAGGGTAAGGCAAACGGAAAACAGTGATTTCTTCTTGGTAAGTTATTTGAGAACAGGCCTGCTCACTCGCAGAAATACAGCAGCAAAAGCCTTGGGGGACAGAGTCAGAGGGGCTGCATACTACAGCAGTGTGAAGCAAGAAGCTTTAATTAAACTTGCATTTGGACTCATGATCTTAGACAGCTTGGGGATTAGCCAAGCTCTCTCTAGTTCATGCTGCCTACCCAAAATATGCAGGAGAGAGGATGAAGGGGAAAAGAAAAAGCAATCTGAAAACGGGACAAAGAGTCTGTTTAATACAAACATTATAAATATAGTATGAACTAAAATCGGGGCAAGGCCAAGAGGTTTGGCAGGAATTCAAGGCATTCAAGCTTGCAGAGAAAACATACGGAAATGGTATTCAAACACGCAAATGGATGCTAGAAACTCCAGAGGCCTTGCTGTGAGCGTCCATGCAGCACCTCCAAAATGACCAGCTAGGAGATGCAGCTCTCTCACATACTTGATCCGTCTTCCCAAGCAAAAATATCTTACTGCTTCTGAGTGTTTCCAGATGCAGTCTGCAGGACATGTAGTTGCTCTACAAAGTCCTCTGCACAGATGGTAGTTGCTCCCTACCAGTCACACGAAGTCACAATATGCTAGTCCTGTGTGGATTAGCAGGGATCTGAGCCTACATAACACCTGGGTTATCTGTAAAGCTAGCATCTCCCAACACGAATAAAACTTGCTAGCCTACAACAGTTTCTCTGCCAGTCCTTTGTGCCATCCTCAGAGACCACACTCACCCTAAAGGAGGGCATGTAATAATACATTCACACACATCCTCCAACCCCTCCCAGGTTCCTACCTCTGGACAGAAAAACTTACAGACAACACCAGAGGTTGTCCTCAGCTGATGTCAGTGCTGGTAACTCTCTGGAAGTTGTTATACCAAGTAGGGTTTTGACTTCCTTCATTCTTTTCTGCTACAATGCAGTGTTGCCATATGCAAAGGTGCTTGAGCTGTCTGACCAGTCAGGAAGAAGGCAATGCTAAAGCAATACTATTTTGGGTCCAGATAAAGTCTATACATCTCCCTACCGTGCCCTGAGAAACAATGCTGAATAAGTCTATTACAGTCACAATTCCATGCAATTCCATTTACCCATCCCAGAGCTACCATCCTGCTCTAGACCATGACTTGCCTATCCCTGCATGGAGCTGCACTCCAACTGTAGTTTCCCCTTTCCTACACAGTGAAAGCTGCTATGTCCCACAGACACACGATTCACCCAGATGATAAAAGCAGCCCTCTCCTCCATCACTCATGGAAGGACACAGTATTCTTGTTCCAGAGCTCAGTACTTTCTCACCAAAACAAAAGCTTGCTGTAGGCTTGAAGAGAACGAGATTGTTTCTTTCCACACACCATCACCCTCAATAAATCAGTGAGATGCCCTTCAAGTACTTCTAAAACATTGTGGACTTTTTTTCATTGAAACATTTTAAGCCCTCCCTTAAGGAGCAGAGAAAGGCCTTGAGATTTTTTACTGCAGGTTTTTGTTTCAGATTTCTCTCCTGTCTGATTCCCAGACAAGGTGTTACACATGCATTCTGTCAGAGAAACACAGGAACTACTTGCACCACCATGAAGCCCTAAGGAGGGACTGCTCACCCTACGGGAAGCTTGTATTTCTGCCTCTCACCTTTCCAATGAGATGTTTGAATTTGCTGACCTCAAGGTGATGAGAGGTAAATGCTAGTAGGTGCAAATTTGTGCTCATTGAAAGCAGGACATGGCTCCTCCTTATTATGGGCTCCTCCTTCTCCTGATTGTTAACCAGCTTATGAGAAAAAGCAAGAATCTTCCCCTGGGTATTGTAAACAACACAGCACTTTTGCTCTTACAATACTCTGGCTAAAGGAACCCCCAGTGTATAAAACACTCAGGGGACCAACATGGTTTCAGAAATCCTTCTGTCTGTTAGTAACTGGGATTCTTGACCTGGCATATCTAATCTAGTGTTTCCTAATTGTTTTGCTCCAGTATATCATATCTGACTCTCAAAATTTCTCAGACTATGATTCACTTACAATGTGATTTTTCAAACTGAGCACTTTTGTCAAGACAAAAGTGACCACACACCCCATAACTCTTAACACCATTATATGATCTTCACTCTGGGAGCCACTGACCCAGGCCTCAGAATGTAACCTTTCCTAGTTAAGGAAACTAAAAAATCTTAGTTCCATTGAAATCAGTAATAAAGCTCCCTCTTATCTTCCTGAGACCAGAATTTTTCCCCAGGTCCCTTGACCACCTTTTTTAGAAACATCTTTTGACTGTGAAGCAAAAGTAATCTTCATCTGGAGCTTGCATGTCAACAGCTTTAGGACATCAACAGTTGCTCACACATTTTCCAAGCAGCATTAGAGCAATATTGCCATGAACACAGGTCACTTTCACAGGAACTACTAAAAATCAAATCTAGTTGGTAAAAAAACCATCATTTCCCACAGGTAATTGCTCTGAGGAAAAAAAGAGAAGAGGGATGGAGATTCACTTTTCACTCTATACGTAAGAGGAAGACTGCAGCTTCTAGCTGAAAACAGCTACTGTGTTTGTAAGAATGGATTCCTGCCTTCATTTTCCTTTTGAACAATTGATGAAACATTAGGAGCTGTCTGCTCAATTTTTCAAGAGCTAAGGAGTATCATTACAATTGTATTTAATATTAACAAAGGGAAGTCTCTGCATCTACAGTTCTAACCATCTGTTATATTATCTCTTATGTGTTATCCAACAGAAATGCTTACCTGGTGGGAAATAAGGAGGTGGTGTAGTTTTGGTTGCGTTCTCTTCACACTCTTTCAAGCGTTGCTGCAGAGATGCAATTTGTCGACGAATTGCAAGGACATTGTTTTTGTCCAGTGACTCTAGCTCATTTACCAGTATAGTCAGATTGGTGATCTAGAGGGGAAAAAAAGACAGCAAGTTTATTGTCAATGTTATTTTACAGATATTGGCAGGCAGAGCTGATCACAGAAGACAGTAGAGAAAAAGGTTCTGAGAAATGGGCCTTATCCTCATAGCCTCAGCTTGATGTTTCCAGCAGAGTATGTAAGCACAAAGATATGCTTTAAGACTAAGTTGTATAACGGTATGCAAAAATAGTGTTATTTTACTCATAGTGTAAAAATATCCAGTAAGTCTTCGGCAAGTACTAGCTGTTAAACAAAAAGTACTTATTCCAGCCTTGCAAAAGTATCTGCAAATTTCATTTGCAAAGATAGTGTTTTTAATCACCTGCTTGATGATCTAGAGGACAATGGAGCAAATGAGATTTTACTTTCCATCTTAAGTAATTATTCTCTCTAGGTGAGTGATTAACTACAATTTTGAAAATAGGATTTATAGTCTGCTAGGAAGGTGATAGTCTTTGCCACTTCTTGATTTCATATTGATTGGGCCACTGCCTTAGCAACCAGCAGCTAATTTTTTGATAATCTAAATTAAAGCACACAGGCTTTCAAGCATGGGGGTCTGTAAATTAATATTTATTATAATAATTTAATCAGCTTGAGTGTTTAGCGTTATGCAAAACTTTTAACTTTCAGGCAGATATTTGGCAAAACCAGAGTGGAGTCCATTTGCTTTGGGGTTTTTTTATTTTTCTGTGCTGTATATCAAGGAATAAGATTTTAATACATTTAAGGTCAAGCTTTCTTTTAATTTATGCTGATGAAATGCTAAAATAATTCTGCTAGCTGCAGTAGAGACAGACTGCATTTCCTCAACCTAAAGAGAGAATAGACTATCTGTGTATTTGAACCCTCTGTGGCTAATTAAAACCTTGGCAATACCTCCAAATATATTTGCTCAACGATGGCATTGCTTCCAACAAGGCTGGGTTTCAGCTGAGTGACCAGTCTCTCTAGGTCACGGATTTCCACTTTCAGTAACTGGAAGTCCAGTTCCGTGTAAGATACACCACCCGACTCCACTAGCTGCACTCTGATGGTTAGATTGAGGATTTGCTGCTGATACAGTTCAAGTCTTTCTGAGTACTCCTTAACCTGAAAGCACAAAAAAAGAGATACATATTCAAGTCCAGGTTAGCAAATAAGACAAGCCTGTTTGACATCTTTATTATATTTCTGAGTATCCTATGCATTGCTTCCACATACTTGCCATATATATTCTTCACATAAACTGCATAAATGTAATTCTCATCACATACATAAAAAAATATGAAATTTAACCCTCATTTATTGTTGGCAGTTTCACAAAATCCCCTCAGGAATGCCTGGGGATAACTGAAGGCAGGATTTTACTCAGAGTCTTCCAATTTTTTTTAATTCATTGCCAATATTGTCTCTCTGAGCTAATTTTATCCTCAGTATGCCAACTTATATTGGTGAAAATTTTATTAGGAAATCTGCAGTGTATTATCTCTCAAAAGCAACCAGAGAAGGCTGCAAAATGCAATAAAGAATTCCCAAGTTTTTCAACTTCATTTCCTATTAACTCTGAATCCAAATAGGACTTTACCCTGCGTACATTTAAATTGTGTCAAACGTTGGCAGAACTCATTTGATGCAGGGAGGAAATATTTAAACACGGTGTTAAAAATCAAATCTGGTTTAAATGAAAGTGTTAAATATATGGCAGGCATTAGCTGGAGTAATTTATAGAGCAGCCTTTTCAGTCTTTGAGTCATTAAATAGTTGTCCAGATAAATATATTTTCACACATATATCTGCTGAGGTAAAGGTCACAGCGCAAGCATTGTGAAGCAGAATGTTAAGAATATTATATGGATTTGGGACTTCCCTTAGAAATGTTAGTTCCTTGAAATTTAATGCTTTGGTAAAGGGGCATAATTTCTCTTCCATATGCTTCATATATCCTTATATCACAAAAGTTAAGTAGGAATAAATATAAATAGTTTGTTGCACTAGTAACTTCATATTTATACCCTCAGATGGTATTTGTGCCTTTATCTACAGCACTGTAATTTCCATTACTATTATTTCTTCAGCTGAAAAACTTAGTCTACATCTTCTCAAGCATTCTTGGAGTATATTAACATCATATAAAGTCAGTACTTTTTCCCCATTGTCTCTGAAATCCTGCCATGGTGTGAAGACTATAGATTCCCTGTTTTTCTACTCTGACAGCAGCCCTTGAGACAGGGACCCAGAAAAAACCCCATATTCATCAAATAATTCCTTTCAATCTTGATTGAATCCCTTGTGTACCAAAGAGGAGGTATGGGAGCTCATGGCATGGAAATTTAAGAAGAGGATCCTTGAAGATCATAATTTATTTAGCGATGTGGAGAAGCATAAGGGTAGATCCTCTGTTCAGAAGCATAATTATCACTAGTGGCACAACTATACTATAAATCTTAAGCCACTGCAAAAACCCTGCATGGACATACATAGTATACACCAAAATCAGGATGCTCAGTTCCATGTATTTAAATCTGAGTTTGAAACAGATCTTCTGTTCTAAATGTGTGCAGACAGACTTCGAGCTGCTCAAAACTGTCAAGTTTCCACAGGCTGTAGCAGAAGCACCCTGGCTCACAGCACTGGATGCTCTGGATGTCCCAGATCAAGCCAGGATAACTTCAAGTTACTGAATTAAGAATTGAAAGTTATACAATTCAAGTTATACAATTAAGAATCTAAAAATAACAGCCTAAAAACTTAGACCTAATTCCTTGTAACTGGCTAGCAACAGTGATAGCTGGGATTACTTGCCCTGACTGCCACCATCATCTGGTAGGCAATAGCAGCAAGAATCAATCCTTTTGGAAAAGTCAGAGGTAGTTGGAGCTCACACTTTCACTGGTCACCAAAATTAGTTTGGTATTGAAAGAGAACCTCAAAAAAAATCATCGGGAAAAATTATTCAAAGACGAATGTTTAAACTGTGTGTTTAGAGTTTGCTCAACAGCAACAACAACAAAAAAAGAATATTATTACAGCCTGAGAAGTATGAAGCATGTCCATTTTTGAGCAAAATTGAGCTGCTGTGTGAAGGTATGTCTGTCACAGAGGTATCTGGGAATCTGTCTAGGTATTAATAACCTTTCCTACAGTAATACTGGTAATAATAATGCAATACAGACCAAATCTGCAAACCACTGAAATAAACAGACTGCTGGAATTAGTGATGGCTACTCATTAGTGAGAAACCTGTGAATTTGAAGATTTCTCCAGGGTTTTCAGAGCCTGGACAAAATGCTGAGGGCTGGAACAAGGCATACATAGTTATTTCAGCCCTGACTGCAGAATGCAGACCTGAAGTTCTCCTCCCATATTAGAGGATTTTCACTCAGTCAGCCATCTAGGTCATTTAAGGACATGTCAACACCATCCAGCAGAGTATAGCTGAGCCTGAACTAGCACCATCACTCTGCAGTGCTCTGCACAGCCACACCAGCGTCACAGAGAGCTTAAGCTAATAGCTCCCCTGGCGAATTATTGGACAAATAAAATTTTCTCAGCAGTGCTGCACTAACAGGTCTATAGTGCTTTTGCAGATAAATCCAGCACATCTGTTAAGCATTGCAATGCTCAGTGTGGAGATTCCCACCTGCTCAGATCTGGTTTGTGAGTTTCTGTGGGTTGGAAATATCAGTTGAAAAAAGAACACGACGTTGCTCTGTTGATTGGCAGATAGATTTAAGCAGCTTGTAATCCCTGCACTTCTACTGCATCTACCTGCTACAGACTGGCTGTAGTCTCTTGACAGGCTGGCACAGAAATTCTGTGCATATCCTATTTTTAGGGATACAGACCAATAACTAGTACTGATTGCTGCCACATTTGTCATAAAAGCCTAAAGTAGGGTATGATGAGAGCATGGGGCCTGCATTAGCCCTTTATGGGAACAAAATGGAACCATGTGAGGCATATGTAAGGGAAAAAACCCTCAGTTTTTCCTCATTCCAAGCATTGCCACCTTCGTTTAATGAAAAGGGCAGGAAAAATCTGCGATGCTCATTTAGTGTGTCATTTACCTGCAACTGGTATTTATCAAAACAGGTTTTGCAGCATGCAAGCAGACACTTCTCCAGCACACATTGGGAGAGTACAGAAGGGGGAACAAAGGTGCAAGATGAAGATGTAGAAGAAAAAATGTAGGAGGAATGAGGGAAGATAAGAAAGAAATTACAAACCCAGCAACTTTCTAATATGACTCAGCCCAGGACCTAGCTTCGAGCAGGCTTGACCTCTACAGATCCATAAGGAACATGGCTGGCAGTCTGCCTTCTGAGATGGAGAAGAATTGCAGGATAACCTGTTTGGAAAAGCAGGGGGCTTTTTCGCTCCTGTTTCTGTAAAGTGAGGATGTTGTGGTCATTGTGAGCTGTGTTCTGAAAGGCACTTTCTCTCCTTGCGATTATGTGCTGATCCACTCCTGCTACAAAAGTGTCCTCTCCCCTTTCCTATTGAGAGGAACAACCAATTCCCACTTTGCTTTAAAAGGTTAATTTTCTTCTGTAATCATAATTATGCTGGCAAAGGTTGATGTGACAGAGGAAAAATTAGTCTGGTATTTTCAGCCTACGGTTTGTACTCACTTGGCACATGAGAGCATCTCTTTATCTGCAAGCTTCCTTGCCTGCTGATTCTATAAAAGGACCCCCTTGCTTTTTGAATTAGCCAACAATCAGGCAAAAGGTTAATGATTCAATCAGGTTGTTTATCTGGGACTTTTAGCACATGGAAAGCATCCTTAAGAGGGTCCAATCCTGCAGCTCTTATGCAGGAAAAGTTTCCGTGAGCTTCAATGGGTATTTTAGAAGAGCAACAAAAGCATGGATTCTCAGAGTCAGAAAAAGAAGCATTCAATAGAAATTCCCACTTCTGTGGTGAGACTAGCTTACGTTTGAATGCAATTCCCCAGGAATTTGCTCAGGATCATTTCTAATAATGATCAATATTGAAAGCTTGGGTTTCCTCCATTTCATTATTTCCTGGTCTCTGTGAGTATTATCATAACTGAAGTAATATACAGGATTGCATCAGAAGCACTTTTTCTACAGTTGGAAAGGTAAAGAATTTTAGAGCATGGAGATGACAGGATCTCAGAATACTTAAATTCAGGTATGAATAGGGTAATGCTCAAAAACTCTCTTCTTTCCACAAAAAAAAAAAAATTATAACTGAGAAATCTTACACACATCAATTTACATCAAAATTCAATCTGTTCATTTCAATTTCTGACCTGAAGCATCTCTTTGCCCATACCTCACTGAAGTATATGTCACACTTCAACTAGATGCATTGTAACACTGCTTGGCTGATAGGTCTGGACAGGATGAGATTCAGTGAAGCAGTGAGTTAGGACAGGAGTTTTCACTGTCTGCAGCGAGAATTGCAAGCAGAGGTCAGTGTCTACATTGTGGTACACTGCTGGGCACAGAAGGGTGACAACAGTCACAGCAGCTGACACCAGCTGGCAATCTAGACATTAAAGTCTAGGGTGGGGACTCAGCTTGCCCTGAATTTAGAGGTGTGTTTCAGGTATAAATCTGGACACCTAATTTTAGGTATCTGTAGTTGTAACCTGTGTGCCTGAACTCAGAGATCCGAGGCCATCCACACAGAGAGGTCAGGCAGCACTTGAGATGCTCCCATATCTGCCTGGTCCAGCCTAAAGGGAGCCTGCACCATTCTGTGGAAAATACCAGAAAGAGATATGATACACCGGTGCCAGAGAAAGGGGGAAAGGGGAAAGGGGAAAGGGGGTACACCTTGAAGAATCATGCCAATTTTTGGCTGGAAATATACCCCTCATCCTGTCCCAGCACAGTTACCTTCAAATGCTGGCACTGACCACAGTGGGAACAGTATGGGGGACTGAAATCTCAGGGATTTTCATGGCTCATTAACCCTGTGCTGCAGTTCCATGCTCCAAGGGATCAGGTAACTCCTGTGCTTGGAGACAGCTGGATTTATGTCAGTGTGTCCTTCATATCCCTGCTGACAGCTGAATGTGTTTCACTGTTAGCTCCAGCTCTTTCAAAACAAACTGTTTGAACTGAAAGATCTTACCACAGGATCCTACAGCCTGTTGTTGTGGGTTTTAAGCACAACTTCTTCTCTGTTCTTGATTGTACCAGAGGAGGGTTATGAATATTTATGATTAGAATTTATAATTTAATGCTTTGCCTTTTCTGCTGATTAATTCAAGGACACTTCATTTCTTAAGATGCTCAGTTTCCAAAGAAAACACTTTCTGCTGGACACCCAATCTGAATTCTGAATATCTATCCACCATAAAAAGTCAAAGGCAGATTCCTGTCTTCACAGGCAGCTTCACCCAGTGCACTTCAGCATTTGTAGGTTTGCCCGGGTTCCTCAAAAAAGGGATCTCAATTCATGCAACAAGCACCCAAAGAAGTGTGTGTTTGTCTTCAACAGAAATGCATTATTCAGCAGTCTCACTGCCACAGCCTCAGATGTTGACAAGAAAGATTTTTTTTTTTAATTTATTTATTTTTCCCTGTGAGAGCAGAAGCAGTGAAGGGGCAATTATTCACCTACTTCTTCACTCTGGGCTGTGGCGACCTTTCTCCTCTTTCCCTTCACTGCCTTCTCACAATCTGGCTGACTTGATACAAATAATAACACATGAAAGAGCAGGAGACTTGGCTTCCTATAGCATCGTATAGCAATCACAACCTAATAAAACTGAGCCAAATGAGGAAAAACATAACCATTCTTCCAAAACATACCATATGTCTCTAGCTGAAAAAGCCTAGAAAAGAGACCTGAGAATACTCAAATGTATGACATGTTACAACATCCAAGATTAGAGATCTAATCACTTTTCTCCTTGTTCTTATGGAACCCCCTTTCCCAGTGTTTGAAAGACACACCACAGAAAAATGCTGACTGCTGTACTTTTTCGGAGGCAACCATTCTTCAGAAAAGATGTAACTGTTATTTTTAAGACAAAAGAACATCTTACTTTAGAAAGCTCTGCCTCAAACTTCTTCGAGAGTGTCGTGGCAATAATTTCCAATTGCTCAGCCTTCTGCACTGGAAAGGTGGTGTCCGGCAGGTACACAGAGCACTGACAAGTTCCTTCATCATTCACAGAGCCAGACACATTGGCAAAGAGCTGCAAAAACAAATTGGTAAGAAAAAAAGTGTTAACATTCTTCTCTAGAATCAGTACATAGTAATGTCTGGCAATAATACTAATTGCCCCAACCATGAGATCAACAGTTTATTTACTGGCCATCTTTCACCTTCTTCTTCCAAGGAACTCAAAATATCTAGCCATTTTTATCACTCATCCTTACAAATCTCTCTAAAAATAGTTAAATATTGCTTTAAAGATTTTACTATTGGAAAAATGGAGATATACAATAGTCCTTATTTTCCCAATCTTGTGGACAATGTTCCTAAGATAATGAAATAACTTTTCCAGCAGATAGAAAAGCAGGCAACAGCAGGAAAATAATAATGTAGTAAGTTAGGCCTTATAGATACCATTCTATTCATCTAAATTGTACAAATCATTTAGTCATTTACATCCATAGAGAGGAAATCGCTAAAATAGAACTAGTAACAGGGAATGTTTTGAAAAGAAAAATTTTTCATTTGAAGATTTGCAGCCAGCCACAGCAAACAGACATGCATTTAATTATACACCACTGAAAGGTGATGAATTAAATATGCAGGTTTGGTCTAGGGTATAGATCCTTATTTTGCTACAAAATATTGCTCATAACACCCACACATCACAGCCTGCCCATCCATCCTTGTGGATAGCTGGCAAAGCTCTTGCCCATGAATTGCTTTGTCCCAGCTGTCTGCATGCTCACGGCATCGTCACCAAGCAATGTGCATGAGGGACAGAAAGGTCAGGGCTGGCACCTCCTGATTTTGCCATAATTTACAGCCAAGGCTCACTGTAGTCTATAAACACTGAGCTGAATACTGAGTGTGTTTGGAACAGTCCTTTTTTGTTTGTACACAGAATTTTTCCAATTCATAAACCTATCACGAATTTATTAATAAAGATATTTGATGTTACTTTAAAATATTCTGGCACACACTTCAATGCAGCTGCATGTTTTTAAGCTACAGACTTGCTCTTTAAAAACACTTCTTTCTATAATCTCTTCTCCTGCCTTGCAGAAATCCCAGTGTTATTCCTGTGTTTTCTCTTTTTCTTTCCCTCTTAAAAATAGAAGGGCAAACAACAAAACCATGTCCTGAGAGCTGACATTTCATCACTTCTTCCCTTGCTTTTTACAGTGGTTTTAACTAATGTCCTCACTGAAAAACCAGCCCAGAACACACAGCGATGACCAGCAGCAAAGTTGTCTTGATCTGTGAGCCCAAAAAGAGAAGAGCAGCAAGCAGGAATGATCCCAGTTCACACTTCTGGCAACCTCTTTACTGCAGCCACAACAAACAGCATGCATCTGATTTTGAAAGAAAGTGTGGAAAGTCATTTTATCTGTGTTATTCAAGCACCGTGGGCCTTAAAACTTCACTCAGACTGCTGAAGACATTTAACATGAAAGGAAGCAGAGAAGTGTCTCATGGCATTCCAGAATGTCCCAGCACATAACTTCTACTGTTTTCTCTGCCAGGCAGGTTACCAAAGCACTTCTGAAAATCCCACTGAGAACATATTATGTCTAAGTTTCCAAGTATTTTTGAAGATATGTCTATCAGTATGTAAATTACTATGAAAATTAGTTCCTAAGTCACTTAGGTATTTCTACACCTCCAAGTCCTCAGTGCATTGTCATGGTTGAGATGGCAGGCAAGTTTCTCAGCAATAAAAAAAGGAACAGATGGGACAGATCAAAAGAAGAAATAAATGTGGCTTAGTGAGTATATGGGAGCTTCTTTGAGACTGTTAGCATGCTAATTTTTGTGTGGAAGGCATTGTGTTCTGTTCCTTCTGCGTGTAACACAAATATGAGTACACATATACAAGAGAGAGTATGCTATACAATGTACAGCAGTAGTGTGTGCTGTACCTTTGTATCCATTATACACCCTGCTGTAAACTACACTCTCAACTGTATTATACTAATGTTTTCTAGACTTACCCTTCCTATTTCATGTGCTAAAAAAAGTTCATAAATGTATTCAGATATCTCCCAAAAAACCTCGAACTCGTGCTTTTAAGCTCCCTGTGAAAAAAACAATCATTATATTTTAACATTTGAGTTAGGAGGGAGCTTTGAATTGAAGGGAGAGCTTCACTGCAGGAAGTGCAGCTTATATTGAAGCCAACAGTTTCCCCAAAAGAGTGGGAACAGCCTGGGCAGACAGAACTGCTTCCATTCTTCCATTGACATTACAAACATTGGGATCATGATGTTGACAAGACCAAGAAGCATTAGTTTAGTCAAAAACCCTGTGGGTCAATAAGTCCTTCAATCAAAATATAATACCAGCCAAATGACAACCATATAACAAAAATGTCTCCCCTCATCCTGTAGAAAAATACATGAGATAGACTGCTACTTTTGATGGAGTTGTATGGTTTTTAAAGTTTAATAATTTATACAGAATGCTTAAAAGATAGCAAACTGTCCTAGCCTACAGCAAGGACTTGACAGCAACATTTCACTCTGCAAAATTAAGCTGTTACATATACATATTTGAAGCTATGAGAAACGTTCCTTTTCCACATCCCTTCAAATTAACAAAGGGACTAGAAGCAAGCAGTTACTCAGTTTTCTGAAAATCAGGAAATTTGTCACTGTAGCCTAGTGACATTCACAGCTCTAAGTCAGTTATTTGCTCATCCTAAGACAAAGAATGGGATCCACAGAAAGCACATCGCAGGGCCACAGCAGGGACAGCAGCCACCTCAGCTGGGCAAGGAGATGGACAAAGTTTGGGTCCTGCTAATCAGACTCTGAAAGAGAACCCTGACTCCATTTAACTTTCTAGATGCTCTACTGGAACCAGAGACTCAACTCTGTGTCAGAAGAGGTCCCTCCACACATCCCATATGCCATACTGGGATTGCCTGGAGATACAAAAGGTCTGCTGGGAAGCTGCACCTGTGCTTTGGATGAACTCTGTTTTTTACAACAATTTGCAGGACCACACAGGGCAAGTGTGACCCATTAAATCTGCTTCAAAGTGAACATGTTATTGAATAGTCACTGATAGAAAGAGGGAAAGAAACCGAACTCTGAAATCTGCAGATTGTGGACTTAAGCACTGTACCAGAAGGAACAGAAATAAGATTCATGTCCCTCTATCATCAAATAGCTGATAATATTTTAACTAGGTATAACAGGGAGAATCAAGATTTTCTCACTCCCAGCAACCACAAGTGGGCACTCCTCAGAGAGACTGTAATCACCAAACTATTTGCCACATTGACATTGAATCCCCAGGGGCCCATCTGTTTCATGTCTGTGGTCCAGTTCAGTAGCTACAAGGTCAATGCCAAAATTTTGGATCTGACTGAAGGCATTGAATGACATGGTAGCAGTAGTGATGATTTTGGAGAGCCACTACTTCTTAAAGTACTGGATACAAAACATAAATATTTCTTCCTGGCAGCACAACTCCTGGCTTACCTATGTCAGAGTTAAGTCACTAAGAGACTGTGTAGCATTTAAAGAAAAGGACAAAAGTTCCTAAATTTGATCTTTTCTGGACTGTGTTGAAGAATAGTAATGGTTATACCTCTGGGGAAGGGTGTGATTTGCCATTCATATTCCTAGGCTGAGTCAGATATGGAAGCATCGCACTGAGATGAGCAGTCTGAAAAGCAAAAGAAAGATTTTCTTAGTGTGATTTCCTGCATATGGCACCATCCCTTCCCCACCAGTTAGCCCCCATCCTGCAGCTCCAAAGCACTTTGATTTTGTTATGGGAGCTATCCTGAGAAACTGTAAAATTTATGATCTGCTTCTGAGGCGACAGTTTCCCTGGGCACAATGTCACTTCACAGACACCTCTTCTTGAAGAAAGGCTCTGTGTGACCAGAGCAGGGCAGGGGACACTCAGCCTGTCCAGGAGGTGGGAGCTGAGGATGTGACAGGCAGCATGGCAGATTGCATGGCAGTCTGAGAGGACAGTGCCGTGCCCCTCTGCCTTAAATCCAGCGAATACCATCCTCCCAACAGGAATGTCCCCTCCTCACCACCCAGCTCATGCCCTAGCCTTTAAGCAGAGGACTCACTGCCCCTTTCACACCAAGCTGTCAGGCTGTGAGCTGTGCTGGCTGGGAAATATGTCCCACTCTGCTACTAGTAGCATCGAGGTGACAGCACCCCACCGTGGAGAGGGAGCATTGGGAGAAGACACCACACTGCCAAGGATACAGCCAGATTCACCTTGGGAGGATTTTATGCAGTAAGAACATACACATTCGCTTTAACTTCCATCTGTGGCTAAGGTCTGCCTTCCTGCAGCAGCAAGGACAGCAGCTGTCACCCTGGCACCATACTGGGGTGCCACCACACAGTGTGAAGAGCAGGGTGCATTCCTGTGATGCAGCATACTGTCACCCGTAATAGGATCTCACCAAAACCTGTGTCAAACTGGGAACTGGAACAACACACCCTCAAAGTCAAATGGTGCAACAGACGGAACATCAAATGGGCTTCCCCAGCAACAGGACACTCACTGCTGCATCTTTCTGCATTTCCCAAATCCCAGCTGGAACCCTGTTCCTGAGCCAGGGGATGGTGGGGAAATCCAAATGGCCGGCAAAGGGCAGGTCTATTAAGTGGCACAGTGTAAACAAGCTTTGTGGGACAATTTGTCAAATAATTTGCTCTTGAACAGGCACTTGTGTGCTCATACAATTACACTGAACATGATGGGCAGCTGGTAGCAATTAACAGCGTTAGGATAGAGAGCATCACAAATTGTGCAAATCACACAAACTGAGGACAAGCTTAAAGCTAAGCAGACTGAGGAGGACTTTCTCCCCTATTAAGCTTTCTACCCTCAGCTCATCAACGTATATTTACACCTCCATCTTGAATCTTGCAAATTTTCATTTCTTGAGCAGATAAAAGCACCTTCCCAGGAGGTGCTAACTTCGCTGCCTGCATCCACAACACTCCCAAACTTAAAAAAATGTAACTAGGGGCTCACAGGAATTTTCTGCTGGGTGAATAAACCAGATAAATTAGGAAGAATTATCAGGAGCCAAAATGGTTTTATCTCAAATTTTAACTAATAAATATCAAAAAGGCAGTCATTTTTAGTCAAACAAAACAAAAATGCTTTGCTTCATTTGAAAAAGTTCTTAAGATATTCACAAACTCTTTTTTCTGAAAATTGAAGCCCTATTTAAAATTAAAAAAAATAAAAAGGACAGCACAAAATCAAAACTATCTTTCACTAATATAATTTATTGCTTTAAAAAAGTATTTCTCAAAGCTTTCTCCTTCCCCCCTGAATTCAATGTAGCTTTTGGTTGGGAGTTATTGTGGAGTTTTTTCTGATTGGTTTGGTCTTCTTTGAATTTCTCTCTTGCCCAACCAGATACAGTTTTTCAGGGAAGAGGAAGAGCACCCAAAAATAACCAACCAATATGGCTTTCATGTGTCTGGTCACAGAGCATGACAGAGATCATGCAACTGAGAAACCTCCCACCTCCCAATTCCTTCCACATCAAAGATGTGGATCTCTTCCTGCTATGAGCCCTTGCTAATTAATTAGAAGCTACACAGAGCATTTAATATCCACTCAGATCCTCACTGGGAGTTACACTCATCTAACCAAAGGCAGAATTTGACTCTGACTTTAAACCTGTGCCTCACTTTTACATTTTTTATCCAGTCCCTATACATTAGTTGGGGGAAGGATGGAGGAATGCTTTGAACTTTGTGAATGGAGGGACCTCAACATTTGTGTAATAATTTTCCAGTAACCTTAAAAGAATTTTCAACAATCTAAACTACATGAGAAGACAAGAAGGCAGCAAAGCTCAGGTTATGAGACGCCCCCCCCACCATCTTACCACTCCTGCTGGTGCTGCTGTCGTCCCAGCCAGAGCACTCATGCCCTGCATGAGGAAAAGCACAGCTACCAGTGTGTGCTTCATCTTCTCAGCTTGCAGGTGTGACAGCAAAGGGAGAAAGGATGTCTTTTATAGAACAGTCTGGGGATTTCCCCCATCAAACATTAAGGAACTTGTATGATATTTTTACAGGTTCTGGGTAAGTAATGTCATAAATTCATATAATTACCAAATTACTAACGTACAAAGAACGCGTGAATTACCATCATAAATTAACTATGTCCAGTTTTCTAACGGGAAGCCTTTTCCATGGGGTACAGTATCTGATCTTAATCTTGGTTCTATAGAACATCAGGTGCTTATTTGCTACAAGAGGTAAGCAGACACTCCCCTTACAGTTACTCAATCATAAAAATTTTTGTAAATTCTTTGAAGATTCCTTCAAAATTATGCAGACAACACACATCTTTGTGTGTATTTATTACTTCTTACACGTAGGTCAGGCTAGACTGCTCACACACCAGAACCATGTTTCCCTTTTCCCAAAGGCCAACAGACCTTTGCCAATAAGTAAAATACACAAAGGTCTCTACAGCTTTTCAGTTCTCTTGATTCTCACATAGCACAGGTGGGACACAGACTACCTCTCATTTCATTCCCAGCAGGTTTATGTGTCATGTATTAACACTACGTGCCCATTAATGCTTACTTGTGCATTAACACTGTGTACCCATCTATGCTTACTCACCTGCTCTCTTTTCATGGACCTGCATTCCTGACCACAACAATTCACTGTCCTGTCCCTAGAGCACAGAGAGATGAAAAAAGGTCACACGCAATTAGGGTGGCCCCCACACTCCCAGCTGAGCCACACCACCCTATGAGGGGCAGTGAGCTGCCTGCAGTTCCCACAGCACCCAACCCACCATGGGAATTCTCCACTTCCAACAAGCTACTACCTTGATAGAGTCAGCTGCAAGCCTCCTGTGCAGAAGAAATTTAAATTTCTGTCCCAAGTTTCTTGATTCACTGGGAAAATGAGCTTGGTGTTTGGAAGGAAGGTTCTAGTTAGGACTAAGAAAATGGCTATATCTATGCACTTTTAAAAGTCAAGAAGTCTCTAGACCAAAACATGATCATGACCAAAACATCATTTTCCTTTTCCTTCTTCATTCTGTCAGGCTTAGTTCTTCTACTGAGTCAGCAACAAAAGGCTGTAGCTGTGCCCAAGTGAAGAAAGGGGTTAGGAGATCCCTATTCCTTTCCAAAGTTGGTTGGCAGGAGGGCAGGAGCAGCAGCACTTCTGAGTAGCAGTGCTGCCTCATATGAAACTCATCTCCCTGGTGAGGAGTCCTTAATGCTTCCTTGCATTACCATAGCACTGTCAGCTGCAGGTGGCAATGGGAAAGCTGCAGCTTAGGGCAAATCCATACTCGAAACTCTTGAGAGAAGTCATGTCCATTGGAGCAACATGTTTTTTAACCACAGCTTTGGATAAGCATAAGCTTCCTGACACATTCACAAGGCTGGCAGCAGCATCTTGCAGGGTAAGGATATAATAACTTCTTGCAAAGACATTTTTTCACAGCAGAAGCTGCATCTCTACTGGAGGATTTAATGGATAATAATTCAATGTAAGATAGACAAGACCTGGAAGGCATGTGATAATATGTAAGCAAAAAGAACCAGAGTCATGCTGGTAAAGCAAGAAAATGAATCCAGGCTTCTTCCTCTCAGGTTACAGTTGTGTGCTTTCCTGGGTAAATCACAGTGCTGTCAAGGGAGTGGAGAGACTGATGCTGTAAGTACAGTCAGGACTAAAGCCCTGAGCTCCAAGAGAAGCAGATTGACCCCTGTCAGAGCAGCTGAAGGCTGTGAAATATCCTTTGCACTATAAGAAAAACTCTTTGGCCACACCACAGTGGAGTTCAGGTACAAACCAGTACATACGTGTTGCAGACAACTATGCTGCCCACAAGGGTAGATCTTCTCTCAGGTTGTGTGATCCTGATATTGCAGAATTGCCACTTCCTTCCCAGAGTTTTCTGGGGGTTTGGGGTTTTTTTGAGTGAACCAAATGACCTCCATACAAAACCAAGGGAAACTCTGGAAACAGATCACTTCCTAAAGGTGGCATGGATGAGGGTTTGTTCTTTATCGGCCCTGCCCGGTCCTAACCAATTCCAACTCCTGACATAAGCCTTCTATCACAGCTTGTAAGGAAAATGCCACCCTGGTAGGCTTCAATCCATGCCTCAAGTTCTTTCCGATGCTCCAAACAAAAAGAAAGACCCACACCAAAAAGACCTACACAAACCCACACAGAAAAGTAATGATCATATCTTCGCACCAAAGGGCCCAGAAGAAATCTAAAAGGACAAGTGTTTCATCATATGGGTACAAGGGAAACCACTGGGTTGTAGTCAGGGAACAAGCTATGAGCAGCATACAAAGAGGCCACTTTTCCTGAGGCCCAGGCATTATTCCGAGGGGTGACTGTATTTAGCACAGTAGATGAAGCAGGAAGGGAAAGCACAACACAGAGACAGGGAAAGGGAGCTGACAGTACATACACATCTGTATATATGAAGACTCCAGATTAGTAGCATGCTCCATGCCCCACTCATGTAACTTCTTATCAGCATGCAAACTGCCTGAAGGCAGCTGCCCGTGGCACCTACAATCCCACTGGCCTGGCTAAGGCACCACGAGTCCTGCTGGCTACAGAGAGGGCAGCTTTGCAGCACACATGGCCACACTAGCACGCTCTGCTGTGTAGCAAGCAAGTGAAATTTTGTAGGCAGCTTTGTGCTGTCAGCATAGACATAGCATAGAGTTTGGAGCCTGATTTCTAATCAGGAGGAAAAAAGGCCTTTTTTCTGAGCATAACAGTGAGTTTCTGTTCCTTCTAGGGGCTGGGACTGCAAATCACCCACAAAGCATAAAATTTCTCAACGGTTTTTCTTTTATGTTTAAAAGGCAGTTTCGAGATAGGAAGCAAATATTAGCTAAGTAATGATAGTTAATCAGTTGCTTTGGCATTTTCCACAGTATCTGTGTTTGCACATGACCTCAGAGAGACAATGGTAGCCTACATTTTTATTCCTAATCAAAGCATAATTAATGCTAAATAAAATACTTTCTCTGGATCCATATAGAACTCCTAATCTGAAAAAATAACTTAGACTGATTTTCTACATTTTAGAGGAGAGAAACTTATTTATATGTCATATAGGAAAGTTGCACTTACTTAGGAATTTCTGCTTGGGAAAACAGGGAAATACAAGGATTTTTCCTTGTTAGAGCTGCACCCTCACAGGTACTTCCTTATTTGCAACAGTCCCAGTGGGCAATTCAGGGCAAAGTCCCTTCTTTTGCAACAGACCTTGTCTCTGATTTCAGTGGGGGCTATACAAAAAATGCATTCTCAAAAAGCACATTTATGTCTCTCAGACACTGTTCAGCAGAGCCCTTCTCAAACCAGCCTAACCTATCACTGCTTTTATTACAGCAGAGATTATCATGATTATTATTCAACAGAGAGATAGGGGATTCATATCATCTGCTCTCTAAAGCTCAATCTAAAGTCATGGGAGTCAAATATCACTTGATCATGCTTGGTGGTATGAACACAGCCTCTTACATCTCAGTTTCCCATCAACATTTGGAAAAGATAGTATTTCCCTGCCTCAGAGCCATGTTTTGCAATTATATGCATTAACAAGACTAGGAGGCATTCAACTATTAGAGAACAGGGACCACATTAAACATGCAAAAATACAGGCAAAAAAAAAAGGATATAACTTGTTTCGGTTATTACAGCCAATAACAGGATGAATTGAATGTAGGTTATGTATCTTGGTGGTTCTTTCTATCAAGTAAGCATCCACACATATATTTATCCTAGTTGATGTCAAAATTTCAAATTCTCTCTGCATTGCTCAGTACATCCCCAGGACAGGTGTATGACCTGCACTTTCTTAAAACAAGAAAATAAAAATCAGTGGATCCAAAGTGGGATGCAGCACCTCACTGTGCTAACTTTCCAGAATGGTTCAGCCAGAAAGTACTGCACTGCACATTACATTTTGCAAGTCTAATGTAAAAGCATTTGTACTGCTTGCCTGCAGACGCGATAAGACTCCGAGCCTCGTGGAATCAGCATTTCAGTGCATGTCGTCCAGTACCCTCTATACTGTGGATTTAGCAAAGCTTGCCTAAAGCTTGTTAAATCCCTCCTCCCACCAAACTACGTATTCCTGAAGTAAAGCCAAAAATATGGAGAAAATATTAATTCAAATTCATCCCATGATACAAGAACACAGCAACTAATATTCCTTTTTATTTTCTGAAGGCGTTTCTTTCTGAAAATAACGAGTCTGGCCTTCTTTGATTATAGGATCATCCTGTAGTGAAATAAGGAGGTTAGGGGGGTCAGCTTTCTTCAGTAAGGTGTCATGGAACAATTGTCATCATGAAATCCATCTATTTCATGATACTAATGTTCGACATAGGCCTGTTTTACTCTGCTAATCCCTTTTCAAATTGCTTGCACTTTTTCCCTCTCCAAGTGATTCACATTTTTATGCAATATATTTTGGTGTCATCTATCATAAAGCTCATCTATTTGGAAGACATTATGCAAATACTTTCATTTAATCCCTTTATCAGTAGAATGTCAGGTTAGTGTTTTAAAAAACATCCCTCTGGGCCATGTTCAAAATAAGAAAGTATATGGGAAATATTAACACCTAGTTTAAAAATTATGTTAGTAAGGGTGAGCCTCATTTTTCTGAGACTGTAGGACAGGGGCATCTTCCTGGAGCAGAATGAGAAACTGAGTAGAATTTGCAGAAAGGGTGTAATTTCCTTTACATCTTCAAAAATGCCACCGACACCAACTGGGCTGGTTCATCCACCAAAAAAGAAAGAAAAAAGAATTATCCATAATGTCAAAAAAGAAAGACCCTCACTAAGAAAGACATAAGATCAGGACAACAGCAGCTGAGGTACCACCAGCCAGAATGATGAGAGTTTTATTACCCACAGATTCTGTGGCTTGGCTAAAGAGCTTGTTACCCTGAAATAAAGCAATTCAGAGACTCTAAGATAAATGAATTGAGTCTAACCATAATCTGCCTGAGTTCAAAGCCAAAAGGTATCAAGAAAGTATAGTCCTGGTCTGGAAGAACAGAAAGACAACAGCCAGAAGGGAGAGTGGATGTCAAAATGATAAGAGCACACTTAAAACTGGCATGTTTTGTTAGAGAACATCAAAATGAATGAAAAGCAAAATCTAGAAGAGGAGTATAAGGGTGTATATATTAAACACTGACAGCAATATCAAAATATGCTGGGGTGGTGAGAATCAATTCCCATTCAAGGGCACCTAAGAAGAAATTACTACTTCCTTAAAAGAAACGAGAGCAAACCCAGAGAATGCTGTATATTCATACAGCATGGCAAAGGAAGGCAGAAGAAAACATCCAGGAGAAGGAGTATTGGAGGACATTTTGGTTACGAAAGAAGTATACTGCTGCCTTGGGATTACAATAGATTTTCATGGACAGCTAGCCACATGTATAAAGGCAGGAGAAACCTGCATGCAAATTTTTTTAAAGAAGAAGGAATAATTGCTTAACAACAACCTGGGGCAATGACAAGGCAGGGGACATGTTATTGCTGACAACAGAAAACTGCTCCTTCGAAAGGCATCTTTGAAACAAACCCAGTATGACATTGAAAGAAATTATTTACTTTGGTATTATGTTGTGGATAAACAATTTTCAAAAGTAAAAGTTGACACACAATTAGGAAAGACCTCAAACTAATAACGGTTGTCTTCGTATTTAAGCAGCTATTTGTTTAGCACTTCAGTTCATACTCTGCAGTTCATATTCTGAGAGTCTCGCATTCATTTCTGTCCATTCCCCTTAAAAGTGTATTCCCCTTAAAAGTGAAAAGAATTCTTACTCCCTCAGAAAAACTTGTCCTCCATACACATGTCCCAGTCCCAAGGAACACAGGAATATGGCCTGGATGTAATCTGAGTCATTAATATGAACCCTTTATATAATAAAGACTAATACAGAAAGGTCCTTGAAATATCTGTTCCACATACCACCAAATCACAAGTCCCAACAAAATAAGATCTTTATTTTAAAAAAAGCAAAAGCCATTTCTCTAATGCCTGCACATGCCTGTGGCTGGTGAATATAAATGCAGCCACTTGGCCGGAGGGAAAAGGCTCCCAGATGCTTTTTATGGCTTTGCACATTGCAGACAAACTGCTGCCTCTGTCAAGTTGCAGAGCAGCACCAGCCTTATGCACCAGCAGCCTGGGCTGCTCTGTGAACAAGGAATGTGGCTCCAGCCCAGCCTGGAGGTAGCAAGTATTAGCAACCCCTTGATTAAAAGTGCACACACCTCAATGTGCAGAGTTAAGGGAGAAGAAAAGAAACATAATCCTTTTCCCCACCATAATCCCATGTCTGAAAGCGGTGGCACTGTCCTTCCTACTCTTCCTACCCATTTTGAATTTCAGATCAGTGTTGTCTTGACTGCCTAAAGAGGTAATGAGAGAAGTACATTTTCATGATAGTTCTATGAATACTTTCCTTCTCACAGATACACAGAGAATTTCTTCCCTCTCTGCAGGCCAAACAATGTAAAGCGTTCAGGCACACCAAAAACATTAGTGAACACTTTCTCTTCAACTGACAAAATCTTCTGGGCTTGGCATGGTTGGAGAAAAAGGTCCTCCTTCAGATTTTCATCTTCAGCCAGATATCACAATGAAGAGGACATGGAAAATATCTGAGCTGGAATAAGAGATGAGAAAATCTATAGACTATCAGCTGGATACAGCTGCAGCTTTATTTAGCTTTATTTAGCCTTTAGCATTGTGAATATTTTCACATTAATATTAGACATCCCTAAAGAGGCCTGTAGCATGTATTTCAAAGGCATCATTGATCCCAGGCAAGGAGAATATTCTCATCCCTTTCCTGTGGCATGCAGAGAAAAGTTACACCAATCCTACACCTACTCATTCAGCCTCCTCAGAGCATTGCATCAATACAGCATTATTACACCCAGGATCAAGGTGTGACCATTGTATCCTCAAACTGCCCAACACTTTGTGGCACAGGCCTGATCTATTCTGTCAGGCAGGCTGAACAGGGGCTTGGCTGTACAAATAGACCACACCAGCAGCTATTCTCTTGACTAGTCCCTTCATTTCAGCCACATTCATCACTCAGGGGAAAGAAAGCTCACACCCAAACAACATTTGATGCTGGAAAAGAAAGTCATTATTTGGTTTTTATAAGCTATTCAAATGTTCTATTTTGCAGTACCTGTAGACATGGACATGTGTGCTTTGGGCTTTGCAATGGACACAACAATCTATTCTGACCAGATATATAATTTGCATAATGGTAACTGCAAGCAATGCCAAAGCAGCCCTGTTCTCCCAGAAATAAACAGATGGGCCACACAAGAATGTGCTTCTTGGGCAGCACAAAGAGGAGTCATACTCCGAGATATTCCCTGCAGCTGATTGACCGGAACTGTAAATATAGTGGCATGCCAGATTTCTGAAAACCTCAGGATGGGATAGGCACTGCGTCACCTGCAGGTGCTATTATGCAACTCAGACTACTTCTCAGAAAAAATTAACATACCAGCTCTCAACTTTTCAGACAACTGAAGGAAATGGAGTTGCCCAAGTAACCCTGGGGACTGTGGAGCAGGGTAAGCTTTCCTCCAATAATGCTCACACTATAACACATACTCTGATTGCTTTCTCCTCGGTTGACTACTGCAGGTTTTCTATGGGCTCCAGAGTTTATTAGTCCAATCCATCCTCACCTGCAGTGGGCTTAATCCAGTCACAGAGAGAGCACAGGTAATGACCCCTCTTTAAAGACATTTACTAGGGTAAATGTCTCATTTTCAGTCCTTTGTAATACAGCCAAATTTCAAGCATCTGAGCTCAGTGCCTGCCTTAATGATTTTTTAAGACTCTGGGGGACTAGAACAATTTTTTGTTGCTGTTGTTTTGAGAACAAGGTTAAAGGAGAACAGGCAGTTCTTCTGAATGCTATTTTTTGGCAGAATTCTGAACAGCCTCACTGGCATCCAGAAGAATCTGATATTGAAATGAACCTAGAGCAGGGGCTGAAAAACCTTGCTTGTTGACCCCAAGAAAAACCTGTTTCCTTTATAGAAAAATATCAGACACAATAAAAGATGACTTCTACAAGCAAGGGAGAAAGAATATGAGTCTATAATGCCCAGACCCCAGGTGAGGTACTGAGCCACACCACCTCTCAGGCATCTTCACAAGGTGCTGTACCTTGTTAATCTCATTCCAGCAGTGCTTATGTTGCATCCATCTGCTGCACTGCAATAGCTTAGTGACCCCAAAACAAGAGTCAAAAAACCAGAACTGCATCCTCAGTCACATTCCAATTCATAGCCCAGTGTAAGTCATGAGTGAAGGCAGGTTTGTGCTAAGACAGTACACATCTCACTGGAACTTGAATGAGCTGGTGTTCCAGTCTGCTATCTGCCACCCTGGCAGGAACTTCTGACAGACCAACTGTGATAAATAGCAGAGAAGGTGGGGAAGCGATAACATCTTGAATTGCTATAGGTTGAATTGCATATGAACGTGAGCTGGAGTATTCACAAGAGCTTGCAAATGTAATTCAAAACACATGGTATGCTCTCCCGGGCTTGTTTACACCACAAAATGTGTTTAAACTGAGATAGTGTCAGCTTTAAAGAAAAATAAGTTTTTCCTCCATTTTTGGATAAGCTCTCTTATTTCAAAATAGGCTTAGTCTGAAATAGTTTAAATCCATGCCAAGTGGAGTTAAGCTAACGCAAAAAGAAGACAATCAGTGGAATTAGTGCATCTGCCAAGAGAATGCATTGCTGTTAATTGGTCCTCATATAGACAAGTCTGAAGAAATTTCTCGAAACACATATCAAAAACAGGTAAGAGTGTAGCACCAGATGAAATTGTGGCCAAAAGGAAAGAGAAGTAGGGAGAAAATCCAAGTTGTTAAAAAAAAAAAAAAGAAGTAATTATAATGTTCAGTTACTTGGCCATTAATTTCTGGAAATGCACTTCACATACCTTTCTGAATAGTCAAGAACAAATCTGCAGAAAAAAAAGTTGGGATTTTTTTCACAGATCCAGCCTCTGGAACTTGTTTTTTTCTTTATAGTCTGGATTTTAGCTTCTCCCTGTAGGTAAATGAATGTCACACCATAAACTTGAGAAGGACCCATCTGCATGTCTATGGATTAAAAACTCAGTCCTCTTCCCATAAGATTCCCAATAGCTGTTTTAGCAGTACAGCAACTAATTTCCAATAGCCTGTGGAAGTTTGCCATTGCGTTTGAAATTTCCTGCCAGGCTGGTTTCTGTCAGTTTGTGACAGTATTTATGCAGCTTCATCATTATGATCTCACCAGGAGTCTGAAGCAATAGTAAAATATATTTATTTACACAGTAATTTACCTTGTTTCCTCAAAAATACACAACATTATATCAGAATAGTTCAATTTGTCCACAAGAAAACTATTAAATCCACCATCATGAATGATTCTGTGCATTCCTTTTTAATAATCATAAATTAATTTTCTATATTTTTCATTAGCAGTTTTTAAAGAACAGCATTAGCATCATAGTCAACTAGGATCTCATTTCTGGTCTCTTCAGTTGTTTAATCAAAAAGGAGATCTTCACCCTTCTTATATATTAAGTTATAGATTCAAAAGGAAAGTAGAAAGCCTGCCCCTCCTTTAAAATGCAATTAAAGTTTCTCAACTCATTAGTTTTCATTTTAATTGAAGTAACATTGCTCCCTGGGTTGCTTAAAAACAGAAGTGAAACATCCATCCATCTTCTTACACCACTTGTTCAGTTTCTGCCCAAATGGATTCTGTTCTTATTATCAGAGGCAGGTCAAGAGAGCTTCTTCAGTGCAAGTCTGAGGAGAAAGGTGAAGAAACTCTGTCATCTTTACACACCAAGACAATCTGAAATCTCTGAGAGGCAAGTTGTAGCCATCCTTGACATGACACTCCTACAGGTTTCTACCTCCACCTGTCCCCTGCACCATTGTGTTGGCAGTACCAACACAGCAAGAGAGCAGAAAATGTGGCACTCTCCAAGCCTTCTCTATTCATACCTCAGCTTAAATGGCTGGAAGAGGTGAAGGCTGCATGCAGGACGTGCTACCCTTTTCTTCCTGCCTCTTTGGTTTGGAGGGGGGAAGGAGAACAGCAGGATCAGCAGTGAAGAACCAGCAAGGACTGCAGTGCCTCCCACATGGCAGAAAGCAACAGCCCCAAGCTTCCAAGAAACAGAGTGTGCAAGATGGAACAGGAGAACCTGAGGGAACACAGCTCTCAGAAGAACAAAGCATAGTGTGAAATGAGTCTCAGAAGGGGGCTCGCTTCCCCAGTTGATTCAGCTGAACTCAGCCACCCCACCTGAGGGTGAGGTCATCTCTCCAAGCCCAGTGACAGTGCAGATGGCAGAGCACATGACAGGTCTCAGACCGTACCATGGGGAAACCATGGCTGAGAGATGCTTCCTGTTTCCCTGCTGGAGTCATACCAAATGCACTAGAGATATTATACAAGCAGCTTCCCTTCCGTTGGATTTGCTTGCACCTGTTATAATCTAATTAGGAGGAAATTGGACTTCCTTTGCTAGCATCATAAACAGAGGAAACATAAATATATAAATCTTTCTCTCAAATTCCTTTTTCTTCTTTTTGAAATGCCAGAAGACTGCCCTGTGAACCCAATGTGCAATTCTCTTTTGCATAGCATGTTGAATAATGGATCAAGTTTATATCTACCACAGATGAAAATCATGCTTTTTCTGAAATCCATTCGCTGCTTCACGGACCCAAATCCTCTAGGTGCTATACTTTTCAGCTGTCATAAATCCATGTAATGTTCCTGTGCATGACACTATTCATTTAGACCACCAATTTAGATAAATTGACAGATGTGAAAAAGCCACATGTAACCAAACAACTCCCCAGTGATCACACAGCTGCTGATGCTGAAGGGACTGTGTGCTTAATTCAGTGATAGTCAGGCACTTCCATCCATGTTTGCCACCTGCTGTCAGTGTAATGTCAGGTGGAGCTGTGCTGCTCTCACTAAGCTTACTTCTATTCAACATATTCTCCATAAAGCTTTTGCAAGCAAATTAAGTGCAGTCGGTGGGATACTGCACCCACTTTCCCTGTGGCTCACAGGAATCTCCCCAGTGGTTTGATCAGGGCCCAAAGACCAACTCTTAAAAATGAGGAAAATTAGCATCTGGTCCTCCTTTCAATTTCTTTGCAAAACGCCCTTTTGTGCATCAAAAATAATTCAATGAAAAAAACAGACAACACGCTGAACAAAGGGTATGTATTACCCTTACCTTTAAAGTCTAGATCCTGCCAGTCACACTACAGTTCAACAGTGCTTACTCTCCTGCATTCTCAAAGTAGTTTAGATCTTCTCAAACTCAGCCAGACAAGGTATAACAAAGCAGATAATTAGGCCCCTATTCAGCAGTGTATTTAAGATAATCCTTATGACCCCTTAATGTAAGTAGCCAAGAGCTTTGACGATTCAGGTCTTCAAACAGCAAGGAAGCCACATTTCAAAGCAGCACCACATATCTCTAAAATGAGCATATGGCTCTTAATGTTTTCTGAAAGGTTTTTGTTTTACAATATGCATCAATTTATTGTGCAGTTTTCCACAATTTTTGGCACAATGAAAGCCATCAGGAAAAACTAAGTTTGCTTTTCTATAGAATGAACAAAATGTATTCAGATTATATTTCTTTTTGGCATACAACAAAGAACAAACAGAGGATGTGCTTTCTTCACATAGAATTTGCCATTGTCTCGATGTGAAATGGGAGAAATGCATGCTTTTCTGTTCAAATCACTATAAATCAGCTTTCATCGTGAACTTTCTGCATAATATTAGCCTTCTCAACCATGTAAACAAATAAATGAATCAATGTAACATTGTTTTTATATGGCATATTGTCATCGTTCATTAGTAATTTAATTCTGCATGTGTTCTGCAGTTTGATAGACAAGTTGTGCATGGGAGAAAAACCAACATTCTTAAGACTTTGGCACCTACAGCAAAGCTATTAAATTCATATTAATGCGCCAAAATAAGTAATCAGCAACTCTGAAAATCAGGTCATTCATTTTTTGTGCCTAAATTTAGATCTAGATGATTAACTTTAGGCATTCACAGTTGAAAAATGTTCATCCAAATGTGTCATCAGGGAGGGTTGAATAGATTTCTAGAAGAAACACTTGAGAGAAAAATTCTAAATTATAACAATTTAGATGATAAACAGTATTATAATTTATTATTCATATAGTTCTATTGGTGTGCCTGGCATTCTAAAGGCAAGAGAAGAAATACAGCTAAATGTTACTCTATATAGATTTTAAAGGCTAGACTAAAGCTATAAAGATTTAGAACACAATTACTGGTGTTCAGCTGATTGTAGTATTTTGCAAAGGAAAGTATTTGAACAGAGATTTTTCTCCTTTGCCCTGTGAAAAGTTAAGATAATACTTGTGAAATTAAACTTCATAAAGCAAAATTTTCCAGCTTTGGCCTATATCCATAAATATATTTAGATACATAATTTCTGTGTCAACATCCAGCTTCACATTGATATCAAGGGATAAACAATGGGAAACAGGGATGGGATTCATCTCTAAAATAAGTAGACAGCAAAGTAATTCCAAGGAATGACATATGTCACACTAAGGCAAGCGTCTTGGAAAGATTTATGATATTACTCTATTTCTGTTAATCAGAGAGGAAGAAAGACAGCTAGTTTCAACTGGACATCTGACTTTCAGAGGTGAAATAAATCCTTTTATTGGTGCCTACATCAAAGTTGGTTTTCTTTTACAAAGATTTACTTCTTTTGGATTGAAGCACACAAAAACCCCAGCATTTCTAGATGCTGAAATTTAGGAATATTCAGTACCCAGAAATCCTATGACTTTGTATAAAAATTCATGATCTCTCAAGGCCAAGAATAAAATAATTTTGTAGAGACTTTATAAGTGTCAACAAACTTTTTCAAAGGGATCAATCACACTCTTGACAAAGCAAAAGGCAAGTGTTCACTTGAACAGAGGGAAACAGGTATGAGCACCAAGAAAAGACGTGCTCCTTCATAAAGACGTTTTAAGCAACTTACATTCCTGGTGAATCCTACTCCTGGCAGGCTGACAGTGTCCATTTGAGTTTTACTCTGTGCCAGCTTCTGTGTCTGGCATCTCAGCCAGTTAGCACAATGGATTACTCTTCCTAAGGATATAACAGCACTAATGAAGAGGTATTGAACAAGTCTAAATGCAAAAGAAAATGCATTATAGCAGGGGCATTCACAGAAATAACTTAATAATAACTGCCGATTTTGCAAAGAGCAAGATGAATATTGTTTAACAGGGTCTTTTTGAGAGTAAAACACTCGTTTTTATACCTCTAGCAAAATGTGTCACCATGTGTTACAGAGAACTCATTCCTTTTGTGTCTAGGGACAAAACAGTTGCAGTGTAAAAATTTCCCATGAAGACAGTAACGAGGCCAGAACCTGGAAAGTACTTTAAATGTGCACACCTGGATTACAGACACGAAGAAATGTTCACAGATTCAAGTCCACCTGTGCTACCACTCCCTGAGATGACAATGGGCAAACCACCTCTTAAGTCTACCTTCAGCAGCGACACTTGATCTCTTGTGGAATGTTGCAGTGTTAGACAGTACAGGTTTTCAATCAGTACACATGGCAAAGCTGAGGCTCAGAAATCTGTTAACTATCAATGACGTAGCCACCAAATCCTTTCATAAAAGGGGAAGCATGAGCTGGTTCAGAGAGGGTCAAGCCTGTCTAAAACAGGCTAGCTGGACTAACTCTCTCTCTCCCCCCACTGGCAGTGGAGTCGAGAGGCGAGCTACCTAATTATGGGCTAGACATCTCGTTTTTAGACAGCAATATTTAGGTAAGACCAATGCAAGAAGTGGCCTACAGCATCTTTAAATTTTAGATTAGAGTAGATTAAGGGTATGTTTTGCTGAAACAAAAGTAATTCTCATAATCTGCTTTTCGAAACAAGAAAAGTAATAAAAGCACAAGCAAACCTCAAGCAGTAGTAGAGCAAACCAATCTGTGAGGAGCACACACTTATCACCATCACAAAAAAGCATGTAAAGGCCTGCTACCCTCACAGCACAGCTAAACAAGCCATGCATCAGCTGGTAACCAAATCAGAAAAGCACATGCTGTCAGTACTTTCCTGACACCTCTCAACTTCTGCAGGACTCCTCCCATGCCAGCAGAGCCTGTCTTTGTACAGTGCATTTCCCACCAGCAGTACAGTTGGGAGGGTGCAATGGATACAATGCCAGCTCCTGATCACCCCTGTCACCAACAAAACTGACTACCTTTCCAGTGCTCCCAAGCAGTCTCTGATGAGGAGCTCCTACTGGGAGTTGTCATTTTGATAGAAGGCATCAATGACCCACTTTCTCCGACTGACACCTCTGGCAGAGGTCCCACTCTTCCCTCCATTGTCTTGTACATCTTTGACAAGAATTATTAAACTCTCACATGCTCAGAGTCTTTCCCACTCAGGCCTTCCTTGCAGCACAGTGAAATAGCAATAGTGAGACTGAATAAATATAATGCAGTGAATATCACTTTTCTTAGGGTTGGTCTAGAGAAAACACAAAAAATAGTTGTACATCTGTAGTGTCCATAAATGTCATTATTTGGGCCTAGCAAATCTAGGCTCGGGACAAATATTTTGTGTCTAATTAGGCAAATTATCCTCTTCACAATAAAATCAATATAATACATATAGTGATAATAAATAATATGATAAACAACTGATCTAACGAATAGAAAGCATTGTTTGAAAATTGTAGTGATATTTTACAGTAAATCTATTACAGAGAGCATAGAGAAGTAAAATTTAATTATTCTATATGTTTTAAACAATTTTTATTAACTTTTGTCATTGTTATGGACTTCAAAATTTTTGACCACTTACAAAGGAAAATATTCTTCTTTAACTTAGGCAATGTTGATGAGAAAACAAAATAAAGAGGATGTTTGCAGTTTATGGCTACATCTGGTGATGCTGAAGCTCATGAGACAAATTGATATTATTTAATTGAGTGTCATCTACCACCAGTTAAATACAATCCTCACAATTCCCATGTAAAAGAGCTTGAAACTGGGTGAATCAGGGTTTAAGTTTTTCCCTTCTTGTCTTTCAAGACATCTAAAAAGGAAATTGTAATTTATAACCATAATGGGATATTCTGCTGCCAAGCCACTAGGATGAAAAGGAAGAAGTCTTCATACTTGCAAGACATAGCTAAAAGCCTTCACATAGCTAAGAGCATGTAACCCCAGTGACCTGCAACATCAAATGAGAAAACACAAGCTCAGCCTTTCAGCTTTTAGCTTTATGCATTTGGAATCCACAATTAGCTCAATTCTGAGCATCTGGTCTTTTTAACCCCTTACCTTCAAAGGTCATTTGATCTTTTAGCAGTCAAGGTTTGATGATATGACAAACATCATTTCATATTTATTAAAAATGGAGACAAGTTAGTGACATGTAAAATTGACCATCACGGAGTTGTATGTTTTTCTAATCCTTCCTGCTATTTGCAATTACATTGAAATGTTAAAAATAAAAAATAAAAGATAAATAATTCTGTCCATTTGCATGACACCTAGCAAACATGCAATGGTGCATGACAGAGTTTACACACTGGTCAGAGTTACCAATTTAGAAGTAGCTCCAGCATTCTTTTGTCTTTTTTTCAAGCATCTGTCATAGAGGTTAGCTTGGAGTGACTGGTTTGGTTTGAGCCACTGTTGGTTTTCTACCTCCATTAGGTTCTGGCACAGATGAAAGTAGGTCTCTGCTGCCACTGAAGGCAATAGCAGAGTCCTGAGGTCTGTACTAGAAATAACTGGGGATAGACAGTCATGATTCTGTATTATCATCCTAATATTCATCAATATCAAGTATAGTGCAAGTGCTTGGATCCGTGCTCAGCATGAGAGAAAAAGAACAGGTTTCTGTCACAGATTTTTCAAATACAAAGCTTTTAAAACAAAGCCGGGGAGTCTTAGTGCTTGAGATTCATTTGAGACATAGCCTTAATTCTTCAATAGTATGAAAATATTTTTGTGACTGCTTCAAACACTAAATGAGTTAATCTGAACATTCCTTCATCTTGCTTAGAAACGAACTCTTCTATTTATACTATACAGCTGGTAACTATAAAAGATCCATCACTCTTACAAATATTTAGGTTTTATTAAACTAGCTCATTGAAGTCAATGGGACTATTAGGTGCACACCTCGAAGCACATGAGTTCAGCACCTTATTTAGAAGGCTGTGAAACAGAGGAGAACAAATAATCAATTTCACTTAATTTGAGACAATTCACTGAGGTAATAAGATAATAAATAGGGAATTCAATAATCTTAAATGATTTTATGCAATGGATAAAGCAAAGACAGTATCTCCAGAGAACAATTCTTGTTAAATCACTCTAAACTGGCATTGTCACACCCACAGCCCAATACTTCAGCGCAAGATTCATAAATAATACCAGAACCAAGCCATCCTTTTCAGCTGCTCCTAGATTACCATTCATACCAGAATTAGCATATCAAGGTAGGAAAAATGCATGAATATTTATTATCTCCATTTCCACATGGAAGCTTAAATGAAGAATTTGCAAGAATATGAGGGGAAGACCTACAAATATTATTTATATGTTGCAGCAAAACCTTTGAGCTAAAATTCTGATGGCACAGTAATGACTTTGAAGGAGTAAAAAAGCTGTGTCTGTGAGCATGTTATTTCTCTGAGATATCACTGAAATAATGGCAACAATTACTCTAATTGGCTGTACTGATAATGAGTACAATTCATGGAGCCCTTGAAAATAGGCAGCTAGGAAACCAGGGATAGAGCGCAGCTGAAGGCAGCTGAACCATGGCAGTGCACATGAGCCAGGCAATATTTTGGCACAATGAGGGCACATGAACTCCCAGTCCTTTCTCCTTTTCACCCTTCAAATTTTCAGTGGCAAATCTTCCAACCACTGCCCAGCACCTCCTCCTCATTGCCAAGCCCTACTTCCCCCTTGCCAGTCACTGCCCTGAGGACCCCAGGGAAGGCTCTACCAGTGCCCATCCCACTATCAACAACCATCAGACTTTCCATGGAGAGGTTTAGGGTAGAAATCATCCTGTCTCCATTATTCCCCCCTAGATGTCAGATAGCCATGGATAACCCTTCACACTCTCTCATTATCATGTGGCCCTTCTCAGCCATTCCTGTATCTTAGAAAAGACTGGGAAATCTGACGTACCACTGTGAGACTCCATTAATTTTCTTGAACAAAGAGAGGAACATCTATAATCTGGCGGGTTTACAGATGTGCCCACCTTTCTCAGGTGCCTACCCTTCTCCATTGATTAGAAAGAAGGTGTCTTATGCCTTCCTCCCAGGCATAGGTAGCAAAACCAGACACATTTACACTGACTCAGTAAATACCATAGTAATAGTAAATCCCACCTCTAAATACTACACAGGGGTACAATAATGTTTTATTACATCATTCATGATTGTCCCATCACAGAAAATCCCCAGCTGATTTCTGCATTTTGCCTAGTAACCTGCCTATGGCCTAAAAATAATGCCTCTGTATTCATCACATCAGAGCAGCTGGTCCACCTCAGACCAAGCAGCATCTGCTTTAGTTTCAATAGTGGAGAGAGTATGAGAAAAGGGAGCTTTGCAGGAAGGAAAAAGAAGCGGAGGAGAGGGAACAGAGACAGCAAAAACAGAACAAGGATAGGAAGATGAGAAAGATCATCGCTGAAAGCAACTTTTACTGCAGTTTAAGATTAATGACTGCTCATCCACAAGCACTCTACAATCTGAAGTAAGTGGAAGAAACTGGAGCTGCTGCTCAATAGCCAGTGTAGCCCTTTGCAGACATAAAAAGCAGTACGCTGATGTTCCCACTCAGACATATAAAACCAATGTGATGTATGTAGCTTTTAAGTGTTGGTGCAGCATAAAAGTTTTATTGCTGCTTTGGCTTGAAGAAAGCTTCAAACCTCAGTTTAGGAATTGCAAGCCCCTGTAAAAATGGTTATGAAAGGCATTTTTCCTAATCACGTTAGCAAACCCTTCTCTCCATTTTCCCTCTCATTAAAAAGCTTAAATATTTTACAGCTATAGTGTGCAGGCTTATGTCCAGATTACCCTTCATTAAATGACTTTTACAGTAACTGGATACAAGCCTTTTCTATTATTACACAGCAGCTAATTATGTCTCCTTTGTTTTCATTTCATCGTTTTAAACAAAGCTTTTAGAGACCCAGCTACTCTGTGAGAGGTGTTGCCAAGCTGAACACATTTCCAGCAAATCCCAGCTGGGCTGCATTCATTTCATCTGATGATCTTTGCAACATGAAGTAGCTTTTTGGAAAAGAGAAAAAAGAAAAGGGAAAAAAAGAAAAAAAAATGAGAAAAGAAAAAAGAAGAGGTAGACAGGAAGGAAGGAGATGAAAAATAACAACATCCAACCTGTAGTGCTTTTACACTGCTTTAGTGCAAAGGCAACTCACTTGGGAAAAATCCATCAGGATGTTAGTGAAGAATGAAATATGATGTACAACAATTCTAAACATCATAGCTAAGCTATGTGAATGATCAGTTCTATCAGGCATTTTCTGAATTCTGACAGCATTGCTGTTTTCAGATTACCACAGTAATGTTTCCAAAGTGTATTATTACATTCACAGCAAGAAAAGAAGGGGAGGAGGCCTGAAAATTACTTCCCTTCTGGCAATGAATTGTCATTCATGTCCCACATTGAGCCAGCTCCTCACATTGCCTGGGAAGCCAAGGGAACCAACAAAAAGATATGATTTCCCCAGAGCTGGGGAGCCAAGGGAAATGATCAGGCATCTGAAGACTCCCTAGGGTGCAAAGAGCAATAGCAAAAGGCTTTGCTAAAGAGAGATACTTTTCAGTATCTGTGCAAATAAAATCTACATTTAGATTTTATTTTAATTGCTCATTCTCATCCATGATACACTGAATAATCAAAGTAATCATATCAGAAATGATAACAAGATTTGTTATGTGTGTTTCCATGTACAAGGCAGTATTGTGCCTCCGGAAAAGTGTGTAAGAGGACTGGCCCTTGTTCCACAGAGGCTTAAAAGCCCATGAGCTTACGAGTCTTCTTTTCTCCTCCTTTTCTAATGATAACATTCTTTTAACTTTTTTTTATTGTTCCTTCATCCTTTTAAACCTTCCTTGACCAGGTAGCTTTCTAGTCCTTCTTGAGCAGATGGTACTCTACTAGCCCTCAAGGGGAATCCTCGCATATTCCTGCTATCAACATTGCTTGGACCTGTGAATCCCACACTTTACTTGCCATATATCTGCAGTTTAGGTCACATGCAAAGCTTTCTAGGATTTAGGGGGTACTAAATCACAAAGGACAGTAAATTTGAAGATCTTCGATTGCTACAAGTCTAGAAGTTTATAGGATTCTTAAGGGACTGTTAAGCTTTCTAAAAGATTTCAAAATGAAGTCACTGTAAAGAATTCAGTAGGAAACTGAAAAGACTGAACACTTGACCTTATATCTACAGAGCAGAGTAGATGGTTCACATAACATGTGATGCTTTTCAATGACTTACAGTGCCACCACATAGTCTCACTACATACCAGTGGGGAACCAATCCTTCCTTGTCTCCTGAGCACTTTCTCATGTAGACAGGGGAAGACATGAGCAGCCAAAGACAGTAGATATGACAGCCCTTCTTCAACCTTCATATCTTGCAAAGAGGTTATGCATGGATGG
Source organism: Cyanoderma ruficeps (assembly GCA_008694505.1). Lineage (NCBI taxonomy): Eukaryota > Metazoa > Chordata > Aves > Passeriformes > Timaliidae > Cyanoderma > Cyanoderma ruficeps. Next base: position 6,004,503 of record VZDJ01006585.1, on the reverse strand, counting down.
TTTTGCTCACGCTTTCCCATCTCAGGGCTTTCTTCAGCCAAATAGGAGCCGGGCTAAAGCCTCTTCCTAAAAATCACCTCTAGCTGCCTAAATAGTCCACTATTCCCCTTCATCCCAAATATTGTCAGAGCAATATGACCAGTACACTCATGAGATCATTGGTCAGTATAAAATATGCATTCTACTCCAGAAAAGTGTTTCTCTCCATCCACTTCACCCACTCTTCTTATGAGCACCAAACTTCATGGATTCATTCAGAAAGACATGCAAAGTGAGAAGACACCTTTACCTCCCACTGACAGAAGGCAGGAAGCCACCGCCTGTTCTATTAATCCACAGACCTCCAACCCCATATGCTTTATATAACAGCAAAAAGCAAAGCAAAATTCCCTCCCCTTGTTTCAGATGCAGGAAATGAAATAGGAAAATGAAAAATGGTTTAGCAAAAATGTAGCTCTGCAAGACCCTTAGCCAAGTTCCCTTTCCAAATCAAGCGCTTTTTTTCAGAGATATTTGTTCATGGAATGGAAACATATGGAAAACAACCCATCTGCCCACGTAGGTGCAGCCTTCATTTTCCTCTTGAAAAACCCTGACATTTCTCTCTCTTTTCAGGTCAAAAGGAGAGGGCTAATCACATAAGGGGACCCCCAAAAGCCTGTCTCCCTGTCGCTGTTCCACTGCACCGGCTTTGCAGAGACACAGCGGGGGTCCAATGCAGCTGTTGGAGAGGCTGCCCTGCCGGCCGGCTTTGCCTCTGCTCCTGCTATTTTGCTGCTATATAAGCAGCATAAATACCAAAAAGGAAAGCCTGTCAGGCAGACCATTTCCCATTATTTGGAAATTAGCAAGCTTTATACTGTTTCTAAAACTAATTGTTTCCATTATCAGAACACTGCAATGCTGTACGCATCCACAAGAAATCATCACACAAATGTATTTCTTTTTTCAATATACTGGGGTTTTTGGTTTGTTTTTTTTTTTCTGTGAACAATTTTCCTCCCTTTTTTTCTGATATTCTATTCAAGAGAAATATAATAAAAACTCAGGTACAAACAGACTGTTGGAAACTATTTGTTTGTGTCTTTCAGTACAAGAAAATTTGTTCTCCTTAATTTCAAAAGAGAGCAACAATTAATTTAACTAATGAGAATTACAGAGAAAAAAAACCAAACAAACAAGTACTTCAAACGATTTCTAACCTATGAAAAAAAATCTTATTTTGGTCCTGATGCTAAAAAAAAAGACTTTGCATAAATAATCTTACTGAAGCTTTATCCTTTAAAACTTATTCCCAGGATTGTGCATTTGGCAAATGCAGGCTTCAAATTGCTGTTGTACTGATGAGCTGATTTGCTTGCAAAGTCCCTTTTTAAGGGAGGGTATTATACCAAGCTAAATGCTAAGACGAGCCCAGGACGCTACCCAGGAGCAAATGGGGCAAATGTTTGTATTTTTTTGACAACAGTACACAGACTTTTTGACTGTCGCTTTACAAAAGAGAAGAAAAAAGAAGTGCATTCACTGGTTCAAGTATCCCCCTTAGCAGAAACAGGCCTGCAGGGAAAAGAAAACATATAAAAATGCACTGAAGCAAAGTACTGCTCCTTGAAGCTGGCTGTGCCCCTAAACTATGCTCCTGAGATTATATCCCGAGGCAGCAGGGGGCATGGTTAAGAGCAATTCTCCCCGGCTCCGAAAGAATGAAAGCAAGTGTCAGCACTGCCATAAAATCAGTGCATGGATGATTGCTCCCAGGATGACTCGAAGCAGCAGTGACATGAGTCTGGACACGGTGCTGGTGAGGAATCAGCCCTAATGGCTTTCCATCTGATCCCTGGCTGCAGGGGTCAGTTCAGCTGCACGGGGCTGAAAAGCGAGGTCACAGATCTGATGTGTCAGCGTGCAGCCAGCTCATGACACTTGTTGAGCTGTAAAGAGAAGACTGACAAACGGCATGGTGGAGCTTAGGATACAACACAAATCTGGGAGGCTTCCTTGTACCCTGTTAATCCACTGTTCCTATACTTTACAGAGCTCTATTTAGTGGGGTTTTCCTGGTTTTCAGGTCTGAATTACAGCTTTTTTTCAGATGCTGTTAAGAAGGGACAGATTAACACATACCATCATAATATAGGGGAACTTTTAACCTTTATATTATGGTGATTACCTCGTGTCTGATATTCTTTCCAGGACGTGCTAGCCTGGTCTAGAGAGCGTGGATCAGAATTACACACCACTAATAACATTTCTCTGCTTACCGCCGAGGTGACTGTGTGCTTGCTCACAAAATTTGCACTGGTGTAATTAAAACTGGTTTTCAGATTGACTCAGCCTTTAGCTAGCACAGCTTCTTTGCACAGGGGCACTTTCATCAGCTTACCATCAGGTTAGAGTAGCTAGCACAGGCTTCAGTCCCATGAAACATTCAAGACTTCCCTGCTCACCAGTTGCCATCTGTCAGCTGAACCATGACAACAGATTATAAACCCATTCCTGGCCTGCCCCTAGTGTCCAATAAAATGCTGTTAAAAGCCCCACTCTCACTCCTCTGACTGGCTTTTCCAGACCACACAGCACCCTGGGGTATGTCAAGCATAGCTGGGTCTTCTCAAGCCTGGTCTCAAGAGCCAACAGAGCAGCTCCCCTCATTCTGCCAACAAGCTTAGTACCTTCAGCTCTTTTCCTCTTCACTGCACTATGCAACAGACCTGGAAATCAAGCCTTTGATGGATACCGGTGACAATTAATAGTGAATGAGAATTCTAATTACAAGCACTCATTGTGAATGGGGTTAATTTCCCTACACTCCCTGAAGGACATCAGGAGGTGAATGAAGGGAGACATATGTCCTGAAATCCCAAAATGGCAAAACTATTCCCTTTCTTCATTGTATTCTGCCACTCTTCGTGAAAGAGATGACAAGGATAGTATGATCGCTGGTGCAAACAAACTTCTGCAGCACAAGGACAGTGAGAGATAGGTAATTACACCAGGTGTGTAAGCAGGAGACATGTTATGTGTGGGCAACAAGACTTCTAGCCTTCTGATACTGCCATCTTTCTGTATTTTTCACTCTTCAGCTTCTTGCATGTTTCTCTGGTCCCTCAGACCAACCACTGGTGGCAGTTCAATCACAGGCAGCAGCAGGAGCAACAGGACTCCAAGGGGGAATATCAGAGATGAGGGCAAGGCTGTTAGGGACAGACAGTCTGCACCATTTCTTCATCATACACCCATCACAACCCTCAGCACCTGAAGCCATCCCTGACATCCCAGCCCACTGCCTGCACAGCAGCAGGAGCCAGAGAGACTGCTGGAGAGCAAACAGGAGCAGGCAGCAAAAGGACGTGGCAACAGCACTCAGCAAGAAGCAGCACATCCCATGTGTGTGTGGGCTGAAGCAGATCTCAAGTTTCCGCCACAGCAGCCCACGGCAAGGCAGCCCCCAGCTGCACAGAGAGCACCAGAGGATGTCACACAGGTACTGCAAGACCACCTGCTGTCTATAGCTGCACTCCATGGCTGCAGTGGAGATTTCGGAATCTTCCCGTAAGTGCTCTGCAAAGTACCAGTGTCAAACTAGAAAACTCAACCTGACACACAACGGGTTATATTGAGGAAGGATCTATAATGGGGTTGTAACATGATACCAGTTAAAATCAACTGAGACTTGTTTTTATTTAAACAATAGTAAGCATGGCTTAGATCCTTCAAGCAGTGAAACAGTCACCTGGGTTTTACTCACATTACTAAGTCCTATGGGACTGGATGGTCACATTTCCCATGCAAATCGGCAGCAACTTTTCCACTACTTTTATCTGTAATTTTTAAATAGCAGTACCTACAGACTAAAAACAGGATTCATCCCTCTTAATGCAAAATGTCTAAACCCGAGGTGTCTCGTCTGAGCTCACTGCTCCAGGCTGGCCTAGTCAGTGGGAAGAGTTAAGCATTGGCACTTGGGCAAGTAATCTCTCGTGGAGCAGGTGTTGAAGACATGCCCTTTAGTAGTGCTAGCTCACAAATAGAAATCATTTAAACAGCAGACTTATAGAGGTAGGCAAGATGAATCCTATGCCATATTTTTAAATAATTGGGCCTGAATTCTTTGTAAGTTAGCCCTTGTAGTATTAATCCTTTCTGTTTTGACAGAAATAATTGGGCCTAAATTCTTTGAAAGTCATCCCTTGTAGTATTAATCCTTTCTGTTTCGACACTTTCCAAAAGGACAATCCAATATTAATGGTAAATAATTTATCTGGGGAATTAGGTCAAGGCACTCAACATTTTTGAAATTAAAGAGATTTGCAGAGCAGTCACATCTACATTATATCCCACCTCAGTCCTACCCAAACAGCTTCTCTCACAGATCCTGCAAGCCCCTACCTTTGGCAAGCAGGATGGCATACCACACTTCCTTGCTTGTGACAGCAAGGGTGCCTTAGGCACCCTAGGCAGTACTTACAGGATCATAGCTCCTCTTAGCAGCCAACCACCCACTGACCCCACTTCTGATATGGCATCCAGACATGACACTTGAATGCTGGACAACAAATTGCTGTGATGCACCACAAAGGAAAGGAAAATAGGAAATGAAGGTCTTCTTCCAGGAATGCCAGAGAGAGCATTCACCTTACCAAATCTACATCTGACATCTACATCTGGTCTACTAAAACCACCAACTGGAGTGTTTTTCCCTTTCACAGATATGCAACAGCACCATAATGGAGGAGCTTTATCTCAGCTAACTCTAGCTGCCAAAGAATGAAGCATCTGATGTAAGCCAGTTGCTCCTGGGCTTCCTCCTCCAGTCCCCGTGATGATATATTTCTCAGTACTCCCCAAAAGTCACTGGTTTTTGTGACAGCTAAAGTTGGGTGAAATGAATCTCATCTGAAATTTGCAAAGCAATTCAGCAAGACTTACTAGAAGACCAGAAACAAATATGGCATTTATTATACTGTGTTCACTCATCTCCACATTAAAAAAGATAAGCCAGTGTCCTCTCATCGTTACAGAAAGTGGAGACCTTTAATAGGAATATAAAATGTTACATGAATAGTTAAGACTACTATGTTTCTGCCTATTTTACTTAGTCACTTATCAGAAGATGTAATATTCAGAAATTCTCACTGTTCCCTGCATGTGCCTGTGTTTGTTTTCATAGCCTTTCAGGAACAGGAGGCTTTTCCAAGTGAATGATTACAACAGGGGAAACAAAAAGGTTACTGCTAGGGATGCTAGATTAAATTTTTAGAGGCAATCTAATGCACTTAAGAGAAATAAGGCTTTCACTATGTTGGAGGGGAAATTCTGATGCAAGTTCTTTTTAGGTCACAGTTTAAAGATCTGCAAGAGAAGGAAAGTGATACCAGGCAAGACACAACCCAGCCCACCTGCATTCTCTCCCTGTCACCTAACCCCTTACTCCTTAGAGAGAGAATCTGTAGATCTGAGCCAGCCTGCAGTTATACATAAGCTGAACCAATGCACACGGAGGCTGGTGCTGCTGCCACAAGGCCAACACAAATCAGCCACTTCAAAGGCAACGTAGGTCAATTTAACTGTTTCAAAGGTAACTTAGGTATATCACAGGTAGTTAATTGAGGCCAACAAGCAATAAGTACATTGTTGGTGTTGCATTTAAAATCTTACTCTTCACAGTTACCTTTCCAGCTGGAACTCACTATCCAGAATCTAGCCCCTGATTAATTAAGCCAATTAGTTTCTTTAAAATGTTGAATTACTTTTAGCTTTAACAAGTTTGAGGACTTTCAAAGGACAGCAAGCTCTTGCTTGCCTTCTATCTTTAATTAGATTAGAGGTAATTTTAGTATTCAAATGAAGAGGAACAGATGTAGATCTGCGTGGTAATGCTGAATCAGAAAGTAATCTTCTAATAAACAGTTAGGCTTTTTACCAATGTTGACTGCTCAAATCAAATTACAATACGTGCATGTCTAAATTTCATTGCCTCAGTCCTCTTCTCTTTCACTTGAATATAAATATTGATCATGGATACTTGGATAACTTAGCTTTTGATATTTTGGCTGATTTTAAAATCTCCTAATAGAACAAGAAAAATTCACCTTTTCATGTGATGAGTAATATTTTCCTTATTTTTACATTGGATTTTTGGACAATGGTTGTAATTAGGTGTTTCCACCTCAACTATGATTTTATTTATTCCTGAATCCAACCCACTTCCAGACTATTGGAAGGCAAATTCTCTCCCCAGAAGCCTGCAACTGCAGTTTGGTGAGTTTTTGACTGAAAAATACATATAAACAAAGGCATTTGAATCCTGCTGGGTATGTTCATTGAGGCACCAGATATTTAAATTAAATGGCACCTAGTATAGACAGCACAATCTGCAGGAAGAAATGCATTATCCTACTTTGATTTCTTAGAGTAATAAGTTTGTAGACAATACCATGAATATGTTCTGAAAGGGACTTTGATCAAATTCCAAGCATACCAGTTGCAAACATAAAAGTTAATTGAAGCAAATGGAATTGCATAGATGAGGATTGAGGAGTTTTGCTCCCAAGTCTCCTTAAATCTCTTACCAAGTTTCTTCTATTTATGGACTTGTTCCAAAGCTTGTTGTAGCCAGTCAAAAGACTTCCATTTTCAGAGAATTCAAGAGAGAACCTAAATACATAGGTTGCCATCTGCAAGGGATGTAAGCACACACTTGACTTTAAGTAAGAAAGCAGTGCCACTGCAGTCAGTAGCATTACTGAGAAACTTGAAGACTGAGTTGTATTTTTATGCCTGACTGAATCAGGTCATCATTTCTAATTATGATCCTGATTATATTCTGAACTGAAGTCAGTGGGAATAAGAGCAGGGAAATATGTCTCTGGAGGGTCACATCGACATAAGAATTAAATCAATACCAGCTCCATTCCAATGAAATCACTGGAGTTAACACCAGTAGAGACTGAAAGTGTACAGTGGTAAATCAGATCCAGAGCTTGTTACATGGTTTTAACACATCTTTCAGTTTTATCAGAAATCCAAACACAAAACTTAGCACTCTGAAACATCAGTGGATTTTAGACACTCCCTGAAGGGCTTTGAGTACTGAAATCAATGAACGGATTGAAAAGGACTGACCTATAAATGTAGTTTTTCAGCTGTGGCAAATGAAATATTGATAATGGTCTCCATTTTGCTTAACTCTTTCTCACTCTTTCAAAACATCATGTTTAATAGACCATAGCAAAATGGAAATTACTTATAAAAATGTGGCAGGGTTTCACAGAAAGCAACAATGATTTTTATTTCCCTGAGAATCATGTCGCATACCAAGAAACGCAAAAATATATACTGCAAGAGACTGCAGCAATGATTGGGTGAGGACAAGGGTTACTAATGGGCTGTATCCATGCTAACACATCTAATTAGGTTGGATTTAATGAATTTGGGGATCCATAATGATGGTGAGTATATGAACCTTATCTAGCCATAAGACTTCTCTTACCTGGATGCCCTCCAGGGTCAGCATGGCTTTTACAGAGGGAGGCTTACAAAACAATGGGGGCCTTCCAGGAACATAAGTGCTACCAGTTTAGTCACTAAGGACTTGCCTAACTCCTAAATAATCTAATATCCTCAAGCATTCAAAGCATTGTCATAAACTGCGATGGTGTGGTGTTTCTCTCAGGGCTTTCGCCTGCGCTTCCTGGCTAGCTCTGGCACCGGCATCACAAAAAGGTACGGCCCTGTATTCTGGAATACAGTTCTGATCCTGTGGGTCCTTGCCTCGGCAGCAGCGTGAACAATGTGAGAAATAAAGGGATGGGACTCTGGTGGGGAACTTCAACTGGGTTGCATTAAATTCACATGACTTCCTCTCACCCAGGAGTCAGCCCGCTGAACCCCACTGAACTCACAGGTTTTCACCTTAAATGTGAGGGTGGAGGAGTGGGGAGGTTACAGTTTTGAACCAATCCAGAATGGGAAGGGAGTGACCCTGAACCTGCATGACAACCCTTAGAACAAATTAAGGAACAAAGGGGGAAGGGGAACCGAGACCTTGCCAATCACTCAGAGTCCTCACCAGAATTTTCTAGACATCAGGCTGGGGCCTCGAAGTGACAGACAGGACCCAGGTGTCACATAAATGATGATTGATTAATAGCAATAACTGGGGTAAACCATAATGGGGTAAAACATGGGGTACATGGAAAAAAACATTGTGAAACGGTATAAAACAAACAGATGCGTACAGAAAACAGGAAAAACCCCAAAACACACCACTACAATAAACAGCTCCAAACGTGTGCAAACGAATCTTGTTCAGGCATAGACTTCTCAGCTAAATGGCTGAATTCAAGGTATTTTGATCCCAAAGTCCCCCTGCTACAGAAAGTGACAACATTACAATATCTTTGTGGACATCCTCTTGAGGGACCTATCCAAGACCATTCTTATTAGATTCCAGAGGCATCTGTGAGATGAAGAAAATCTGATGTTTCTCACAACAGAAATAACCATGAACATCCATAACAGCAAATATTAGGAAGTGCACCCTGGGTTGTTTACTACACCCAAAACTTAAGCTGAGAAATACCTAACCACATCTAAACACTGTAGGCAAGATGTAGAGACAAATCCATAACCACAATTTCAGAGGGAAAGAATAGCAAGCCTGAGGCATTGCCACAATGCCAGTCTCTGAGAAAAATAAGGTTGAATGCACAAGTTAACCAGGCACATCTTCAAAAGCATAAAATGGGATCCTTCATTACAGAATTACCAGGCTGTCTCACACAACCATCACTCTCCTTCCACAGTCCATATCTCTTATTCTTTCAAAATAACTGGGCTGAGAAAGAAATCAGGAAATTAGAATAAAATAAATAAAAACCTTACAAAACTCTTTCTGATCATTTTCAAATGTATTCCATATACCTCTCCTTAACCCAGCACAATAAAGTTTCATTGCCATCTCTCCACAATATAAAAAGAATCGGCAGACATGAAGTAGCACAAGTAAAGTGGACAATTGGTGAAGAGCTGGCATGTTCTGAGCCCTGTTCATTATTTGGAATGGATCTTTTTCTCTTTCCTTTTTTATTTTTTTCTTCTTTTTTTGGAATTGGCTTTCAAAACGTTTCCATGGAAAACTGAGAGGAAGGCAGCTATCACAAGCAACAACAGAGGCTACCCAGCAATGTGCTTTTCGGACCCTCCTTTTTCTCCCCCTCTTTTTTTTTTTTTTTTTTCTCTCCTCCTTTTCTTAAACTCGTCCAGGCTTAAGTTGAACAGTTTGCACCAGCATATGGCAAAGGTTGAGGTCAGACAGATAAAACGTTTCATTGCACCAAAGAATAGTTAACAACACGTGAATGTAAATTGTAACACATCGTAAAACTGTTGCAGAGCAGGCTGAAAGGGGTCTTTAGTTATGGCAGGAAATCTGCTTCCCAGCCCCACCCCATCCCTTCCAGTTCATTTCAGGTATTGTGGAGCCCGGAGGGGCTTTGGAGTCCCCTCCCCTGGCAATCTGCGCCCGGCCCCGCCGACAGATTTCTAATGACTTTCTGATGAAGATTTAGGAGGTTTTGTGTCCCGGAGCTGTGAAGGATTTCAGCCGGGCACCCCTCTCCGGCAACCAGCCACCTCTTTTGTTCCCTCCTCGCTCCAGTGCACCCCCTGTCCCGTGGCTTCCCTGCAGACCGGCCAGCGGGAGGGGACCCCTCTCTCCGCACGGCCCCGCGCTCTCCCTCTCCCGGGCCCGCAGCCACGGCAATTTGTAGCCATGCTGGTGGCAGGACCACCCCGCCATGGGGCCCGGGCCCCGCCAGGGCCGTGGGACACAGCCTCGCCCCCTCAGAGGCCGCCGCTGCCGCGGGGCCCTCGGGCTGCCCCCGCTGCCTCAGTGTCCCCTCCCGGCCAGGGCCCGAAATGCCCTCTCGGCCCTGCTCCCCTCGGATGTGGGGCGCAGCCCGCTCCCCAGCTGGGTTTTCCTCACTTAAACCAAAAACAAAGAGGGGGAGCGACGGCCCCACCTCTGCGGGGACCGCTCCTCCGTCTCTGGTGTCGCTGCTTTCTTTTTTCCTTTCCGTTTACGTTCATTCTTCCCTCCCGCACCCCCGCCCCATTCCCACATTTTGTCACCATTATTACAATAAATACAAAGGTTCTGCGCCTAAAAAGAGACTACAAAAACATAAATGAATAAATAAATACTTAAATATCGAATGACATGTTTCTGTCAGACATTAGCGCAGGCTCTGGCTTGATGTTTCCGTTTATCATTTGCTCTAAGTTCCTGCAGCTGAAAGAGATAAACCCCGGCTATTGAAAAAAGAACTGTATAAATCATAACAAAGCACCCAGTTGAAAAGTGCTTGTTAAATTTTATTTTTTTATTATTTCTCCAGAGATAAGCTGCAGAAGCATGGTGCTCAATTTTGTGAAACTATTGAGGTGGTGGTAGATCATATATATTGTAGCAATTATTGGAGAGTTTGTTGTTTGTGACACAAGCATGGACCCACACAAATGTGAACAGAGACACTGACCAGCTTAATCCCTCAGGCCTCTCTAAACTGCACCTGATGTCCTACTTCCCTCTTCAGAGCTGCTCCAAGGCAAGAGTGATTAATGCTCTTTTTTAATCGAGGTAGATGTTAAAAGTGTGAGGGACATTGAGTTCAATTATGAAATATGAAATGCTGAGAGGGTCAAGTCTACTCAAGCCCTGCAATGGAAGAAACACTCCCAGGAGACTTTGATTTTTGGTCGGATGACTGATTGTCATGTCCTCAGAAAGAATTAAATTTTATTACTGGCTTTTTGGCAGTATTTAGAGTTTAACATGGCTAGAATTAAAGAACGCTTAGTCTGATTTTGATTTCTACCCCTTCCCTTTTTATTCAAAAAAATAAAAAAATAAAAAAAAATTTTTATTTTTCTCACTGGCTGGGAGATGCCTGTTAGAGAAATGCAGGTGGCAAGTTATCTCTGGAGGGCTTGTACTGCCAGGATGTTATTCACAGCTCATATTTGCATAATCTCTTGTCTCCTCTTAAATCTTCTGTTTTATTCTCCTTCCTTTCTTACTCCCTCAAGTAGCCCTCACAACAGTCTGCCTTGGATTTCTTTCCTTCCACGTGCCTCAGTAACACCGATTGTTCTTATCAAGGGGTTGCAAGGCAGTGATCAGTCACACCTTTCTTCCATTCAGAGAGGCAAAAAACGCTGCAGATTTTGTTTACTTTTAACATCTGCCAAGACTTTTAAGGTCACAGTGCAAGGAAAGCCCCAAAGACAAATCCAAAATGAGCATATTAATAATGGTTGGCAACCAGGATCCTGCAGGGAACCGTCGCTTTACCTTTTGGTGCTGTTTGCCCTTCCTTAAAGTTCCTTCTTGCCCTACATTATGAAAAGACTTCTGCTGGCTAAGAACAAACTTACTGGTGTCATTGAGAAACCTGGTAGTAAATGTTAAAATGCTCAGTTTACCATGCTGAAAACATTAGTGAAAAATCAGCAGAAGGTTTGGGGCTAAACAGAGGGAATCTACATCCCCATTCCACAGGAAAGCCTTCACTTGGAAAGGAAAGTTACACTCTTAGTTGATTTCTTTTTAGTTTAAATATGCAGAATTCTTTTTGCTTTTCAAGATTCTGGACTCTGTTCTGAGGTATGTAGCTGCACTAACCAAATGAAACAAATACAACAGAAAATCAAAGTCAAGAGGGGAAAAGGAAAGGAAAAGAGAGAACGTTATCAAGGTTATGACTTTGGATTTCCTGCTCCCTCTGTCTGAGATCCAAACCAGTCGCCAAAATATAGGCAGTTTGTGCTTTCTAAGTAGGCCTCATGTCTGCTGAAGTCCCAGCTGCTCCTTCAGAAGAGAGCAGGTTTTCTGCCGGTCCTGTGCCACATCTGCCTGCTTCTTCAGATTTCCCACTGGCCTCTCAGAGACACTTCTCCAGAGCCATCCGAGTCAAACCCCCATGGGTTACGCAATTAATTAACTCAGAGTACAGTGAGATTCCAGTGCTAACATCTAAATTGAGGTGTCTAAAAGTAGGTGTCTATTCATTACAGTAAGTGAAGACTATCAAATGCTCACATTTACATTTGGCTCAGCTGGATTGTTCTCCATTCTCAGTGGAATATAATGCAAGACAAAACACTTAAGACTCTTCTAAGAAATCTAAACCTACAGTCTGGACCTGGGACTCCCAGACAGAGAAACTGTAATTAATCTGTGAATTCACTGACTTTGGTCCTTTGCCACCTCAAGCACCACATTGTGCTTTATTCCTTTATAACAATCCTGGAAGCACTTAGACCATCCCCCTCTGATGGAAAGACCATTGCAGAACCTCACTGTGTCAACCATTAGGAACATTCTCATAACTCCAAGGCTTTATACATCTCTAACAAGTCTATACCCATGTGGTTCTTATGCCAACATCAGCCTTTGCATAAAAAAATCTTTTTTCATTGCTGGTGTTTAATCTCCTGCTCCACATAGAGCAGTTATATTCTCCCTCAGTATTCGGTTTTTTGAAGGAAAATAAGCCAGGATATTCTATTTTTTTCTCATATGATAATCTCTTCCCTTTTCCCAACCACTCGTGCACGAGTCTGTCAGTTCCCAACCAGAAGTTACACAAGGTACTCCAGATGAGGTCTTAAAGGAGTCTTGTATAACTTTGTCAGTGCTTTGCTATATCACTGAGACTGTTTAAAGTAGAGGAAAAGCTGTATAAAGCCAGTAGAAAATGTGAGGGAAGTTTAATTCTGGAAGGAAATTAATAAGAAATTATATCATAAAAAACTATAAAACAGCAAAGGATATAGGGAAATATAAACTGTGAATTAATCATCTACCATAACTAGAACAGCTACTGCATATCAGAAGACAACTATCAAAGACATCTCAGAATACAGTAGTTGGCTGATTTTTAAAAGACTCTAGACTTGTCCAAATAGTACCAGCTCCTGCAATTACAATAGATAGAATTAGGAAAGAGGCCGAAAATCACTGTCCATGATATAGGCTAGAAATATGCTGAGAGGGATACAAATAGGAAGGAATTTCTATGAGTATATTTTGTTTGTATAGCAGACCCTCCCAGCACTCAGAGCACCATGGTGGTACAAGACAGTGACCAAAAAGGACTGTGGATGTAACTGCACTGCTGACTTGAGTTGGAAATTTCTGCCTGGGAATCCGATTTGGAAAAAAAATTGTGATGCTTCTGTAAGCCACTCATAGGGCTGCTGTTCTAAAAAGCTACAAACTTATAGAAACAAAAAATCTATTGCATATTAAAGGACAACCGAGTAGGATTTACCTAAAATGGAAGGAAAAGTCCATCCACTGACTACCAGAGTCATAGTTTAACATGGCAATTTTGTTTGTGGGACAAGGCTGACCTCCCCCATCAATTTCACTTTTGTGAAGAAGCCATAAAATATACACAGCAGTAAGGGAATGTGGAGCAGCAACATCATCATAAAAAATGCTGTCACATCCATTTTCACAAAGCTGCCAATTATTCACTGAGATCAAAGATTTACTTGCATGTGATGGCTCCTCATTTTCCTTGAAAAACACTCTTATTGGGCCAGGTGAGGCAAGACGATCAAGGACATTGTCATTTTCTTTGCTGCTTCCTACCAAATTCCTGACATTCCAGATTCCTTTATTCAAACATACTCAAACTTGTGAATCTACCAAATTCCTTTCCATCACAACTCAGCTTTACTATCTCCATCCAATACCAGGTTTTATCTTTACTTTATAAGAATGTGGCCCAGACAAAGCAGAAAATGTTTGGCATGATATTTACATTCCATAACAGTATGAAAGAGATGCCAAGCTGCCAGAACCTCATACTCTCCAATGTTTTGTTTTCTGTGATGCTCATTTTCCTTTAAAAAATGACAATGAATGAAATTTAAATAAATTTCTATGTGCCCACTTAACACTTCAGTAAGTAAATCCAATGTTACTTAGGATATTTTCAAGCAAGGATGGTTGGGGTGGGTTTTGGGTAGGCTTTTTCTCAGGAGAAAAAAAAAGCTTTGTACAAATAAAAAGATACTGGTGTGTTAAAATGGAGATTTGTTTGGTTTTGAGATTCAAAAATGTGTTGTAGCACTGAGTAGAAATGCAAATTGTGAGCATGCACTATGTATTCCAACCTTGTTGGTAAGAACATGTATTGCCCTATGAGCAATAAGACAGTGACACACATTTGTAACAGAGGATCAGCCAGCCCTGATTTCCAGTCATGCCATGCCTGTGAGAATTCAGCTCCTCTGAATACCTTATGGCTTTCAGACACAACCACCAGATCAGGATGACCTTACCACAGGGAATGCAGTAGAACACTTGACACCATATTGGCCATGAAATGTAAAGATAATTAAATGTTTGTGAGGGTCCTCAGATTAACGTGATGCTATTTTGTTAGAAAGAAAAGAAACAAAAAAGGCTGTGTGAAAATTCATGGATATGGAGGTAGACCTCTAGTCCTCCTCGATTATTCCTATGTAAATCTTTCACCTATTGGACTTCAGTCCTATTCACAAGTAACAGGCTCTTCTGGGTTAATTCCAGCCCTCAATGTTCACTTCCCAACTACCATCAACCTCCTCTGTGGAAATGAAATTGTCCTTGAGACATGTTCATATCCACAGCATATTGATTTTGCACAACTTAAATGGTTGGGTCTCCTAATGAAACTCATTTACAGAAGTCATGTGAAAATTTGCAGTATGTTTGGCATGAGTGATGTCTTTTTTTTTTTTCTTCCATCCAGCCTCTAAAAATTCTGTACTGAGAATATCTCCACTGTGCTCTCCCTCCTATGAAACCTTTCTTCTCACAAAGTTCAGGGACAGGCAGCAGGGGGTAACAAATATTACTCTCATGAGCTTGAGGTTTCACCTGAATTCATATACTTCCCCCAACACTATTTCAACCCAAAAGGTTGGATTGGATTGTAGATATTGACACATATACTTTAAAGGTGAGAAGTAAACTTTCAAAACATATTTACTAAAAGACTGTCAAGAAAAAAAACAGGCATATATCTTTCCTTGGCAGGAAGAACATGATTTTGATTTATGGATAAAGATTATTCAGTCATACGTATAGTTTATGTTTGTGCCCTTCCTTATAAATCCCCACTCACTCACTCACTGGCCTGTGTTCCATCACTATATAACCTTACCAGCATCACTAATTCATAAATGTTTCCATTTACTTGAGAGGAAGGGATAGTTAAAACTGCAGTTTGGGATTCAGGAAACAGAAAACCAGTTCCTGGCTTGGACACAGACTTCCTTTTTAACCCTTGAAATCCAGTTATTTCTCTTATGTCCACTTCCTCACGTCAGGGAAAAATAAAGTGACCCAAACCTATGCTTTGTCTGCTTCTCTAAAAAGATAATTACTTGGGACAGGACATGTTTCATGTGCAGGGTGCTTCATCAGCAGGGCATTTATCTTCAGAATCATAGTTGCAGAAATGATTGAATACAAGAATATCAAATGCTTAGTCAACCTACGAAGGGCCTGCAGCCATAAAGAAGGTAAACTGGGCTCAGCAAAGGTACAAACATCAGTCAACCTAAAACAGCATAACTAAACCCAAACTCTTCATGAGTGGCTTTCTCAAGGCATCTGAACAGCCTTTTCTTTTCTCTCTGTCTCTGCCAACCATCAAATGAAATAAATGCCTCCTTCACTTTGAATCAAAGAGCAAAAATGTCTCTTTACTGTTTTCTGTGGCATGTTTTCACATGCGGCTCTGAGATCTGGTGACACTCACATCAACAAGTGGCACTCCAAATGAATAGATGATACAGACCTGAGTGATACATACCTAAGTTATGTTTATTGCCATTTACCTATCTGCTAAGTGCTCAGCAGAAGTGGCAGGACTTACTTCCCTAGGAAGTAATTCTCCTGTTTTCCAGGAGAGCAATGGAGTTCTCATGTGAATACAGGCTTATCTGTGCAAGTAAAGACTATCCCTTATGAGACTGACTGTCCAGGAGAATTAAATCCAGAACAAAAGAACTTTCTTAGAACTTGCTAAGAACTTTTCTTAGCAAACATGTTTGGAATCAATTTGTACTCTCTAGTAATTCACTGTTTTTCATTAAATAGATGCAAAAATATTCACCATTTCCCTTTGCTAGATTTGGTGCTTGCTAAAAAAAACCAAATCAAATAATCATGGAAAACATGCCCATTTGGGATATGATGAAATTGGAACTTTATTTTTATTTACATGATCTTGAAAGCTGGCTAGAAATTCTAAAGTTTTAATAAAGGTATTGTTCCTTGTCTGTTTTACGGTAATTTCTTGAGATCCTGAGAGTCATCAGGGATATGTTATTCTGAGGATGAATAACCTAGCAAAGGCACAGCCTGTATCTTGAATGTTTAAATCAAAGTAAGACAAAGCTGTACCAAACAAGCAGAAGGAATAAGAGACTTTAGGCAGTATTGATTGGAACTTTCATAACAATGATGAAAGAGCAATGCAATATCACCAAATATTGTAATGTAATACAACCATGAAACATTGCTAGTGCTGGGAAGATGAAGAGAGTTTGAGGGGACAAGCATTAAAAGCTGAACAATTCTTTCTACTTCAGCTCACCTGATTCTGCTGAACAACAGAAACAAAGACCAGACTCTAGGACACAGTGATGGAGTTTGCAACACAGAATAGCATCACAGGAACTTCCATGCCTCTGTAGGGGTTTAAAAGATCCCCTTCCAAGCATGTCCTGAACACAGGCATTCTCCTGCACTCATTTCACGTACAGAGCAGCTCTGCTCTTCTGCACCTATTTGCTCTGAGATGGGACACAGAGGAGTAGGAGAAAGATCCTGTCTCCTATTCTCAAACTGGGTTTTATAGCAGCCTGCAGGCAAGTGCCATTTCAGCTCTAAGACAGCAGAGGATAAAATGGACAGAGACAAGAGCAGAGCACAGGCAATGCAGCAGAGCGCCTGGCTGGTGCTAAGAGTGTGCATTGCAAAGTAGCAGCACTGAATGATGTTACAGTTGTCTGGTACCACACGGAAAAGCAGTATTACCTTGATACCTGCAGGCCAGCCCTGGCAAGATGAGACCTGCTAATACAAGAACAGTCAGCAGTTATATCTGGTAGTACAGATGAAGTGCACTGTCAGCATGTTTCAAGGTTTCAAGTGCAGGTTAGCTCAAGATTTACGGCATTTCTAGCTTTCAGATGGCATGGGAGTACCTTGAGAACAGCTTTTTTTGCTGTATTCAGCAATCTGTTTCCATTCTGGCCACAGTCCACAGAAATACACAAGAAAAAAAAAGTGAAAAATAAGGATAGGCAGTAACTAAATATTTCAGAAACTTCACAAATATTGAATCTGAGCAAGGCTTTAGAAAAGGGCAAAAGGCCAGTGGAGAATTGGGGTGAGTTTTTTCTTCCAAAAACAATTAGCCCTTTCCCTATCATTTCAGTTAACCAAATTAAACAAGTACCTTCTTGTGCAAGGGCATTTACAGTTTGAGTGACTTCATTTTGTAAACTACGATCCTTGTCCACAGCTTTCCCAGTGACCATGTTCACATTTCTGAGTGGATCGCCTAGCGCCTGCTACTTGGCTTTGCTCTCACTGCAAGTTTTCCTTCGGTGGCTGCACTAATCTGCTTGTCTTTCCTCTACTTGCCTGCCTGTTTTCACAGCAGTTGCAGGACCACAATGTCCAAGAGCCTTTACTGCTGTGTTGAATTTGCCTAAAATGGACATTTCAATTGTTGTTAAAGAGAATACAACAGTAAGGTAAACACAGACTGTGGGATCATGGGAATCTAATTTCCTTAGGATGCCTGGCTAAGAGTAACCACTAGCATTTCTTTGGAGCATGAACTCTTCCTGATCCGGTATGAATATCAGTTATTGGGTCCACAGAGAAGTTCATTTGAGTAGTTTACATGCACATAATCTTCATTCTGCAAAGGTGAATGAAGAAGCAAAGGGAATTAACTCCCTCAGAATGCAATGCATCTATGGCAGGCAAGCACAGAGATTTCTCAGACAGCTTGGAGGGATGAAATCCCAGCCTCACTGATACCCAGGCAGGTCAGCACTCAGAAGGGTTTGCTGCACAGCCTCATATGCATCCTCCACAGACACAGCCACCCTACCCCTCTGCACAAAACCATTGTCCGTACAAGAATCACATCAGACTCAAAATGTACACAAAGCCCTCCAGCTCTGTGAGGCGCAGTGATCCAGGAACACAAAGAAATGCAACTGAGCAGTGTCTAGATGGGGGAGCGTGATGTGTTTGCCATGCGCGTATCAGTGGTCAAATTACAGAAAGGAAATCTTTGTAAGCTGACATCCAGGACTTATTTATTAATATAGTCGAAATGACTAATTTATGGCCACATATTTTTAGCCCTTACCAGAGCATCTATTTCATAATTTAAGATGTTTAATTATGCACCTATATAATTAGTATCTGAAGAAAATAGGTTTCTTTATTACCCTGTGTCTTTATTGAAGAGCAATAAATACTCATATTAGCCAAAAACTGTTCTAATACTGACAGCCTTTAAGTTGAAAATATTTAACACCCTTCATGCCGTGTCAAATAAGGGATGCCTGATAGAAGAGTGATAATTGCAGAAAAAAAAGTAATGAAGCTGACCAGAAAAAACACCAAAATTAATGGAAGTTATTTCATTTCAGATTCTTAATTGTTTAGTTCAGGCCAGAAGACTGGTTTCAATGGGAATTACATTTATACAAGTGGAAGAATTTTGTTCACTCACTGCAGGTGTGTCAGGTAAAATCAATATTTTCACACAAAGAATCTCCTCTCAAGGTCTGTGATTTTCTGTTTGGTGTGTCTTCTCAAATAGTTTTAGTATAACACTGAGCTTTAAAAAAGAACAAAATGTTCCCAAACTGGAAAAATTCAGTTTCATCTTTAAAATGACAGATCAAATAGAATGATTTTTTTTTAAATACAGCATTTTATCATATCTAAAAATAAGGGTTTGTGCTTTGTCTTGACTAAATAAGGCAAGCAATATGGGGCAGGATAGGGCTATAAACCACATCTGTGGCTTTTTGAAGCTCTTCATGGGCAAGAGCCACGGCACAATGCAGAGAGCCCTACCTGAGCCTGAGGAGGCTGCTCTGTAAGGCACCACCTGCTTGAGCCCTCCAGGAAACAACAAGGTACAGTCTCATCCCAGATACATGTGCCTGCTTATGACTGCAATGACTTTATTGTCTTCCTTTGAACTAGAACTGCATGTGAAGAAATCAGGAATACTAAACTGCCCAAAAGGAGAGAATATAGGTTGTAATTTAGGTGGGGGAAAAAGTACAAAACTAGCCGTCATTTTCTGCTATTTTATATTCATAATACAGAAGGAGAACCACTATATTTTCCTGGATACATTCACATGGTAGAGATGAATCCTGTCCTGAAAAGTTAGACCAGGCTTTTCAACTGACTAGATGTCAAGCTTTTTCATCACAAATTTTTTCACTCTGCCCAGATGTAGCTGTTGATTCTTTTGTGGACAAAAACAAATTATGAGCTCGCAGCCACCTCTACTGCACATGATTTGAGGGCTACTGTTTATTTCGCACATCACACACATTATTTTTGCCAGGTGTCTGAGTGAAAAACACTCATCTCCATTTTATTTCAGAACACCTGTTATGAGCCATTCACCAAGCCATTGTGTATCCAGGTGTGTGTATAGTTCTATAAAAGGAAAAGTCAGGTCTGCTGATGGTTTCCATTTTGTGATTCTCTGTAAATGATGTGCATGCAACTGCCTGCCCTCAGTGCCAAGGTCTGGGAACTCACTGCATGAAGTATCTCCCACAGAACCAGCACCAGAACAGAAATGGCTTCAGCAAAGAATGCCAGTTGCTCAGCATCTTGGCAGCTGTGTTTTTGCATTCATTTTGTTTCAGAATAGTTTTTTAGAAGGCTGGACAGTCAATGTGACTGTTCAACCCTGTATGAAAAGTCCCTTCTCACTCATCCAGTTTGTTACTTAAAGGGTCCCTGCAGAAGCTGAACTAACTCAGGAAAATGACAGAGAAGAAATTCAAAAGAAAACTAAGAGGTTTTGATAATTTCAGTGATTTAGACCAGCTATGGGAAGAGTCTGGCAAACACGAGTAGACACAAGGGAAACAAGCATGAGAGCAGAGGAGCTATAGAAACCTCACCATTTGGCAAAAGCAAGTTGCTGCATAAGAATGTTGCATATTACATGATACCACAGCCTCAGTTTCTTTGTACACATCCTGGAAATACCTCATTGCATGGACAGGATATTCTTGGGCAGGTGGGTCACTAAAAGGGAAGGGGGTGCAGAAGGTGAAGGGAAGAACATAGCCATCTGTACCGGTAAGGAGGAGGCAGTGGAGGGAAGGGCATAAATTTTTTGTTGATATGATGTCTGTAATCCCAAACCTGTCTTCCCTTAGGCATGCCACTGGAAATATTGTGCTTTCACTCCTATCTCAGAGGACAGATTCTGCTGATGCAGACTGGTTGAAATTGCTGTTTCACTAGAAAAGGCAGATGTGGTCCTTATCAGAGCTTGTGGTCTCAGTCTGAGTTCTTACAGAAAAGGATTCATTGATCTGTACCAAGTCACTCCCTGGCATGTTTGTTGCTTAGTGGGACAGTAATGTCTGCTTGGTGGGAGATCAGCCTTGTTCTCTGGGAATTGTGAGACCACTGAGGCAACTTTCCACAGTCACATCCCTCAATCACTATCCCTCCACCCAGGCACATCCCCAAATCTGCTTGTCCAGCTGCCAAGATTCAATGCCTCTGCCAGCTCTCTCTTAGCAGAGGCTTGGATGCCACATGTGATAGTGCATTGTCCCTGGTGACAATTCTCCTGCCTTTGGGGTGCTTCAGCATCTGCTGCTGCAGCCAGTAATGCTGCAGTGAAAAACAGACCCTTCAGTGCAGGGGGGCCTGAAAGTCCCAGTGCTGTGAGTGCATTCCCCAAGTAGCAGCATAGGTTGGGTGTGGGAACCTTTGTGCTCAAACAGTGAAACATGATTCACTTTGTGATAAGTACCAACTGCAAGCTTTCCAATGTGCAAATAATCTATTTTGGCCTTGAACAAGTAAAAACAAAGTATCCAGCATTTACCTATTTACATTTGGGTTGTTCTGCAACTCATAGAATACTAATGACCAGTTACTGGGTTGCTGGCCAAGATTACTTTAAATATTTCATAGGCTATGGATGAATTCCGAAGCAACAGTATTTATGCAAAACACTTCTTGAGTGCTATACATGGAGATTTGCAACTAGAAATTAATTTTTGCTTGCCTTACTTGAAAACCTGTTCTTTATGGAACAACTTAATGTTGCTTATTCCAGTATTTTTTTTGTTTTATATGATGATAAAAGGTATATTATTTCATCATTAACAAGGTACTTTTATCTTCCTTACTGCATCATTACACATGCAGTCACTTTCTTAAGATGGGCCAAACAGAAGGAGAAGGGCTCTGAGGGAACAGACAATAATTTATTTTTTTTTCTGATGAAGCACTTGCACAGGTTACCCAGAGAAGTTTTGCTGCCCCATCCCTGGAAATGTTCAAGGCCAGGTCAGATGGGGTTTTCCACTAAAGCAGCAACCTGGTTTAGTGGAAGGTGCCCCTGCCCATGACAGAGGGTTTGAAACTAGGTTATGTTTAAGGTTGCTTCCAATCCAAACCATCCTGATTCTACAATTCTATAATATTTTTTATCCCAGCTGAACTGCAAAGAGATGATAGGCCTCACCTTCATTTTTGTTCCATCTCACTCTCTGGCTTCAGGAAGTCTTTTGTTGGTTTATGCTTTGAGAAATCCTTCTTCCACCACTTTCCAGGACAATGGTGAAGTCCCTGCCAAAGACATTGTGCCCCTGACTAAACCCATTCCACCCTTTGCCCATGTTTTGGACCAAGGTTCTTCAGCTGTATGAGAGACCCAAGAGAATGTAAACCTTCAGAAATAAAGATTAATGTCTTTTTAACTGTGTCAAATAGCATGCAGACAGTGTTAAACTCTCTGTTGGCTTTCTCTGTGCTCAGGACTGCCACAGTTCCTTCCTCGTGCCTGGCCTTTCTCAGCTTCTCCCCAGAGGCAACTTTAGGCTCTTGGTGACTCAAAGTTTTTATGGTCCCATTGCTCCTGTTCTCCTTCTCCCACACAAATGCACCCATTCTCCTCTGCCTGCACAAGGACACCAGTATCAGAATAGCTGTCTGGAGAGCCATGCACATGTGCTCACACATATAATCGAATATTTTATATATATATATATTTTTAAAAAATTATATATAAATCTAATCAAAGCCAAGAGAAGAGGCATCTCTAAAACAGCACTGTAGAGTCTGAAAGTAGGTCAGGCAGCGTCTGGGCACTGGGATAACTGGGCAGCAGAGTTCAGGTTTGTGCCCCGAGCTGTCACAGCCAGCAAGCAGTGGGGGGTTGCTGCTGGAAGTGTGTTTGGACCAGTAGAGGAAATGCAGCATCCATGTGGGCACTGGGCCATCTAAACAGCTAGTTTAAATTGGCTGAGCTGAACTCCAGGTTATAGCTGGGCACATGTCAGCAGCCCTGCAGAGCACAAACCAGTGCTAGGTGTGTTTCCCCAAAGGGCATGATCCTGGCCCTGTGGAAATCAGATGGAGGCTTGTCATCAACTTCAGCTGGGGCAGAGCTGTACCCTTTGTCACTACAATTATTTCAGGTCTACTTCATATGGATTTTAGCAAAAAAATCCCCTCCGGAATGCTCCTTGTTTACAAAATCACCTCCTGCTCTGACTGAAACATTTGTATCTCAGTTGTTAGCCACAATAATGAGTTGACAATTTCCTCCAATTGGCACATTTCATTCAAGACACATTATTGTAACCACAGCTGCCTAACATACACAGAGCCAGGTTCACCAAAAGCGCTGTTTACTGACACATGAACAGAAAAGCCTCAAAGTCCATTGTTGTCTTCTTGCCTTTTGACTGGGAATGATGTTTCCTAGGCAAGCGGGGGAGAAAAAATCTTAAACATACAGGAGGAAGCAATGTCAGGGAGTCTCTGGTGTGAGTTTCTGCTTGTGTTTCCAGCCCAGCTTCGGAAGCAGTTTCAGCAGTCGGCACAGACTAGGGTGAGATGTCTCACAACCTTTACTAGAGCACCTCTAGTTCAGAGGAATGCTGGATCCCCAACAGAACAGGAGTGACAGCTTCACCGTGAAAGAAAAGAAATAAAACCACTGGACTCCATTTCATCTTCCCAAAGGGTCGGGGAAGGTGAAAGGGGAGGGGGGAAGAACTCCAACTGCAGTGGCTTAAATCTATTTTAATAATGTCTCATGGCCTGTGGTGTACATGAAAGACAATGGGCGTGTACAATTAATAATGATTGGTTTGCCATTACAGTGATAAATAACTTTAAATAGCCCTTTAGAGCAATGTTTAGGGGCTTCCTTTCCCTCTTTTTTCTCTTTTTTTTTTTTTTTTTTTGGTGGCAGATGGTGTAAAATCCCTGGGCCCTTTGGACCTTGACCTCCTGCAGATGTTGGGATGGGACAAAATGGTCCTCAGGATGGTAGAAAGGGAAAGAAAATGAAAACCCTTCTAATGTACCGTATCAGGGCTATCAGTGGGGTGGACCACTAACTGCTTTTTTATTACTGTCACTTACTAGTCCTGATTCTTCTGTACTTAAAGAGTTATGTCAGCAATTGTGAGGCAGCTGAAAAGGAGAGTGGATGCATGTGGTGGTGAAGTATTATTGGAAATCAGACCAACAGAGGATGAATGAAAGATTATGAGAGGGGCAAACTACCATAGTTAGCAATGCTGCAACAAACTAGACATTGATATATTGTCCTCTTGGAGATATTCTGACAGCCTATTATAGTTCCCTTAATGAGGTTGTCATGCATTTCTCTTTTTGTAGCTATTAAAATCTTGTCTACATCTGCTGAGGTTTGCTTCAGAAAGGTGGAGGAGGGGACCCTTTATATTTTGTAGTCTGCCCTTGTTTAGCCAGGGTCATACCTGACCTAGCAGCAGAGAGAGATATTTAAGTTGTCCAAGATGCAAAAGTTCAATGGATTTTCAAAGGAAAATAACCTCCACAGTGAAAGAAACATTTCCATGGTTGTATCCTCACAGTGAGCTGAAAGAATGATGGATGTTAATATGACTAATGGGAACTTTCTACAACAATTCCCAGATCCACGCAGATGGTGAGATAATGTGGTATGTGAGTCTCATTAAGTATAAAAATCCTGCACATCACCTCTGAATTACAATGTTAGCAAACTGCACTGCTATGTATACTAGCAAGGGTAATCTGACTCTCTCCAAAATAAGGAATGAAAACACTCCCTTAATGGTTTTCTTCAAAATAATCAATGATTCCCATTAGTAATATGCATGAAGATAAGTAAGTAGCTGGATAGGTAGGTAGTTGAGGAGATAAGGCAGATGTGTGAGCACCATGTGGGTAGTAGGAAGCAAAACTTCCACTCCTTGAACAACTTTTTTTCACAAGGAAGACAGATAGAATTTGGAACATGAACTTCCCGCCTCTAAGGCACTGACTGGTTTGCCTTTGGGTCTAACTTTGGATCTAACTTCTGGCTGTCTCGGGAGAGTGTGATGTACATGAGGGGCCTCCAAGCAGAGTTTTAACTCAGATCTTTGCATATGTTTTGTTAATTCAGTTCTCTGATACAAGGTCAGTCTCTAGGAGTGAATAGGGGAAGGGTATCTACAGCTGATATATGCAACTGGGGAGTCTCCAAGGGCTCAGAAACTTGCTTGCATCTGAATAAAGCTGGTTTAGGGCCACCAGCTTCCAGCTGCAGGGCTTAAAGCAGCCATTCCTTCTTGCATGCTCTAAACCTTGATATTTAACATTTAAGGACATTCAGATTCATTTTGAATGAATCAAACTCTTTCTCTCATAAACATTTTCTACTAAAACATGATATACTAGGAAATTTAACGCATCAAATCAGATGCAGCAAGTTAATTTCCTGCAATTAGAAATGATACAGTTGGGTAATTGCTCCACAGGGCCAACTGATTTATTCTAAAGCCTCTTGGAAAATGTTCTAATATATCCAGTTTGTACATCTTTATTGTAGTTTAATAAACAGAAAGCACACAATATGTGCTGTAATGGCAAATCAGACAGCCAGTATATAAAATCATTTGGGATTTGATGTCTAAGTCATCATTAAATTAGGATTTTCAATGAATATGTCAGATGTCTTAACACTGCTCCACAAGCGGTATAGAAAACAAGCTCCCCCTGCTCTAATGAGGCAGAGCGAAATGGGTGAATACATTTTGATACACAATGCATCAGTGTCTGGTTTGTTTTAGTGAAACAGTAACCTCTCTCCCTTTTTCTGGGTAAATGCAGTACAATAGAGTAACGCCACATGAATCTATTATGTCTTATAGGGCTTTTAGCGGGAGTATGACTGTTTAACCAGGCAGTGACACGAGAAGAATTACTATCCGACACTCCAGCTGAAAGTAGAGATTTTATTGATTCACTGCACTGGCCTGCCATTTTAGCTTTGATTGAGAGTCTTTCATGAGTCCAAAAAGGTAACACTCCTTCATTGAAAACAACAGCAGGCAGTCCAGCCTGGACTCAAACCATCTGCCAGCTTAAAAGAAAGATGAAGGTGTTTCCCAAAGCATCCACTAGCCTAGATCTATCCAGTAGATCTATCACTCCAACTAACAGATATCCAGCCTGACATACAAGAAATGCTTGTGAAGTCTTTGACTGGAGGTTTCATGTAGATCTAATTATCAAAAATTATATAATCTGGAAATTAATTACACCCAGCAGCACAGTAGCTGCAACTTCCCTCATTCAATCTCACACATCTGAAATCTTCACATCCCAGAAATTAAGGGATCTCTTTTTCTTTCGCTTTTTTATCCAAAACCACTTTGGAAAATTTTTGTCTTTGTTTGTTGTAGATCAGCTGTTTCAATTAAATATTTTCCTAAAAGCAGGATGTTCTATTTTAAACAAAAGAGATTTGCATTCCCAAGCAAGTCTGAGTCTAGAGTGACATGTGAACAGTCTGCTCATTTACACTTCAGTAGATATTCATGTAGTCCTGATTCCATGTGCTGCCATTCCAGGCAAACCCAAACTCACAGTGTACATACCATTTGATACCTGTAGCTTACCCTTTTCAGATCTCACCCTTCCTCAGTTTTTTTTAAAATAACAACTTAAACCATTGTACTACGGCATTAAAAAAAAAAAAAAAAAAGAAGTAGAAAATGAAATGTAAAGTCAGTGGTCAGTGCAGAATCTAAAATCAAGTATAGTAACATACAGGATTTTGGAGTCCCACTGTCACCTGACATGAGCCGGAAGCACATTCCATATAAAAGCTACCAAAAATAAGTGTGTCCAGCAGCACTTACTCAGAAACCTCTCTTTTAAATGGAACAGTTCTTTTCAAATTGGTACAGGACACTGAGGAATTTCAAATCCTGAACATGAACAATTTGGCTATCTGTTACATATTATCAAACAAAAATATACTTTCTCTATTTTCAGAAAAATGGGAATTTAAAATATCAAAAGCCACGGAGAAAGTTTGGAAAATATACATGCTGGTGAAGAAAGCATGCAGAAACCCTTTGTGATTTCCTGGGAAAACCAGGACCTGGCACAGACCCAGAGCTAGTGAGCCTCATTGTTCCTGAAGTATCTTACTACACCCTTCCACGAGGTGCAGAATTTCTGGACAGTCTGTTAACTTGGGTGAGTGCCACTGTCCCAGCAAACTGGTGCACTGGGTGACACAGCATGTATTTTCTATGGCACTTCAACCCCAGGTATCAGATGTTAATAGCACCAAGCTTACTTATGGACAAAATGAAACTTTGGTAACATCTTTGCTCAGCCCTGAGCCAAAAGTAATAAACCCCTGGACTGTACAGAGTTTATACAGTCAAAGCAGCTGCTAGCATGGTCACGAGGCTTGCTTTCAGCTCTGAGTGGAGGCAGAATGAGACCGAGTCCACTCAAAATGCAGGCAGAGCAAACTCACCTCATTGCAAAGCACTGCCAAGTGTGAGCTCACATCTGCAGAGTACAAGCAAACCTGAAGCCTTTCAGGAGCCACACAGATTCCAGCCGACTGTACAGGAGAATAAACCAGGCCCAGGGTGCGGGCTTACACCCTGCTCTGCAGTTGTCTATACAGGGTAATTCTTTGCACATTCCCTGGTGAGGTTTTGCACCATAACGATTTACTTTCTCCCACACAATGCCTAGGCACCCTTAACAGACTAGCACAGACCTTGGATTTTCCTAAATAGGCAGTCTGCATGACGCTGCTTTGTTTTGGAGATAAGAGGTCCGTGGACATAAGCCAGGTTGTGTCACTTCTCCTCAGAGCCAGCACCCTGTCCTTGGGTTCTGTCTTACTTATTAGCATAGCCAGGATGACCATTTTTTATGGGGCTTAGCTCCATGCAGAGCCACACACAGGATTCCTGCCATTCCCAGGGCATGGACACACAGTGCCCACAGGCCTGGGCTCCCTGCAGTGTACAGGCACCCTGGTGGTGCAAAGTGACTAAAATGCTTCCCTATCCCTGCTGGGCAAGGAAAAGACATAGCCTTGCTCTGCCACTGCTGTGTCTGAAAGAATAAGCCACACAAGCCAAACTAGTTATGCTCAGAGTCAGCCATGGTGGATCTGCACCCACACGTGACCAGTCCACTGCCTGCAGACGTGAAGCACTGAAGAATATGCATGCAGTTCTGCAGCAATTAGCCTCAAGAGCTTACAACAAATGCAAGACAATTTAGAATGACAGAAAAATGTTCCAAGAGACATGATAGTTGCACAAAATTTGAAGGCTCCAAAAAGATCTCAGGAATCAGAAATAGCAGAAAATTACACAATGCTTTTGCCCTTTTTACCTCTCAGACAAGTTTCAGACCAGGGTAATTACAGCAGGCTTATTTCTTAGGCACAGGAAAAAAGAAAATCCAGGTTTGAAATAAGATCAACTCTTTGGGTTCAGTCCTGCAAATGTGCACTCGGAAAAAAATCAAGTAATACTCCGGAAGCTGGATAGCTAACATGGGGACAACTGTGCCTGGCTGGAGGCACCAGTGGATCCTATCTCTCCAGGCCATTTGTTCACACAGGTTCAATGTTTCAAGGTTCTGAGAATAGCCCGCTGTGAATGTGTTACCAGACTTCCAGGGATGCATGTCATTCCCTTGCATTCCACTTGCTGAAAATCACAAGCTACTGTCAGATACACAGTGTATGTAATCTGAGAAAATGCCACAAATAGCAAACTGTCAGCTCAGGAAAGATTAAGCCAAATGCTCTTCTGTGCCTTGCCACAGAAATGGAAGCAGTGACATGACTGGGATCTCAGCATCACAGACAGGACGGAGAAGGCTCAAGCAGTGTATGTTCATAACTGATTGGGCTCCTCAGAGGGTGTCAGTGCTGGTAAATGGAATGTAGTAACTTCATATTTGTGTGAGTGACATGCTGTGTTGTATTTCAGTTGTGGTGTGTTATGGAGTGGAAACTTCTTTGAGAGAGAAGTCTCTTGTCCCTTTTCTGTTCCTCAGTTTCTTATGGAGGTGCAGCTCCTCTGTTGGTCGTTCCATATGGCCTGTCTTCAAGCTGTTTCAAACATGACAAAGGAACAGCCGACCCGAAGTTCCTGTAAATTTCCTGAAAATGGGAGCTCTAATGGCACCATGTAGGACATTTTGCTGAGTGAGGTAAGCTCTTACTATACTCTAGATAAGTGGGACCTGTGGGTTTATGAACGTCTTAATCACAAAGTCACAGTAAGGTTTGCACTACAGCAGAAAAAAAATCCCTTGGGAATCCTTGGGAAATCCTGTTGCAGTCAATGCAGGTGGGTCCTCTGGTGTCACACCACAGTTCCCCTTAAAAAGCCAACCAACCACAAAGCAGTACGGAACAAACAACCACAAATTGGGGCTGTGCTGCATCCTGGGCTCACACATCTCTTATTTCTTTTGTAATGTAGGTAAGCAGACAGGGAAATAGGCTGGAGCAGTTTTCTGCAGCATGACAGATATCCCAGGTGACATTTCCCACTGAAGGCTGGCAGGTAGAGTGTGACACACATTTCAGTCTTGGGCAGTTATCCTCTGTCCATGCAAATACACTGCCAGCCTTGTCCAAGTGTTGTACAGAAGCACCAATAGGCCTCCACAGGCTCAGCCCCCCAACGCCCTGACAAGTGCCCAGATCTGAGCCTCTCCTATTATCTAAGGAGAGTTTCAGTAAATGGAACACAACAACGAGAAGAAATATGTTTGTTGCAAATAAGGACAAGAGATACCTCTGTGTCATTGCAATCAAGCTAATGAAGCTCTAAAGAAACCATACATATGACCCAGTATCACGAACTGTACAAAAAAAAAAGCAATTTATCAGGCTCAGATGTGGTGGATTTTGCTGTTCTGTCATCTCAGTTCAACTTTCAGTCATTCTGCAACAGCAAATGCTCACAATGCCACAACTCAGCGACGGACTTAGGGGGAAGCTGTTACCGCCAGCTGGATGAGAGATTCACAGCTATCCAGACTATGCTAAAATATGCTGAGAGAAGCTCAACACCAGCCACTCTTCCTGTCATCCCTTCACCTCCTTGTTTGTTTTTTTATTCTTATGCTTTATATGCCAGACCATGCCCTTCAGGGACAAGCGCTTCAATTTCCTGCACATTTCTCCTGTGTCTGTGGTAATGCAGGTCCCACCCCAGCAGAGCGTCTATGCACTGCCACAATATAAGTGTTGGTGTGAGACAACAAAACTGTCTTGTTATTTCACTGTTTTCAAACATCCAGCTCATAAAGTATTCCAGTACCACAGCAATACCTAAAAGGGATCCTGTTACTGCAGCTAAATTTGTTCAAATTCATTTCACTTTAAAAAGGTACTGTCTTTGTTCAGCTGTAGCCTCACTTTCATTAATCACCATCTCGTTCAGGCTTTTTTATACACTCAGTTATTCAGTTTTGCCCTGATAATAAGTAAAGTACCATTGTAGGGGAGAAGTAAAATACTTCAGCACAACCCCTCCATTCCTAATGGATTCTCTGTTTACATTATACTGTAATAGCTATTGATCTTCACACGATTATGGAATCCAGACAGCATTAGAAAATTCATTAATGGTGGCTATAGAAGCTTTAACCCCATTTAAAATGTTCTTCACTTTCAAGCTATTCTACATGAATGACAACATCTATTATGGACAAAGGCACTGTAACCACCCCTAATTTGCAAAGCATATTATCTGTGATCAATACTGAATGATAAAGCACAGCTGACTGAAAAGGCCAATTTTGGAATTCAAGTGACATATGGTTTAAATCCCACAGTAACCACCCCGCACTAACGAAACAATGGGGACATACAATATCCAGGATTTCTAACACAGTGCTCCACAGTTAACACAGCTCTTCCCTCGGGACTAATGCCACTATTTACATTTTTGGTTTTCAAGGACAGAGAAAGGGTTTGCTGTTTCCTTCATCACATGTGACAAGGTGTAATGCATAATGAACAAAATGCCATAATTGCTTAGTAAAGGAACTTTATTAAGCTACAGAGTAACTTTATTTAAAAAAAAATGCAAAACACTTCAATCAACATTTTGTTCTAACAAGATACTGTTTTCAGGGTTTTTTTGGAAGAAATAAACATTATCCTATTGAAAAAATTACCTTATATACAATTGGTTCACAGGGCTACTTCCTATAGCACTAGTCCTGTATGTCTTAATAATACTTTCCAGGAAGTCTGTTTGTTTTAGCACTAGCCTACTTTGAAAGATAGATAATGACGAAGACTAAAAAGTGCCAAGCTTGCTGCTTCATTTATATTCCACAACTGTTGTCCCAGCTCTTTCAAGTTATGTATTAATGACAAAGGGTTATGAAAGGATTTTATTAAACATTAAGTATCTTGGCAATGTAACTAAAGGCATAAACCACAGCAACCTACATGACAATTACATATTGCAGCTCTAAAAAAAGGAAGCATTTAATAACTATGGCTTTATATAATTCTGGTAACTATAAAAATTCTGGATGAAACTCTCCCCAAGTGTAACTCACTGGGCATATAACAAGGACAAATTTAGTATTGTGCATTCATGGGAATAGCTTGGCTTGTAAGAAACCAATACATTTTTGAGCAAGCCACATAATCGTGACTGACCTGAGCCAAATAATTCACATTTTCATTCCCATGCAAACTTTCGCAGAAGGAACTAGATGCATAGCTCTGCTTTGGAGAGTTCAGAGTACAGCACCACATCTCCCAATAAAACCTATCTGTACAGAGCTGCTGAGTTTATACAGCTTCTCTCCCAAACTGTAAGTACGGTCATTCGATATGTTTGCACAGCAATGAGCCCAACTCTCTCTAAGGGTATGTTCAGTTTTCACCACCATGAGGTGTCTGTGCCATAGGTATGAGCTAAGTCCGTGTGCCAAGGTTAAATGTTGTGGTTTCCCTTGTGATCTGGTATTGTCCCTGTCATGCTCTGGCCAGTGGACTCTGGAGAGCTGCTATTCCAGAGTGCCTAACTCTGGAATAGCAGGAGCTCAGACACTCAGCACAAGCCTGCGGTGGTGCAGAAGCTGGCCAGCTGAACCCCACCCAGCTAAGAGTATAGGTATTAAATACATTATATATACTATGGTAGATCTTTCCATATCAAGACCCATTCATAAGATGGGTGAGCAGTGAAGAGACAGGTGCAGGAGGCAGGGGGAGGCTGCCACTATACAGAAATTGGGACACAGAAGGGGCTGCTCCACAAGTGTTCCGCTCACCCCAACAGGCAGAGCACAGCCACGCCCTGTAACAAGAGCCAGCAGCCAGGAGGAACTGCCACATCCCACCACTTGGATATAACCATGGTACATCAAAAGATGAGTGTTTACACCCCTCACCTACTAAATTACATGGTGCATGCAAAAGTGTCATTCACTTCAGCTGGTGGTCTGGGCCTCAGTTTGCCCACTTGAGACTGATGGTGTCAGAGAAGAAGTACTGGGAGTTTTGGAAGGTGAAGCCAAAGGTGCTGAGACACAGCAGTGGTGAGAGCTGCACTGACAGATATCCATATCTTTGTGTTTCTACAGCTATAGATATGTGTATCAATGGCAATTTTCATGCATGCAATTTCTGAATTAAGAACAAATTCCCACATTATATACAAACACATGCATGTGAACTAAGGGCACTCTCTCTCCCACATCACTGTCTTTAGCAAAGATATCATTTTACCCCTTATATACAACCAAAGCAGATCAAATTCAAAATTATGAACCTAAAGTAAAATTTGTTGGAAAACAGCCGTTGAGCAATCCAAGGGCTGAAATACATTAGCTTATATATAAGCTTGTAGTTCACAGAATTTTTTATAAAGTCTCCAGCCTGCTTAAGGATCACAGATTTACAGAAGAAAGCACAAATTCCACTCAATCAAAAGGAGAGCAAAGAAAAACCTAGGGGAAGAAGAAAATACCATAAAAAGAGCGGTCAAAAGTGATCAAAGCTGAACTGATCTGAACTGAAAAAACTTGCCAAAAAACCCTCAGCTCCAAACAAAACATGTCTAGAAGCTCTAGGAATAGGAAACTGTTTCCTAGACAAATTTTAGTCCAATCTAAGTGACATTGCTGTGTAAAGCAATCTAAGCAACTTCATGAGTCCAAGAGGATAGCAGAAAAAAAGATAAGTACTTAGCAATTTCAGCCTTAATGTAACATCAACCACACCAGCAATCATAGCCTTCAACTACCTCTATATGCAAGGTAAGCCACTAAGAAGAGAAATTCATACATGGTGCAGATAATGAGGTTAATTTTTCTGTGAGCTATCATGGACATTATTATAGTACGTTATCAGTACTTTGCTAAAATTTTTCTCACTAAGGAAATCAATCTTCCCTTCTTGGCTAAAGCATAAAGGCTGAGATTTATAAAGCCTTTTAAGGTGCCTCTAAAATTAATAGGAATTGGATGTCCTCATTACCTACATGCTTTGAAAAACTCAGCCAAAATGCATAAAATGTGTAGACAGTGGCTATCATTAAAACCTCTCCAATTCTGCCTTTGAAAGTGGATAAGGATATCATCATGTTCAAATGCTTCCCTGTAAAAAATTTAGCACCAGGAATATTTAGTCAACTCTACAGTGCCCACTGTAAATTACTTTCAAAGGCATGTGCAAAGACTTCATTGGTGCCTACACAAACAGCTGCATGAAGTAATTCAGTGAAGTGAATCTCTGCGGATGAGTTGCCAGAACCGCAGTCCTGAAGGAATGGAATTTATTGTATATCCTAAGTAGCCACATTGTTGCTCCAGTTGGGAAAGGTCTGGTGACATGAGTCTATATATCCCCAGAACTAATTTTGTCCTGATGTGCAGAGTGCAGTCCAAAGGCATGAGTGCAACGGAGCTGCTCCCACTGGTTCTGTTAAGCGTGTTGTCAAAATCATGCCTAGTTCCCCTCCACCTGAAAACCTAAATAAACCATCTCCATTTCACTATTGCCACCCTTGTGGGCAAAAGCCATGTTGTTCTAAATCAACTCTCCTTCTTAGTCCTTTTGTTTATAATTTTCCCCTATATTCTGAGTAAAAGGTGCATCCTTGCCAGCTGCCTTCTTCCCTGGTCTTGACCATGCCTCCTTTCTCACCCCAGCTGGCTGGTAAATAAAAATGGAACTAAATTCTGTGTCTGAAGTGTTGCATTGAGGGTCACAAACTCTGGGCAAAGTTTTTGCTGCTGTTGCTACCTCGCTAGCAGAACCCAGATGGACTAGTTTAAATCTAGCTCTGGCACTGATATCATAAACATAAGCAGTGCAATCACATGCCACAGTGGAGTGCAGATGAGAAAAACCAAAGGAGAAAAGATTCAGCCTTATGTAATTTCCATGATTAAAATCAACAGAAATGTTTGACTAATTGGCCCACCAAGGCCCTTGCATTGGCATCATTTAAATAAGCTTAAAAACAGAACAAAGTTTAAAAACCAGCATCATTCACCTGCCAACAGGGCTGCAGAGTCTCTTTACTGAGTTTGTGTTACACAAGGCTTGCTTCTCTCTGCAGGAACCCTACAAAGCCTCTCAAGTTTTCTGGTGGAGTGCCCCACTGAAAAATGAGACTGACCAACTTGTTCATTGTGAGCATCACCAGCCATTACACCTCTGAACAGGGACACTGCATCATTAAGGGGCTGCAAGAAGAGGACGAAAACACACATTCTCCCTCTCCTGCTCCATGTCACTGCCTTATCTTCATGCATGCCCTGCAGATTTACATAGAGGCAGGAAAACCAGCAGTTTCCCTGTTACAATCACTAAGAGCAATGTGTGTTACATGACCTCATGCGTCACGGAAAAGTAGTTGCATCCCCATGCACTCATGCTCAGGGCAGATGGAGATTTTCTTGTGTCTGCTTTCAAATTAGTTTCAAAGTATTTGAAAAAAGTCATGGGAAGGCTGAGATAGAAGAGGACCAGGTAGGATTCTAGACATTACTTTCAAAACCATTGGTGAGATCTCTATTGAGCAGGTCCTAGGCCATGAGGTAGGCACTAGCCTCCCCAAAACACCACCTGTGAGACTTTGTCTGCATCTGCCCAGCTCTATCTGATGGAAATAATGATCCAGAAAACAGAGATTTAGGTGAACTTTGTTATATAACTGTTGCTGAACTCACATTTGGAGGGGCAGGCCAGCGGGTGACAGAAACCACTCTGGCAACTGCTAATTGGCCTTAGTAAGGAGTAAGTCAGAGAGATTGGCCCGGGGCAATGTAATTAGCAAAGTCATTGGCAGCTTATGCCAACAGTCTAATTTAGAAAGTAATAAATAGTTAAAAACAGCAGTCTCCTGGGGGCGGGAGAACGTGTGTACTAGGACAGCTGACACAGTGAAGCAGCTCTTGCCCCAGGTGGAACCACCCTATGTAGGGGCGGAGCTGCCACCAAGGACCTGACATGTCCCCCTGTCAGAACAAACATCTGCACCCCGGGGTCCAGGTTGCTGGTCTAGACTGCCGTGAGGCTGGGGGTCTGATTCATGTGTGTTGCACATCTGTACATAATAGAATGGAATTCTTGGAATAAAAAAATCACTTCCCACCCACTAAACTCACCTTGCAAAGTAAAAAAGTTTTAGATGGTGCATCGCTGCGTGATGTGGCTCTGCTCCTGTGGCCATCCCACCCTGCACCCTCACTTCAGAGGATTCGACTGTGACTTAAGGTGAGGAGCTGCACAAAAGAGGAACTTCCAGGCTGTGCCTTTCCCAGGCTCATTTCACCATGCATCCGGCAGGATGAACACCGGCGGGCATGGGCCCATCTGTCAGCTCACAGTGCTGGGGGCTGTGGGGAGGGGGAAGCAGCAGTGAGGGAATAAAGAGAAGTGGGGAATGGGCTCTGCTCCCAAACACCTTGCTCAGCACAAGGCTTGATGTAATTTGCTGCCCATAGATTAACAGTGAATTATTGTCCCCTGCAGCAAAGCTGAAGCAGAGAGGTGTGCAAGAGGCACAGTGTTTCCCAGAGCAGTTCCTGAGATGAGGCAGCTACCCAGCTTCTGCATTGCTCAGAGCAAAGCCTTGAGATGCATAGTAGCCCAAAGTAATGAGCCTGGCTCTGGCAATAAAGTGATTGTGGCAGTAAAGTGAAACAGCCATTATGTACTTGGCAACAGCTCCAGCCTTGAGATAACCTGCTTTTTAATTGAGCTGAGGAATGTTTTGATTCTTTCTCAAGTTGCATATTATTTATGGGTACAATGTGTAATAATAAAAATTACATCTCTCGGAAAAAACAATGAGCAGAGAGTCAGCTGGAAGAACACCACACAGCGGGTGTATATTTTCTAGAGAGGTAGTCATCTATTTTAAGTAGCATTGTGCTCTGTTTCACTGTGGTAAACCCACACAGAAAGCAGCAGAACGCTAGCGATGTTTTTGCACATACAAAGAAACCCTGTTTAAAAGCACAACCTCTAGGCATGTGCTATAAAGTACCTCACCTCTGAGTTCCGTGCACTCATCTTTTCACAGACCTTTCCCAATCTGTATTCCAGCAAAGATGCTGGTGGAGGGAATGGTCACAAAGGTACACCCCATGCCACTGCTCTGAAGTGTTCATTCTCAGCAGAGCATCTTCCCTCTCCTCCATAAAAGGAGCAGCAAAAATTGCTCCAAATTTCCTTCCATGTTTCAGTGTGCTGAGCACCAGCACCACTGACAGTTGGGGGAAGGGGGAAGAATGCACTGCCTTTATCCATTTTTAATTGCTGGAGACTGTAAAGTTGATCTTCGGGAAATAAATACTTTACTACTTTCCTCTCCCCCTCTCAGCACGCCAGCACATTTGGTTTATCGATGGACATTTAATAATAACTTTCAATACCGGAATTTTCTCAATTGCTTCTTCAGGTTTTTGCTCCAAACCACTGTGGTTGAATTACTCATGGGAAAAGCTGAGCAAATGGATTTTATGTAGTGCAAGTCTGCACAGAGAGTGAGAGAGCACAGGACCACTTAAATGATAAATCAAATTTTTTTTAAGTATTTTCCTTTGTGCAATAACCTTTTATTACAATCCTGCTGTCACAAATAAGCTGTTTAACACTTTGTGCCCTGCAATCCTCTGTGAACAGTAGAAGCAGAACTGTGCTGCACACATTATCTTAAAAAACATTTGCAGCCAATAGGTCTTGAATTTTAAATGGGAACAGGGCTGCCTACAGGTTTGTTAGCCTGACATCTACTTGTCTTTGGGTCTGGAAACCAAAACATGAGGAGAACTGACTGAGGAAAAGAAAAATGAAGGCTGAAAAAGAAAAAGAAAAGGGAAGAATGCTGTACCTATAATGTAAATCTCATGTTTAATTAGGAGGGCTGAAGAATTGTGGCCAGGAAAAACATGTTTCTCTGTAAGTGGTTTTGAATAGCACTAAAGATGAATATAACAAGGCTGACAAATACACCTTGGAGGGTGACTGCAAGAATAAAATCAATTTATTTAATAATTTAGGAATTGCTTCCAGCCATATCTCCCATTAAAATCTGAAGGCCATTGTATTCTGTATTTCTTTGGTCTTTTTTCTCCACTTCAGTTATGCTCCAGCAGCTTTAATAAATAAGTAATACATGGGGGGAAAAACACTTATCTCGAGTGCTTTGCCACAGCCCTGTAGGGCTCTTTGATTCTTTCTAACTCTAAATAGATCAAGTCAGGAACAATCATCTCCCTGGAGAAGAATGATGTTTCAGGGTTAATACTTTAAATATAAGCATGGAAGTCCAAAAATTAAAATTAAAATTGTATTAATGACTGTCAAAGATCAAAGCAGGTAAACAACATACTAAATGCATATTCTACTTCCCAAAACCAAAGGAAAAATCACCTAGATATGTAAAAAGCCATCAGTAGCTACATGTTCCTATGTAGGATGAATTAAGGGATAATGAGACATAATGAGAGTAAAAATTAATCCAGGGACAACATTTTTTAATTCTATCACCCATTTTGAAGTTTTCCCTTGATAAATGTTTCTGCAGCTCAAGCTTCCTGTGATTTTTCTCCTGGCAGTGTTTTGACCTTAGTTGTTACAGATTCTTGTTTTATATTGTGCATTTTAGAAAGAAAATATATTGGACAGTCCTGCTTGTTAATCAATTAAACATTAAGTACTCACCACCTTACTCATGCAAAAGCAAATACAGCCCAGGCACAATTCTTCTGCAACTATTTTATGCAAAATTCATGGTGTGAATTCTATAAACAATTTATAAAGTCAAGTATGAGTTTGATATAGGTGCATATCAGCAATGTAGGCCAACTTCATTTATACTAAGAAGTTAAACAAAAGTACAGAAAATGCCTTTCTGCCCACTTGAGTTTGATGATAAAGCAAGCTGCATGGTCAGAGGGAGCTTCCTTGTCTGCTCTGGCAGTTTAATGCTTTCACTTGCAAGACCAATAGAAAAGCTGAACTCTGCTGTAGCAACAGCTATAACAATATTCATTAATTCTTTTCAGTCAAGTACTTCCAATTTCTCCTAATATTGTTCATTTTATCCATTCTAAAACTGAATAAAATGGAGAAAGGAAAAAGAAAAGAGCACACACTAAAAGTCACTATAAAAGAACTGGCTGAATGGATGTCTTTCAATTGATGTCATCAGACTTCAGATAAATAAATGGTAAATTTCATTAATGTGCTCTTACTTTTCCCAAAATACCAACAAAAAGTAGCTTTAGAAAGGGCTTACATAATAGCCCATGTAGCTTTCCTTCAGCAGCTCGGGCAAGGCAGCACTCCCCACCTCAAACTGCTGTTTGGCAAGCCATGAGTAGACCGTGGGAGCAGAGCCAGTGGTTCTGATCCACGATGAAACCATGATTTAGATGGGATCCAAGCCTGATTACATCCCATCTCCCAACACCTCAGCTTCTCATTTCCTTACCTCAGCATTCTCAGACCCTTTTGCCATAGCCTTGGTGGCATAACTTTGTCCACACATGGTTTGGGGGAGAAATCAGTGCATCTAGCTGCCTGCCAGCATGGCCTGGTAGTCTATGAAAGAAGCTGACTCCAGAGATCCCACACCAAAACACTTCACAGCTTTTCTGGCTGCACATGGTTCCTGCTGACTGGATGAAATGATGCTTGAGTTTCTCTGGCAATTGCCAGATCATGGGTGAAATTTTCCCACATCAGGAACTTGTGGGTGAAAAGAACAACATGAGGGGAGAAAATTAAACACAGCCCCTTTGCACCCTCATTGCCCATAAAGAGGCAGGCATGGATCCCTTCAAGACTGGATGTTTTCAGCATCTTTTCTAAAGGTTATGGGCAGTTCTCATCATTCCTGCAGACCTAAGGGGAAGATAGTGAAGGCTGTAACACGACCTTGATGGTTTAGAGGGCAGGGCAAGGACGAGGATCCAGAGCACTGTTGTGTGGATAGATGTGACACTCACCCTCAAAGATGACACTCACCCTCAAAGACAGTCCCTTTGAACAGTCTCACGGTGCTCCTTGCAAGAGCTTTTTTCAGATCTTTAGGGGCTCCCTTCAGCCATCTCCAAGAAGACCCCCACAGCCCCAAGCAGGTCTTGCAGACAGCAACCATTTTAAGGGTTTCTTCTATCAGGGCACCCCTGAGAACTGGTGCTTAGAGCAGGCCCTGCAGAGTGGGAACAAACATGGAAACTATCTACTGCTTGTTTTTGTGCTAAGGTCTCATCAGGGAATATAGAGAACTGATTGCTGGGCAGAGAAACAAAAGCAGATGATGGGTGGCTTGTGAGCTTCCCTCATCCCCTCTTTTCCATCTCAGGTATCTTGCTGCCTTGTCAGGCTTAGCCCAGATAAACAATGCAGTGGCTGTGGCCAGCATGGGCAGCATGGCCAGCATGCCATATTCCAACAGCCAGCTTTCCCTATAATCCTTATTATTCCTTACTACTGAAATGGGGGAGGGGGAGGGGGAGGAGGAGGATTTTGCTGCTTTTTGTAGCTGTGCAGGGCTGTGAGTTCGCTCTTGCCTGCACAGGGGCAGGCTCACTGCTCCTGTGTGTGACCTGCAAGAAACCCAGCAAAAGGGAGGAGGAAGCATTGCTGAAGCAAGCAAGGGACAAAAGTGACTTGTTTTCTACTGCTGCTGCTGCTGCAGAGTTGCTAAGGGGAGGCACAAAGCCCCCTGGACATTACCACTGGAAAGCTATTAGGAAGCTCACAGCCACATCCCCAGCACAGATTGCAAGTCCTCCACTCCCAAGGCAGATACAAGGCATGGGGGCTCTGGAGGAGGAGGGAGAAGGGTTCAGGAAGGAAAGAAGGGGACCAGTCCCTTTCCCAAAAGGATGGAAATAAATTGGAAAGGGGTGGGTGGAGATCAGCGTGGGCAGACTGTGGGATTTTTAGGTGTATTTCTTTCCTGTTACAAAATTTGCCCCTCCCCTCAGGATATTCTTTTTTTTTTTAAGTTTTATTCATGAGTTGTTAACCGTTTTGTTTAGCAAATCGGTTTATCCCAATGACCTTTCCCTGCTTTAATTTTCGAGATGGCAGATGGCTCTAAAGAAATCCCCCTTAAATGCAGGACCAGACCCAGCCTGTTTTTTCACACACTGGACCTGCATCAACATGCCAAGCACAGCTCCAGAAAAAAGGACAAAGTCCCCAAGAAAGAAGTGGAGAGGGAGAAGGAGGGGGAAGGGAAGAAAGAGAGAGACTAGACACAGCCCAGGTTGACTATTTTCTGCATTGTTAATTGTCTGGGATTTCTCTCTGGCGCTGTTTGCAACACNCCCCCCCCCCACCACCACTCTCTGCACAGAGGCAACAAGCTCCATGGAGAATGTCCTGTAGGATTGGTGTGCCCAGGTTTATGTTGCAAGAGGTTGAGAGAGAGGAGAAACAGAGGGAGTGAGGGACCTGTGCAGGAATGAAAGGCAGGAACGCAGAGAGCAGAGTCAATGCTGAACCAAACTGAGCAGATGCACTGGTATGAAAATACAAAATGGGAACAGAGGGCTGGAAGGAAATACAGAAAAAAGCAGCCTGGAGCCCTAGCACCCTGAACTGCCAGCTCAGCTTCCTGGTGAGTCCTTATGTGCCACCCATGTCAAGGACAGTGTGGCTTTTCAAAGGTAATTTATCACCACCTTTGTAGATCTTAGCCCCACTTACCTTTGCTGAACACATTTCAAGTTTTAACCCATTCAGTTGTTATGGATTAATAAGTGAAGCATGTTCAAGAGCCATCATTCATCTCTTCCCCATCTCTTTTTGAGAAAAACTGATACGAATTGTCCCATCTGATATCTTTATTGACTGGTAGTAATACCACCTCGGGATGACGAATTCTAAGTGATTCTGTTCATTTATGCTCACCATCAGATGGCTCTGGTTGAAAATGTGTTGAAATAGTCAGAACAGCAACCATTTTAAAAAAATAAATAAAAATAAAGCTAATGATGGAATACATTCAGGTTCTGCAACACTGGATTCCTCCCTGACCATTTTAAGCTTATGCTTAAAATGGGAGATCCTGAGCAGGGCTTGTAAATGGCAGTGTGAGCTCCTGACTCAAACCAATTCTTTCCAGTCTCCAGAGGGGCTGTACAAATAAGTTCTGCTAACCATTCAGTCTTGTGTCTCATTTCAAGTATTTAAGTGAACCCTATTGCCTTTCCTGGCTGGCTTCAGTCATTTTGAGGGGGAAAATTGAGGAGTGGATGCAACCACAGCGTGTGACATGTCATAGTCCATCATACCAAAAAAAGATGGGGGAAAGCACAATCCCCTACCTCTTCCCTCTCTTTGATTCAAATCTGTGGAATTCCATGGGAGACACAAATGTAAATGTGCTCCTGATCCAATTCCTATCAATCATAAGCCCACAGCAAGGTATAATGAATCATTGGACTACATCACAGGACACTACTTTCTGTGTTGCACTGTTGAGAAGAGGTTGCATAAGATACCAAGAGCTACAGACAGGATCTTTTTTACCTCAAGAAAAATTATGCCTGGAAAAATGCAAATTGCTACAATCTTAAGCTTTGTTGTGGAGTCTCTTGGCTTCTTTTCATTCTGTGTGGTTTGTTTTTCACTTGGATTTTCAAAGTTTTTTTCTGAGACCAGAGAGACAGTTGCGGAAGACAAAAGGGCCCCAACTGCATCAGAGGCTAAAAGCAGCCCTAAGTCAGTATTGATGAATCTCATGGATGAATCTGTAAGTGCCACCGCCACATGGATCAGTCCTAACCCACACACAACAAGGGAATCATTTCTGTTTTGGGGGATGCAAGGTACTCCTCCAGCATAACAAATCCAACTGCCCCCCAGTTGCTTGCTGCCTAATAGACGGAAATAAAGTGGCCACAGTAATGTCCCCTCAACAATTCAAAGTTCTAACACTACTGAAGAACAGAGCCAGGCTGTTGACTTCACTGTTTGATCACATGTCTACCTTCACGTGAACTGTTTGCCTAACTCGAAACACACCCCAGCCCTGCTACTATAAGTGACCAATTTCCCTCAATTGACTTACCTGCAGGGCACAGGTTGGGGGGTTTTTTTAGATTTTGCTTATTCCCAAAATGGATTGTGATTTCCTCAAGTGTTTTCACTCAAACAATTTTTCCCCAGTGTTTGATTTCTGTGTAATGTCAGTTGACTGTGATGGTCCATGATTATTTCTGTTCGCTGATGCTGGTCAGAGCCTGGAGGTCTATCAAACAACTGTGGCTTCCATTCACTCAAGGAGAGGTAGCAGCAAAACAGCATTTGGAGATTTTATAAAATATTAAACCTCCTGTTTTCTAGGCCACACAGTCCTTGCCTGAGGCAGCATTCATATAAAAAGTTAAGCTATTACAAGATTTATTGCCTGGATGCAAAGGAGCACACAAAATTGAAGTCTGTTTCCCAGCCAGTTGGAACGCAAACAGATATTCCTTCTAAGGTGCCCTGAACTGGGCTGGAGACAGGCAGCAAGACACGTGCAGTCAGCCCAGTGCAGATCAACTTGTGCTGAAATAAAAGCACCAGCCTGGAAGTATTTGTGCTGTATAAAATCATTTGATTAAAGAGGACATAGCCAGACAGAGCCCACATACACTGTGCAGCTTCATCAGCGCAAGGGTTTGTCATCACAAGCATGCCATCAGTCACTAGCATGAGGGATCCTGACAGTGGATGCAAACAGCTGGCCATGGAGGAACCTTCAGTACATGCATTTAGATTCAGTCATAGACCCTTCAGTCACTGTAAGTTTAACTATGCTGTGCTCCAAATGGGCTAAAGATGTGTGGTGTTTGGGAAGGGAAATCACTGCTCTGCCCTCATATGCCAACTGCACTCAACATTGATACATGGACCAAGCTTCCCAGGGGTGCCTAAGAAAGATGTGCATTTCTAAGACCAATTTTCTTCTCTGTGCTGCTCAGTGTCTCCAAATTGACAGATGATTTTTTTTTTCATTACATTCATGTGAGGAATATGGTTTAACAGGAACTCAGAATCAAGAGGACCATTTTCAAGTGTTTTTAGGAAGACATATGGAAGCCAGGTCCCTCTATATCCCTGAAGAGACTTCTTCTATCCTAACTATTGCACATAAGCTTTCTGCCTCCAAAGTAGTAAGTCTTCAGTCCTTGACAAAGCTTTCAACTCAACACTGCAGGGAAGCAGCAGCATGGTGAATCTGCTCTGCCACCTGTCTCAAACTGAATATTGTAAGATGAACTGTGTACTCTGAAGAACAGAAGTCATCTTCATTTGTCATGCCATACCCCTCTCACTGGAAAGCCTTTGCCTCCGTCAAAGATTTGGTGCGCATCCTGGAGCAAGTTTTATCCATCACAAGTGTCATGGTGCCTTGTGTACACAGAGCCAAAACCTTCACTAGTTGCAGCAGGAAGAGTATTCCTATTTTTACATGTGCACACACACTCAGACATGCAACAGTTGCAGTACTTTTTCAAGCCAAAGAAACACATAATGCCATTTCCAACCTTGATTTAGCAATAAATCCTCACAGAATCATAGGCTTAAGCTGGAAGGAACCTCTGGGGTCACCTCATCCAATCAACATCCCAAAGCATAATGCTGAAAACAATCACCAGCTTCAACCTTCAGTGCAACCAGGCTGTTTCCCCTGGCATTGAGATGACAAGCCACTAACTCCAACTGAGAGGATATGTTCTTATTCCAAATGTTCAGAGAGCTATGCTCTCTGAAGAGAAAAAGAAGCTTTTTGTTCTTCTTTTCTTACCCTATTTCTAGAACATAAATTTTCTCTCTTGGCATTGTCAGCCAAGTAACTGGGTAGTATGACCTCAGAAATGTTCTACAGTAATGACCCAAAATTTGACAATATCACATAAGGTTGACATCTGTGTTGGTCCATCAATGACCAGAGAATCATGGAATTGTTAAGCTTGAAGGGGTCTCTAAAGTTCATCTAGTCCCACTCCCCTGCAATTATCAGAGACATCTTCAACTAGATTAGTTTGCTC
The DNA here is from genome assembly GCA_008694505.1 of Cyanoderma ruficeps. Taxonomy (NCBI): domain Eukaryota; kingdom Metazoa; phylum Chordata; class Aves; order Passeriformes; family Timaliidae; genus Cyanoderma; species Cyanoderma ruficeps. The sequence goes on along the minus strand of VZDJ01006585.1, from coordinate 5,960,291 downwards.
AGAGCCACATCCAACCTGACCTCTTATGTTTCCAGCAATGGGACATCTACCATTTCTCTGGACAGCCTGTGTCAGTGTTTGACCACTCCCACTGTGAAAAATTTCTTCCTTGTATCTCCTCTAAATTGATCCTCTCATAATTTAAAGCCATTACCCCTTGTTCTATTGCAACAGTCCCTGCTAAAATGTTTGTCCCTGTCATTCTTATAAGCTGCCTTTAGATACTGAAAGGCCACAGTAAGGTTTCCCCAGAGCCTTCTCTTCTCCAGGATGAACAGTCTCAATTCTCCCAGCCTGTCTTCACAGCAGAGGTATTTCATCCCTCTGATCATTTTTCTGACCCTCCTCCAGGCCCACTCCAACAGGTCCATGTCCTTCCTGTACCAGGAATCCTAGAGCTGGATGCAGCACTCCAGGTGGGTCTCACCCACAGGTCACACACAGGGCAGAGCAGAGGGGCAGAATTCCCTCCCTTGCCCTCCTGGCCACACTGCTTTTGTTGCCACCCAGGACAGGTTTGGCTTTCTGGGCTGCCAGCACACATTGCCAGGTTGTGCCCAGTTTTCCATCATCAGCATCTCCAAGTCCTTGTTGGCAGGGCTGATCTCAATCCATTCATCTCCCAGCCTGTGCTCCTACCAGGGGTTGCCCTGACCCAAGCACCTTGCACTTGATCTTGTTAAAATTCATGAGGTTTCCATGGCTCCATTTCTCCAGCCTGTCCAGGTTCCTCTGGATGACATCCCATCCTTCAGGCATGTTAGCTGCACCACTCAGCTTGGTGTCATCTGCAAACTTGCTGAGGCTGCACACCATCCCACTGTCTGCCATTGATAAAGATATTAACAGTTCTGGTCCCACTACTAAACCTGGGGGACACCATTCATTACCAATGTCCATCTGGACATTGAACTGGTGACCTATATCCTCTGGATGAGACCATCCAACTAATTCCTCATCCACTCACCCAGTGCACCCATCAAATCCATATGACTCCAATTTGGAGAGAAGGATGTTGTGGGGGATCATGTCAAAGACCTTACAAAAGTCCAGACAGAGCATATAACAAAGTACAGATAAAGGTTTAAAATGGTTCCTGGGAACATGAAGAGTAAGGTGTTCCTCACTTATTTTAAAATACTTTTAAAGAAATGTGGACAGTGCATGACATAGAAGCGTAGTTCTTAATAATCAATTAAAAAACTAGGGAAAAAACCCACAGAATTAAGATTAATGACAAAACTCATATGTACCAAGGAAAAATTTTACTGCTGGTTTGGCAGCATAAATTTAAATTCACTGCTGCAGTCCTCTCTGTCACATCAGTTGACCGCCTTTTTGGGAAATATTTATGTGACATGGGGTCAGGATCAGGCCCAATATAAATAATAATATGATCACTTAGAGGGAGCTTTACATCTGTACAAACACTGTCTAATGAATTCCTGATGGAGTTCTGCTGTTGACTAAGGAAATCATGTGAGAACCTCCACAATAAGTGAAGCAGCAACACATTTTGGATCAAAGAAAATCATACAGAAAAGCAAACTAATATACAAAGGGCTGCAGACATTCTTGGCATATTTCCTCCTAAGTCATTCAGACCCTTTCTAGGCACTGCCACTATTTACCTTATAGAAAAATATCCTGGCCTTTGAATTGAAGGACCTTCTGCCTTTGATATCAGAGCTCTCATGTTTAACCAAGAGGACAGTCTTCAGGGAGAAAAGGGTGATATATGCAAACTTTGGCTCCATACAGTGTTGAACTCTTTACTGCAGAGGTGACCTATTCCTTTGGCTGTTGTGCAGTGTGAGCACAGCAAGGTCCAGATCCATGGCAAAGGTTCCCAGGCACTCAGGAACACAAACAAATAGCAACAGTCCAAATTTAACCAGGGTATGACACTGAAACTAATGCCAAATGCTGTGGCTGGGTGCTCTTCTTGAAGTGAATCGCTGTGGAAAATGTCTGCATTTATACATGGCTTTTAGGAACTACAGCATTCCCAGCTACAGGAGCTGTATGTGTTGAGAACCTCCACCAGACTCTATTCTGGCTGTCTTCACCTCAAGCCACGTGCACAAGAAAGGAACAAATAGTATTTTCACAGTCAGACAATAAAAGAAAAGTGTCCTGTCAATTTACCTGCTAAATGTTATCAAATACTTCCCCTTGCTTTTTTTACATCCTCTCATGTCCTCTAACTTAGATTCCAACAACTACCTTATCATATTCTAAAACCTCAATGAAAGATAATTTACTAAATTTACCCACTGTTCATATACTGTGGCTTTTAGACCAACAACTGATGTTTAGACACCCAAATATAGGGTGGTGTAATCTGGCATTCAGTCTATCTTCCTTCCCCAATACTGGATGTCAAGCTTCAATGCTGACCAGTTTTTGATGCTCCAGAGTACAAGGCCATTCAGTGTGTAACTCTGGCATGCAGAAGGAGTCTCAACAGTTGGCATGGGGACCTCTTGGCAAGAAGATTTAGAGCTGCAGAAGAGGCTACTGCAGAAATGGCAAGAGGAAGACTGAAGATCCATAATGCCAGAGTCAGCATGCACCAAAAAGGTAGGTGAGGGTAAACACATGGATGGTAAATCAAATCAGGTTGTGCTGAAACCTGCACCCCTAGTGATGCAAAAATGTTGAGTGCTGAGATCTAAACAGAAGAGCCCATCCAATACAGATCTAGTCTGTAAGGATATAAATATATGGATGAACTCCTAGCCTTGGAACAAGTTAAAGGGAAATAGATGCTGCAGTTACAGATCAAAGCAGCAGAAAACTCCTAACATTTTTTTTTTAAACAGAGAACTTCAACCACTGTCCAGTAAACTGGTCAAACTGCCTGCAGGGAGAAAATTTAGAGAAATGATTTCTCACCACTTTAATGCTCTAAAATTAGCATTTCCAGGAAATAAGCATGTCAAGAGGAGAGATTATTCTTGGCATAGAGTTAAAACACAGTAGATAATGTTACCTGAACCACTTTTACAGGCTGAAAAATAACTAAAATATGTCCAAGGGGTTAGTTTGGTACCAAAAAAGGACATGCTAACACCACATTTGAAAACAAAAGACGTGTCAGCAAATGAACAGGAAAATATCCTGAAGGTTTAAAGGAAGGAAATTAAATCCTAGGAGGTAGCAAGAATACAACTTTTCGTGAGATTGATAAGAAAATCTCCAAGGCATGTATATTGCTGAACATAAAAATAATTTTTTTTAAAAAGGATGAAACACAAAAACAAGAAACTAATGAACACAGCTGCCTGGCTTGGCTCGAGGGCCTCTTTGAACCAGTTAGAAGCCCTTCAGCGCTTGGAAACCCGACCAAACTGATGCAAATAACAAGAAAGATAAAATACAGCAAGAGAGAGGTAAGGAGTGAAAAAAGAGGCTGAAAGGTTTTCCCAGAGAAGCTAAACCTAAAAGTCATAGAAGCTGCTTATAAACAAGAACTCAGTGAGGGAAAATTCAGTGTCTGTTGGATTGCTGGGGATTATAAGAAGTGATTGTTAGGCAGAGACAGAGAAAGCAGGAGCCATACAAGGGATCTCTAAGTTATAACGTGACTGTTTTTCTTCATAGATGGATACTTTTAGCATTTCAAGGAACATTATTTTATTGTCATGTTTTAAATGGCTTTACAGATTACATGCCCATCTCCAAACACTTGAGCAAAGTTTGCAGAAACCAGTTATTATTTTTATGATTGTTCCATGCACATATTTCCAAGCAACTAAATAATTACTATCATGTTTCAATGCAGAATATTTTTTTGCAATCTCAAAACATAATGGCACCATACACACTGAATAGAGAAATGTGTTTTTGATTATGTCTTGGTAATAATTACCTTCACCACATCATAAGAATTGAATATTTTAAATATCCTCATAAAAATAGCAATCCTTTAATAGGTATTATCCTCTTCCATAATGGAAGTACAGGTCATAGAACACCTTCCTTTTCTGATTATTTATGCTGCTAGAAACTAGGTTGATAACTTCATTGTCACTGCAACATTTCTGAAATGTTTCACAGGTGTCTAAAAATACAGATATTAACCCTTGCTTTAAGCAATTGCTCACCAGCATATGACTGAGAACCCTCTGTCTAAGAACTCCAGATAAGGTGTTTGGCCTGAAATAAAAGAGCTTTTCCAGTTTCTTGGTAAGAGAGTAAAAGAGAGTTCTTTATCAAAACCATATTAGCATATTTTGCCTCATTAATAACTTCACTGCAGCATTAATTTGCTTAATTATTGCACTTTGAATTCAACATGGTAGCTAATTAATTCAAAGGCTGGGGAAAAAAATGAAATCATAACACATACACACAGAGCACTGTTTTGGGAGCATAGTTTTTGGGAAAATTTTTTTGTTGTTGTTCTGTTTCATGAAACACTAAGTCTCTAAATACAGTAAGTTAAAAGTTATCTTTTTAATTACTTATTTTAATACATTTTCTCAGGTTTCCCATTTAGTCTTCTCTCCTGATGAATCTTCCTATAACAAATGGAGTTAATGCACCTCAACAGTCTGCTGTTGGGACTTCCAACTCCATTACCCACTATTAAGATCTTGTTCTCTTCCTCTGCAAATCTTTCTGTCTATTTTACTGAGAAAGGTCAAAAGGCACACTGAATTCTTGGGAGGTCATTTGAAAACAAGAGCTTCTCTCCAAACAGCCTCAAAAGGGACGACAAAAACAAACAAACAAACAAACAAAACAATACCAAAACACCCCTCTTCACTTCCTTAAGTCTTTCATTGTGGCTGAAAAATAGAATCTTGTGATATATGGGTCATGTGTAAAATTCTCGCCATCAGAATCAGGAATGATATTCCAGTATAGCATCTTAACTGCTTGCTTATCAGTTTTACCACAAGACAAAACCACCAGAAACCAGTTAATGCTCCAGGCTACTCTGAGCTGACTGTCTCTCAGATGATGCTACAAAAGCTGTCCAGTAACTCAGGGGATTCTCACTGTGGTGCTACACTGATGCTCACAGAGGCATATGGTTCGTAGCTGTGTTAACAGGAAATTTCAGCTGAATACAGCTACATCAGAAAATAACTATTTCCATCCCTACTACTCTACCTGAAGAAAACAGTTCTATATTGATAAGAAGCTGGAATAACTGGGCTGATCACCACACTGCACTTTTGTTGCTGGGGTAGCTCACCTCCCACTACAGGCACTTTTCTGCTTTAGTCTCCTGCTCATCCATTTATACTTTGTCACATAAGAGCTTGGTGACAAAATAGAGGATTTCACAAGGTGCTGGCCTCAACTGTCCACACTTTCATTCTCATGTTGTTTGCATTTATATAACAAGCTTGCTCACCATCAGCTGTACTTTTTAAAGAGAGATAACTGGAATGGAGATTGACAGAACCTGCTGAAGGTAGCTTGAACCTTTTGAAGCCTGGTGTTGTAGCTCATTTTAGGTTGCAAAAGTGTTGTGTTTAATATGTCTCTCTGCTTGTACTGGCAATATTTGCATAAGGATCAGAGGAGTCCACTGCTGTAGGGGTAATTCTGTTAGGGGTTTTGGTGCCCCATTCAAAAGTTATTTAGCCCTGGAAGTACCTAAATTCAGTAGTCATTCTCTTTCCAGTTGAAAACATTCACTTTCCGATGGAAAACTTTCTAAAAAAATTAGAGCTCTGGTTCCTGGCAAGCCTAGATCTGCTCCAGGTGTAGGAAGCTCCGACACATAGACTAACAAGATGCAGGCAAAATATACAACAAATTAAGTTCCCTGGGCAGCTCTCTCCAAGACTTACTGTCAAAGCACACCTAACACAGATGCAGTCCCAGTGCTCACAAAATGTACTCAGAGGCATTCTACTTTTAGAAACATCTGGAGAAGAAGATGCTGAGGATGGTACCCATCCTCTATAAAATAGCTTGAAAGGGCTTTTACAGAGGTTCACACAAGTATCTTGTCTCTTGCTATTCCTGTACCATCTTCCATCCCTTCTCCCTGGAATCATGTCCAAGGAGGGTTTTTTTCCTGTAATGTTTCTCCCCACTTCATAAACCCATCACCTGGTATTTGTGAACTACAGATTGAAACCCTCTCCACAAGAGCAGAGGACAAACCTGTGTCTATAACTTGGATAGCTGTCATAACCTGGAGGCCACCATGCAAGAGACCCTTCGTCATGCTTTAGGTATCTCTTGCAGAAAAATAATGAGACTCATTCCCTCCTTTAAGAAAAATAAAAATTGTTGTTTGAAAAGGTTAATGAGGTGACATCTGCTCCTTTACTGCAGCCAGGAGGTGGGCATCTTGGGGCTGCAGGCCAGGAGGGTTTTGAACTCTGCAGCCCTTAGGCACCCATTCCCAGCTCACAGGTCTGGTCAGCCCTGCAAACCATGGAAATCCCTCTGAGAAGCCAAGCCCATAGGCATGTTTGAGAGCTTCAGCTTGGCAAGTGAAAGACAGGCAGCAGACCAGCCACATGGGATTGGAGCACTTCTTCCAGATCTTGCGTCTGGTTTTTGGGTACTGCAGTGCCCTGGGCTGGAAATTCTGTAGCACTCAGTGTCACATTCATTACAAAAATGAAGGATGTTTCTAAATTAAACATGAGGATGAATAATGAGAGCACACACGCTGTTATTTATCTGACTTTTTAAATCATTTTGCATATTTTATATATCAGAGCAATTCAAGAACAGAATGAACCATAATTTTTTGTGCAGCTAACTCAGTGTCTGCATCACCAGATTTTCCAATACACCTTCTATGTGATAATCCAGGAAAGAATAGGGTAAATTTGGTACTACCTGGATGTCCCTGCTAAGAAGTAAGCAGCAAAAAGAGACAGTTTTGCCATTGAAATGTTAACTTTCCTTTGCTGTATTGATCCAGTTTATGAATGAAGCCAATCAAATCCCTTTAGATGAAAAGTATGGCTTGAGGCTATCTACAGTCACTTATGGATAGTCTACTTTTGGGGCATCTTCCATTTTTGCTGTTTATGAGGGAAGCTTATCCCTGGTCGCAGTTCTGTGCCAAGCTATAGCATCCCCAGCACGTTCTTTATCAGGGGAATTACTTTATCAGGGGACTGGACACCCAGGGCAAGCAGAGAGCCAAGACTGAGCTGAATTAACAAAAGATCTGTTTAAGGAAACATGTCTAGCATCTGTTTTATCGAGCATACATACTCTGCTCATTGCTGTGCACCATTAAGACTTCATGCAGAGATCATAAGGCACACATGAGCACTGCAGAAGCTCCGAGATTGCTGATTTTTTTTTTTTCCTTCTTACTTTGCCTCATCAAGATTTCATTCAGGACCACTCTAGCCTAAAATTACCCCAGTACTAAAACTAAAATCCCCCTGACAATGATCTGAAGGACAAGGAGGCATCAAGTACAGAGGGAATTTTCAGGATGACTAATACACATTGGGGATGTGACTTTATTTCAGCTACAGGAGTCTGGATAACAGGACAGATGCACTATGTTATACATGAAACACATGTTTAACCAATGTTAGTAATGACAGAATCTAACAAGACAGGATGATCTGTCCTCTGGCTGTGTTGATCCCAGCAGGAGAATGTCTCGAGTTAGTTTGCTTTCCCACAGACTGAGGGAGGGCATCCAGTGGGAGAACAGTCACCCCTTCCACCATCCCATGTCCCTGGATAGCCATTTTCAGGAGCACCTTCACCAAGCACAGAGCCTCCTCCCCACCCTACCATTCACGATGGATGAGACAGAGGAAAACCTGTGGAACAGTCCTTTGCCACATGCTTCTGATCCCTGGCTCTGGAGTCTGGGAGAACCTGGCAAGGAGCCTTTCTCCAGACTATTCCCAGACTAAAGCATACCAGCTACATTACGGAAAGTCTCAACCAGAAGGGAAGAAACAACCCTGTTCAAGCATTGAACTCTCACTGCCTTATTTCTGGTGTCGACCCCCCAAAAGGCACACAGGCCAGGAGGTTAATCTAAAATAACAAGAATGTTCAGAAGCTGGCAGCTGGATCTCCTCGGGGTTCACAAGGGGCAGATCTGCCACTCACTGCTTTCATTATCTGGATTACAATAAAAAAGAGAGAAAAGAGGTAAGAGGCAGTCACTTCCCTGCTGACTTCTTGCCCAGATGTTAAACCAGCTGGCTACAAAACCCACACAGAGGCTTTGCTGCCAAAGCCAGGGTTGACAACAGGAGACAGAAATATGGCGTCTACCTTTTCCTCTCCTGAAAGTTCAAATTAAGTTTTCCTCAGTTCAAATTATCTGTATCACAGCCTTAATCTGCCACAGTAGATGCCACCTGGGATACTGCTCTGCAGAGTCACTCATCCCCATTGGTACCATGTCCCTCAGGGTTTGGAGAGGATCTTTGCCACATGCATCACCTCTTGCCACTGGGCCTGGAAGGGCAGTTCCATGAGGATCACAAGCTGTGGGACCATGGGGCCCACACTTGGCATTGCTTTTGCCCTGAACATCTGCAGCTCCATCCCCATATGAGCTCACAATGTCTGACACTCCACACCACTGCTTCAAGCTGTCACAGTGACCCTCCTCCAAAGGTTTTTCATCCTCCTTCTGTTAAATTTTCACCTTCCTGTTTGGCCAGCACATGTTTCATGTTTGTTTTTAAAGTACACTGCTCATGAGAAATGCACTTAGTCCACCAGGCAGGGGTAGCTCAAAGAGACACCTGCACTGGAGAGAGAATAGTTCTGCCTTCTGGTAATTCATCGTATTCTCAGCCATATGCAGGGAATTCAGCAAATCCTCCTCAGGAAACCTCCCCTGTGTCTCTGAAGTGAAGAGCTGGCACTCTGCACCCTGTCCAGCCGCTGGCTATCATAATAGGTAAATAAAATGCTGGCTTTCATAACAGGTAAATAAAAGCATTATTGCCAAATGCTTCTCCCTTCTTGTTTCAAAATAAAATCCCAGCAGTCTGTGGATAAAAAAAATTGATTTACATAACTATCAACAATCAACCTGATAACACAGAGCAGTCAACACCGATAAGCAGAAATTGGGACATTTACCAGCTTCAGCACGCTGGAAATCCTGTGTTGTCTCTTTAAAAACAATGAAAAACCATTCTGGATAAAATCTCTCAGAATGTTTTATTTCCTCAAGAGAACAGATCTCTGTTCTTGAAAAAAAAGACTCTCTAATATTAAAATATACTTAACCTGATAGAACAGAACGTCTCCTTTGAAGTTGCTTCAATCTTTTTAAATATCTAAAGGACCTAACCCACACAGGGCTTGCACGTTTTCAGCTTGAAAAAAAAAATATCAAAGCTTTCTCCCCTTTTTTCCCCCATGTACACCCGCTTGCCAATTATGGGAATTAGAAAAAAAAATCAATGTATGAAAGAGGTAGAGCTTTTTACACTTTTGTAATTATGCACAGGATTTAATCATTTGGGGAGAGGGACTGCTTGGGGGGAGAGGAGAGTTTTATTCCAAGGCACTTTCATCCTGGACCAAGTGTCAGCCACCAGGTGATTTTTCACAGGGATTTCCACGCTCCTCTGCTTAACAGCTCATCTCCGATTTGCTCCAGCGATCAACAGCTCCTCATCTCCTTTATTAGTCTCTCTGTTTATCTGCCCAGCAATGAGCTCCAGCTCCCGCAGCCAGAGAACAAGCCAAGAATAGCCAGATCCAGAGCTGTGAAAGATATTCTTCCAGCATCATCTGGCTCCTTGGCAGAGTCTGCGGGCAGCTGTACTCACAGCCCTGTCCCTGCCGCTGGGTATGTCATGTGGCCATGCCATAGTGGTACAGGCTGAGCATCTCAGTCCTCCTGGACACAATTTTCCTTTGATTCACCTTGAGTTCCAGAAACCTGTTATATGACCGTTGTCTCAGATTCGATAAATAAGGGCTTTTTATTTTTTTTTTAATGGCTGCCCATAAAAAATAACCAAACACCTCTTGTTTCTGCTGTCATACTTTATAAATCTACATGCTGCCTTTCAGGACCATTCCCTTTGCCATACAGGGTGTACTTCAGTGGCACTTTTTCACAGCACACGAGCAGGATCTTTTCCAGCTGATTTGTAGCACAGGGGTTGGACTTCTTTACTGAGGGATAAACAAAAAGCCTGAAAAAATAGGCATGGACCAAAGGACAGGAGGGCTACCTCACAGCTGCTCTGGAGATTAGTTACGTTACTCAGTCCATGATTTTCAAAATATATTTACCTTTTTTTTCAGGAAAATGCACCAAAAAATTAAAATAAGCAAAATATTATCCCTGATTTAAAGGATGCAATCCTACACTGCTATTGCCTTGTGCTTTTTGCTTCCTTCTTTCCTTCTTCCTCCTTTTCCTCCATTCACACGAAAGACTAGTGAAAGCTCTGTGTATATTAGCTACAAGCCTCATCTATAAAAATCCTGTCTTAAAATATTACTCATATCACAGTGTTGCACAGTCAAATTTCATAGGAAACAAAGCACTAAATGCAACATAAATTACATCAGCATTACAACTTGGGCATAAATTATCTGAACTAAACAAAATCTGACCTTGCTTCTACTAGTTTGGTCAGTGTCTCCATTTTAGATGCTGCAGGTCATCCTTAAACATAAGTTTGTCCTTTCAGTTGATTTTTACATTTAAATTGATTTAATAAATCATGACATAACAAGCATTAAAATATAAGCATTTTCTACCTAAGGAACTAGCAGTCTGTCATCTTCAGCAGTAGATGTGACACAGCTGAACACTTGAATCAGAAAAAAAGAGAATATTTCCATGGACTGCAACTAATGCAATTGTATACAGGCATTTATTTGTCTGCTTAAAGTTTCAACCCCGATAGTTTTTTCCTTTCTTATTGTATTTGTCTAAATCCAATTGTGAGCTCTTCAGGGCAGCAATCTGTCTCCTCATATGTTTGTAAAGCACCATGTACACCTATGGCACTCTGTAATAAGTAATTTCTCATCTATTTATGATTAGAGAGGGACTTCAGGTGAAATATTGTAAATTGAAATGGACAGGCGACAAGGACAGCTTACATTGCCAACATCCTTAGGTCGGACATGGTGCTTCAGCACAGGATGGCAGCCAACATGCTATGCACAGTTTGAGCTTGCCTATGTGCAGCTCTAAATGCGTTCTGAGAGCCACCATACAACCATCCCCCATGCCCTGACACCATGCCCTTAAACAACACATTCTGCAGCATGGGAGCACTCTCCGTGAAATGCTTTGTGCTGCAATACACATCTGTTTATAAGGGTATCCACTGTTCTTTCCAGGGTTACTCTCTGAGAGCAAGCCAGACATGCTGCGGAGTGACTGGAAAGACAGGAGTGCACTGTCTCGATAGAAGGTGGAAAGAAAGTGGGACAAGCCACAGAAGGGGGAGCAGAGGGAGAGGGTGAGAATTTATTATATTAATAAGATCACCTGGTGACTTGCTCAAGGGATGAACATATCCAGACCAGTCTGTTCCCCACTTAATGGCAGCTGGTTTGTGCAGGTGATATATCTAATGTGAGAGTCCAGCTGCCTGATGTATGCATGGATGAAGTTCCCAGCATACTTAGGATTACCATATTTATGACAGCAAGAAGACATGTGATACCCTTCTGGGAGCAAGCATCAGATCAGGCCTTTGTCTGCACCTCAGGACAGGATGATGCCTAGTGGTGGCCATCCTAAAATCCCCCATCTTCCAGAAACTCAGCCCTACACATGCCCTTGCTGCCCCCCAAAGACAAGGGCTTTTCCTCAGCCCTTCCAGTCCAGATTCCTCAGCTTCCCACAAAGATCCTATACCCAACATTTGTGATCCCAGATCTCTTAAACCATCTCAGAGCTCAAATTCCCCACCTACTTCCAGACCACATCTCCTAGCGTCTCCCACTCCAGCTGCTGTCCCCAAAGCCAGCATTCTCACCATATCTCTCCCATCACTTTCCCCACCAAAACGTCAGCCCCCCCAGGCTTCCCCAAACCCCATAACACTCCCCAACCCTGCACCACAGATTTGCCATCTCAGCTTCATTTCCTCCCTCCCGGGTATACCCATATTTGCCCCCTTTCAACTGGTCCCACCAAGTCCCTTTACCACCCAGTCCCCGCCACCTGGTCCTCCCTCTCCCACCTTTGCTCACAGCCCAAATTTTCTCATCTCCCCATCTCCCTGCTATGTCCTCTCTATACAGAAAGCCCTAGCTGTCTGCATCCCTGCCATTTGCGTCTGCCATGCTGCAGACAGGGCTGACATCCCAAGGAGCAGACCGCCAGCTTCCTGCTTCCCACACCAGATGAAACCCCACAGCTCCCTTTCCCTGCCCAGTTTTTCTCCAAAAGAGTCACTCTGGAGGAAATTCCCATCCATAAAGTCTCCACTGGGATTTTAGGTGTCTGGAAGGGTTTTAGAAAAATAAAATCAATAGTTTTGATTTGTTTTATTTCAGGATTTCAAAAGGACTTAGCTACAGGCTGAACCCATTGCCCTTTGTGAAGTGCTATTTTAATGGCAACACAAGGAGATGTCTTGCCCAAGAACACACACAGAGCCCAAGATCTGAACCTTCAAACTCACAAGGCACACCTTAACCAAACTGTGCCTGTGCATCATTTTTGGCCACCTAAAATGAGCTCTGCACAGCTCTGCTTTAAGGCTCACCTGGGTCTTCAGCCTTTGACCACCTTAGAAGCCTCTTTTCTTCCTCAAAAAGCTGCAGCCTCCAAATAAAACTTTGCTGCTATTTATTCTCTAAAGCCACATTCACAAGGCAGCAAAACAACAAAGTCCCATGCAGAGGTTTCTTCCTCAAGGCGGGAAGAGCAAAGAAGGTTTACAGCTGCAGGGAAAAGGAGACCAAGAAGGTCACTGTGTACCTGGAGGACAGTAACAAAAGAAGTCACCACCTGGGCAGCCAAAGTTTGCAGCTTAATAAGCAATCACTGATCTAAACCTCCATCATGCCAGCTTGTGTTATTACAGGGCAAACAGGACAGGGTTTTCCCTCCACAGACCTATATATTTCCATGGCTATGACACCCAAGAGAGCTGCGCTGGAAGTACATTGGTAAGACTGCAAAGTCAGGCACTTAAACTAGGAAATATGGGGCCTAAGGTGGTCTTTGCACCACCAGTCACACTGTGGTGCAATCCTTATTTGCCCACAGAAGTGTGTCACTTCTCCACCATTCTCCTACTCTGCTCCGCAGACCCAAGAGCTTCAGTGGCATATTCTGGGTCCGTGCTCCCTGGACATAATTTCCTCACATCACTCAAGCCCTGCTCAGGACGGAAGCAATAATTTACTCATAGACTTTTCTTTGGCCTTCCCTGCTCTTAAATTAGAGTGATTCACAGATGTTAATTATCTTATTTCCATAATGAACCTGTGGAAGGAAGGTGTATCATTAACTCCGCATTACAGCTGGTGAGCTGAGACACAGAGCTGCAAGTTAGTAGATTAATATCTGCTAATTTTGCACACCTAAGCTGAAACACTCAGAGCTGGCTTTCCTTTCATTCTGTAGGGCCTGACATTGCAAAATCCATGATGCTTTATTAACATCTTTTTGGACTTTAAGGTACAGATCCTGGAAAACCACAACTTCACCACCAGCTCTCCTGCAGTTTTTCCTAAAGTTGCAAACTTTAGGTCCAAACAGACCACATCCTGTTTGGGGAAGCACAGAGCCAAGACCAACATTTGGCTATCACAGCCAACTATTCTAGAAATCAAGAGCATTAGGGATGTTTTGCTAGAGGGCTTTGATAGCTCTTTCCTGATACCAGACAAAAAGTTGGCTCTGCATCTCAGGTAGGCAGAATACTGATTCAAGTTTGTGGCAAGCCAGGAAAAAAAGACTGGAAGGTTACCTGCTTAATCTCTACTCAACTCCTACAGACTGCACCATTTAAAATGTGTAGTCCAGTTTGGTTGAATGCTTACCAAAATGGCACAAGTCACCTGCCTGCATCTTCTTTCAAAATGTAAAGTCCTCAAATGAAACCATGAGAGCTCCATGATTTAGGGGGAAAAAAAAATAAAAAGAGTCTGGATATTTATCCCACAGGCAAAACAACCATAAAAAAAGCCTAGGATAAATTTACCCTAGTTTCCATTCTGGAGATTACTAACCTGCTTCAGCTGAAACTTTCTCTTAGAAAGAACTAACAGCCTGAAGTCAACACCCGGGATGGAAAATTTCAGCTTATAACACTTAATAAATGCTGAAGAATAAGCTCCTGTAGACAGACATCTTTCCAGTGTAAGTATTGTTATTACAGGACATAGTGAGCCCAGAGTGCCTCTCCCCAGCAGTGCCTGCTGTCTCTGCCTCCACTACCTTTCCCTGGCTCTCTGCTGCCCCTTCCCAGCCCAGCTCTCCCAAGGCAAGACTTTGCCACCCACACAACCCAACCTGACACCAATTTCTCACTCTGACTCCTTTATCTGGGGTAAGATAGCACCAAATTCTGGGGAGTCACTAATCCAGAACCTTCAATCCAAGCTACAGCTCTCCTATATATACTTGCAGTTCTATATACTTTGTACTTTTTACTGTCCTTATCTCCTGCCGGTCTGCCACAGGTTTTTTGACTGGTTAACGGCTTTATCCCCAAGCTGAGCACACAGTCTCCAGTCATTAGTGAGCTGCATTTGGATGTGCTGTATCATCCTCTTTGCAATGCCAGGGGTGTCTTGCACAAGCCTCTCTCACTCTTTTGATGGACTGTAGACAGCTTGCTCATTAGTTTAGTATCTAATTGCATATCAGTCACACTCTCGAGCTCCTCATTACTTCACTTGCACAGCTACAGTAATTAGATTTCACATTTCTTTACACTCTCATGGCATTGTTTTAGCCTACTGAGGAGGCACTCATATATAATACACATATATTATAAATTATCTCCTGTAATTATCATATTCATTATAATATATAACACATGCATATACATACATAATGTTGCTGAGGCAAACTCAAACCTCTTCAGTTCTAAATGTTCAGGATGCTCCAAGAGCATCTCCAACTGCATGTTTGTTGGTTTTAACTTCAGCAAGGCTTCACCCATCTGTGACCCTTCACTTACAAACCGTGCCTGATTGCATCATTTCCTACTTTTCCCCAGCACCATGTAACTCCCTGGAAAAACAAAGCCTTCAGATCTGCTCACTGCAGAGATGCAAATTCTTTTAGGCAGAAAAACGAATTTGATGTTTAGTACAGCAGCAAACAGAAAAGTCGCTTAAGCCGCCAGCCCTTATCTTTTGGGATAACATAGATTTTATGCCTCTTTTTTTGGTCTAATTTGATGCATTTCTTTAGCACCTACTCTCTAAGCCTCCAGCTTTTATGTGAGATCATTCCATACATTTATTATGGCACTTAAGAAGCGATAACAATTTATTTAAGTTTTCAGAACAGAATTCTGCAGACTTTGGGGGCAGATGATTATTTTTCCTGGGGATCAGGTGTGAAATATGTGATGGTATCTGTATTTCCAGATGCAAAAACCACAGACACAGGGTAGCAATGTGTGCCTCTTTTTAAAGTGAGTTAAATAAGTGAAGGCACCAAATGGCTAAACTTGAAAATGCAAACAGGTAATTCTCCATAAACTGTAAAAGGGCTGTATCTTCATGGAATACGTCTGCAGAAGTAAACTAAGCAGAGCCAACGTATGGAGCATTTTATTCAGTGTTGTAGATGTAGCCATAGAGACTGCAGTGGTTTCTAAATCGCCTCTTTGTCCTGCTGTGATGCACATTTATAGGTGCAGGAGGGACGGGTGACATTTGGGAACTGACTGGCTAACTCCTAAAGATGGGCAAATGTGCCCTTCAGGACTGTGATACACATACATCCTTCAGCCACAGAAACAGCTCTACTGCTCTCCACTGTCACCAGCCCCAGTCCCAGGTCACATCACCCTGGGCCAACATTCTGCCCCCTCAGCCAGACCCCTCTGGTGAAGTGTATGCAGAGAATGAGCAAATGCCTTGCATGAAAGATGAACAGTGAGTACAGGAATGTTTCATGGGTCTGGAGGTGCTGCAGAGGTCAAAGAATGGTAGATATGGTCAAAAAAAANATGGTCAAAAAAAAAAAAAAAAAAGTCTACCAGTGGCCTCAAAAAGCAGTCTGATCTAATCCTGAGCAATACTCCAAACTCATGAAATGCAGCAGAATGCAGTAGCAGAAAACCTTACAGCAAAAAGCCTGGATGAAATGCTCAAGAGCACCCAAATGATTTAAGAACCAGATTTGCAAGCTTCTGAAAAGTTTGCTTCTCGTCAACTCAGTAGGAATATCTAAAGCCTTTCCATTTCTCTTGTAATGGGATGTGTTTGCTCTCCATCCCCCTCTGCACAGCTTTGTGCTGTTTTATTGCCCTGCTCTGCCTGGAGCTGGCCACATGTCAGGCAGCAACACTCTGGCAGACATCGTAGATAAAATCCATCACGCAACACATTAAAATAAGGGTAGGGGCAGAGTGATATTTAACACTGAGCCCTCCTGTCCATTGGAAAGGGAGATGATCCCAAAACCAGGATGAAGGAGAGCAGCCTGATGGGACTCACCACCACTCCCCCCACATCCTTCAGCTGCGGGTGCTCCTCACTGTGCCAGAACAAAACCTGGTGCTGGGCAGACTCCCAGCCCTGGAAGCGGCCGGCTGAGGGAGGATGCTCGCAGTGTGCTCCTGCCCTGGCAGGCGGCCAAGTGCGGCAGCCGTCTGCGTCTGAGCTCTTCCCCTGCTCTCACAGCCTCTTCAACAGAAGTGACACGAGGCACACTCTTGCTCACAGCCTGCTGCTGCTCAGGAGCTTGGGAGAAGAAGAGACTTAGTCCTTCACAGCTGGGGGCTCTGACTTTGCAAGCTGAGGCGTGATTAAGATGGAGGACAAGGGGGGAAGCAGGGGGGAGAAGGAAAGGCGAGATGGAGGAAGGGACTCATGGCACATGTCTGAGTCCCTGATTCTCTGTCGCGTTCTTCCCCCATGCTGCCTCTCACTGTAATCCTCCGGGAAACAACCGGGAGCAGACCAGGGCTAGAACCTGCAGGCCCCCTCAGCCTGGGAATTAGAAGCTGTGGCACAGTGCCCAAGCCCATTAACCCCGCTGCGATATTGGGCTAATTAGCTCCAGCATGGCATCACGCTAATGCCACTTCTCAGTTTCCAGGACCTCAACGAGGATTGCTGCCCAATGCCCCCTCCTGTGCCACAGATGTGTATCCGTGGAGGGGGTGAGAAATCACACTTGCAGGGTAATGCTGAAAACATATAGACAGCAGACAAATGGGAAGGCTATTTTTATGGGCATAGTAAAAATACATTGGCATTTATGTAACTATCCTTGTGCTTGTATATGGATGTGATCTTAGTGGGAAGGGCTTCCGAAACTGTAGGAAGGTGGCAGAGCCGAAAGAGTGACCAGGCCATACTTGTTTAGTGTGGCACTGAGTGGGTGACACTGGCTGGGCAGGGGCAGCAGAAGGACATGCAGAAAGGGACTTTGCACACCAAATAGCCAGGGAGCTGTTTCTCAGAGAAATCAGTGGAGCCCATCACAACCACCGCACATAAGTATTCACAGAGGACTGTACATCTTTCTGGGAGCTAAGAGGTGTATTTCTTCCACCCATTCATCATTTGTAAGATTCTAAAATTCCAAACAGTCCTTCAAGGAGGAGAGTGTGAACGAGACCCAGGAGGAAACAAGGAGCTGCTGGAGGAAAGCCAAATATATCAGTCCGGACACCTTCAAAGTGCTGTGAAAGACATCCCAGCCAGGCATGTAGCAGCAGCCATGGAGCAGGAGCAGCAATTCACAACAGCCAGGGAGAGAAGCTGTGCAACTCTCCTCTTTAATATCCTGGTGATCTGATCAGATCTCGAGCTATGGAGAAAGTAAGTACTTCTCCTAAAGGTGCAGACTGGGGATAGACATGAATAACTACTCTGCTACCTGCACTCCCTAAAACCAAAGGCACCAAGGCAAAATAGCCAGAAGGGACATGCATAATAAGGGTAATTACTTCTAAGGGAGACTGTAGTGGGCAAACAGCAGGACTTGGGCTGTCATCTGTCCAACGCACCCACAGTCTGTAGACATTGGGTGGTTCAACCTGAGAGAGCCTCAAGCTCTCAGTCAAGCTAAAATACGTCCAACTTGCACAGCATTCAATGACAATTGACTGCCTAAATATCCCAGAACTTGGTGGGGCTGAGCCTTACTCCAGATGAGAGAGTTGAGAACCAAACACGAGAACCTGCCTCCTGGTTTAACAGCTTAAAAGCCTCATTTATCTCTTCTGTGACAGAAAACATAGAGAGCTGGTAAAGAGAGCTGGAAAGAGGGCAGGTGTTGGGAGGGTGGGCCGAAGGACGGAAGAGGAAAGGGACACCAAGAAATAAGGTTATGTGGGAACTTAAGCTGGGTTAGGAGGCAAAACCTCCTATTCAGGTACTTTGAAGGCAAGACAGATCAGGAAACACCCCCAAAAAACCTGCAGTAGACCCTGGCTTAGGACGACATGGGGAGACCTTTAGGAATGCACTGCCCCAAGGATACCTCCAGGCAGCTTGCACGAGGCCCATGCTGTGTGGGGAATGCAGAAAACTGGTCTTTTGTTTCATGCCCCTTTGTTTTAACCTCTTGAATCAAAGACCCCAGCTGCTACTCCGGGAGAGGCTAGAAATTAATCCAATTAAAAAATAAATTCCCTGTGGAATCAAAACCACTTGCCGGGTGGGGGGTACGGGCACAGAATTTATTTCTGCTGCAAAACAAACTCCTTCTTCCAACCCACATTTCACAGAGGGGAGAAGCAGGCAGGGAAGCATTGAAGCAAATAAACAAATGACCAGAATGATTTATAACCCTGGTACCAACCCACAGCTCACAGGAAGGTTTGCAGCCATGTCTTCCATGACCCGCATGGCCGGAGACAGGAGCATAATGCCACATGCCACCCTCCAACACAAACAGTCAGGGAGTAACAAAACCCTTCGCTGCTTCGTTCCACTCTTTTGTTTTCCAGGGGTTTTGGTCAGCCCAGGCTTGTGGAGCTTGACAGGTTAACCCACACTTCCTTAGTTTCAGCAGAAATGATTAAACAGGGGGGATTGTTTAGGCCCTGAAGCAGAAGGGATTCCTTTGTTTTTGTAGATCACTCCAAGGCAGCCAAGCTGTGGGGATGCCCAAGAAGGAAGAGGCAGGGCCTGAGCATGGAGATGAGCTTCCAGGGAGGGAGGGCCATGCCACCACTCTGCAGGCTAAGAGGCAAGGGGTGGGAGGATATGTTTCACCTCAACTACATGTCTGCAGAGAGGGCGAAACAGACTCTCTGGTATATGGGTGAGCAGGACCAGCTGGAGACCATGCCCAGGTAGCCTGGCTTCTCCTGAGAGGCAGTCATACCACCCTAGGGCTTGTGCTACAAGGAGATTCCACCCCACCACCCCCAGGGCATGCACTCACCATACAGCCTGTGTTGAGAGGGCCTGTGTTGAAAGGGGCACTTTCAATAGCCAAGGCTTGATGCCCTTAAGATCTCCTGGGAACAGGGACGCACATATATTGTGCAACAGGGAAGCACACTGCCTTGTGCTTGCATGAAGCTGCACACTCTCCCTCAAGGTAAATGTGGTCCTGAGATATTAGATGGGAATTAATGGGAGCCTTACCTTCTCTCACACCACTAAAACGTTAAGACCTTCTAGCTTATCTCCATGAACAGAGATCCCTGGGCAGGATCCCAGGCACCTGTTGAGAGGAGGGAAGTCTTATCCTGTTGCACTGGAAACACTTGATACCTTGAGACATACGTGAACCTACTGTGATGTAAGTCATGGGAAAAAGCAGTTAAGTGCCATTGCTCAGCTGGAGCAGGGAAGAACAGGATGAGATCTCAGGGTTTTGCCACCCCTTGGAAGGCAATAACTACCTGAGGACAGGGAAAAGCTCCCACAGAGTTTATTTCCAAGGGCTGAACCAGGGGAAAAAAGAAGTAAGTTTAAAGATGAAAAAGAGAAACCTGGAGTGATTTGCTGGCAATCACTTACTTGACTGATATTGGCAACAGGCTGGTGGTCTAGGAGCGCTCCCCCTCCTTGGGAGCAACACATTACCCAAGAATCCAGGTTCACAGAGCTGTGTGGGGAAGCCTTGCTTTTTGCTTTGCCTGGCACCCATCTCTCGGCGCAGCTT
Organism: Cyanoderma ruficeps; assembly: GCA_008694505.1. Taxonomy (NCBI): domain Eukaryota; kingdom Metazoa; phylum Chordata; class Aves; order Passeriformes; family Timaliidae; genus Cyanoderma; species Cyanoderma ruficeps. The sequence goes on along the minus strand of VZDJ01006585.1, from coordinate 5,940,058 downwards.
TGATTTCTGTGTCTAAAGAGGTACAGAAAGGAGCTTGGCAGCAGAGATCAGACCTCTGGACACCACAAAACACCTCCTTCTTTGCACGCTCTGAGTCTCCGCAACAACACTAAGTGCAAGAGAGCTGGTAAATTATTAAAACAACCTTGCAACAGCTCCAGAGAAACCACCAGTGCCTCGGATTCAAAGGAAAGGCTGTGGTGTGAGAATCCCCATTAGTAACAATACGCACAGTTTGCAAGAACATATGTCCCCGCATGGAGCAATCAACCAATCTGGGCTGTTTAACCACAATATTTCAAAGAAGTGCTTTTAATGCAGCTGATCCGTATGTTTATTTTGAGCTGTAAAACAGGATTCTTCATTAGCCTTTCAGAACATTTCTGTGGTGGACTCTACTGGGGAGAAGGCAGAGAGACTGATACATTGGGGGTTTTTAAAACCAAAGTCATGACAGCAGAAAAAGAATAACCCAAGCAGGCAGAAAGTGCATTTGAACTCTAAAACAAAATACANAAAAAAAAAAAAACAAACAAAAAAAAAAACCACCATGAGGAGCAAGACCCCACCCACTGTGTCCTTCTTAAAAATGGGTTTGGAGAGAAAGCATGTGAGAGCAGGACCGGGTGGATGGGAAAGGGGAAGGATTTCCAAGCCTCCCCTTCTGATTCAGATACTCGAGCACACATTGAAAATACAGCCCTTTTCACCCTTTTCTCCTGCAAAGTCCGTGGGAGGTGAACACAGGTCCTGGTTTATCGATTGACTGGCTTTTTTGTAAAGAATAAGAGCTCCTCGCAGAATAGCCATGCCTTTGCAGGGAGGAGGAGGTGGGGGAAAAGGTCTGGTCTCCTTCCCTGCTCGATCTAATCCTAATTAAAAATAAATTACATGCTGCATGGAACTTGAAATGGCAAAGATAATCCTGTTACACACGAGGGGCCGCCCCGCTGCCCACTGCCCGCTCCCGACCAGCGGCCCCGTTCCCAGGCAGCCCGATCCCAGTCCTCTACACTTCGGACCTCTGCCCGGTGCGGACCCCGGCCCGGCTCTGGGCGGCCCGACCCGAACGCTCCCCGCTCCGCCGGGCGGCCGCCTGCGGAGCTCCCGCGGGCAGGAGAAAAGAGCTCCGCGGAGGTTTGCTCGTATGGAAACCGCGCGTTCTGGGAGCTTTTGTTGGCGGCGGAGCGTGCCCCCCTCCCCGCGCCCCCGGAGCCAGGGCCGAGGCACGATTTAAATCCCATTTCCATAAGCCGGCGCTGCGGGCAGCCCGCCGCCCCCCGCTCGCGTGCCGCCCCGCGCAGCGCCCCGCGCACCCCGCACGGAGCCGGGATGAAGACCCCGGGATGCTACAGCGCTCCGTGCGCCGAGCCCGGCGCCTTTATCCCAGGTTTTCAAAGGAAACCGGCGCGGAGTTGGACCGGACCGNGAGAAGCAGTCCCCACGGCTGCTGAGGCACTGCGGGGTTGGGAGGCTGTAGCGGGCTCCGCGCAGGGCCTCGGTGCCTTGCGGGGCAGATGGTTTCGTTCCCCCCGGTTCGTGCCAGGTTTCAGCCTCATGCTGTTATTTTGTTCTTCTGGAACGAGACTGGTGTTGCTTCCCAGAGAGGCCCTATTAGGACAAAAAGAAAATCCTGTGAATAGGCGTAACAGGGCACCAGGAGGGATAGGTCTTAAATGTATTTTAATATGAGCAGGGCATTGTGTGTAATTCAGCGCTCATCATCGTTTAGTCAAAGAGTTATGGCAGTGATTGGGAATGAATAGAGGGACATAATGGATACATGTGGCGTTTGCTCATTATATTCAACTTAGTCCAACTCCTCTGTGGAAACTGTTCAACTTTCTCTCCCTTTAGCCTGTCATAGTGAAATAATACAGACATTGGTTCCTCGAATGGGATAGCCTGCCATGCTATTATATTTCTACAGCTAACGAGGGCTTCATAAGCCTTTGATACCGCCTGATCTTTGAAACCTTTCCAAATCTCCTCAAGCTTATGCTAAATCCTATTTGGAACTTTTTTTTTTCTTTTTTTCCTCCTCGCCTGCTAGTGCCCCAGGCTTAAGAAACCCGGGCGGTGACATGCATACTAAAGCATGCGGGGACACCTCCTGAAAGGCGACTTACGGCGCTGATCACAGGCTCTCACGCGAGTGACACACCACTCCGGGCGCAGCTGAATGCCGCCCCCGCCGCCCCCCCGCACCCCGCTAATGCGCGCCCGCCCCGCGCCCCCGCGGCACGCCGCGACACAGCGCGACATGCCACGACACGGCGCGACATGCCGCGACACGGCGCGACATGCCACGACACGACGTGCCACGACACGGCACCCGTCCCGAGTTGTTGGCAGCATTAACAAACCCCACCGCGCACTGCACTCCGTATTCCCCGCGCCACTCCGCTGCCGCGCCTCCGGAGAGAGGGAAGAGATGGTAGGGGAGAAAAAGAGGGGGGAAAAAAGAAAATAAATAAATGGGGGGAAAGAAATAGCGACGGTGCGGGGGAAAGAAAAAAGAAAAGAGAGAGAGAAAAAAGAAAAGAAACCCGCCAGACCCCGCAGAGTTAAAGAAAACAAAGGCGAGCGCCCCGCGACCCCGCTCCCGGCCCGGCCCGGGGAGCGCCGGGGGCCGCCCGCCGCCCGCGCCGCGCCGCCTCCCATTGGCTGCGCCGCCCGCTCATTTGCATAGCGCCGTCTATGAAAGGCGGCGCGGCGGCGCGGGGGCCGCAGACGGTGGTGGCGGTGTCTCCGTAAGTCGCGTCCGGCTCCGCGCACATCCCGCCCGCACCCCGCCGTGCCGTCGGGCAGAGCCCCGCGCCGCTGCCATGAGCCTCCTGCGGCTGCTGGCTGCCGCCTGCCTGCTGGCCCTGTCCCGCTGCAAGACGGTGAGGTATCGCACCGACGAGGAGGGCGCGCCGGGCACGGTGATCGGCACTCTGGCCGACGAGATGCCGGTGAAGGCGCCGGGGGAGATGAGCTTTCGCCTGATGCGGCAGTTCAGCAACAGTTCGCTGGTGCGGGTGCGGGAGGAGGACGGGCAGCTGAGCATCGGTGAAGCGGGGCTGGACCGGGAGCGGCTGTGTGGCCAAGCCCCCCAGTGTGTCCTGGCCTTCGACGTGGTGAGCTGCTGGCGGGAGCGCTACCGCCTGGTGCACGTGGAGCTTGAGGTGCGTGACATCAATGACAATGCACCGCGCTTCCCCCATGCCCAGATGGCGCTGGAGGTGTCAGAGAGTGCTGCGCCCGGCACTCGCCTCCCACTGGAGGTGGCTGTGGATGAGGATGTGGGCTCCAACTCCATCCAGAGCTTCCAGGTCTCCCTCAACAGCCACTTCGGTGTGGAGGCACAGACACGGGCAGATGGGGCACGCTGTGCCGACCTGGTGCTGCTTCAGGAACTGGACCGTGAGCGCCAGCCCTCCTACACCCTGGAGCTGGTGGCCAAGGATGGTGGCAGTCCAGCACGCTCAGGCACAGCCACCGTGCATGTCCGTGTCCTCGACGCCAACGACAACAGTCCAACCTTTGCCCAGAGCTCAGTCACGGTGGAGTTGCCCGAGGATGCACCGCCCGGCTCCCTGCTGCTCGATCTGGACGCTGCTGACCCTGATGAGGGCCCCAATGGTGAGGTGGTCTATGCCTTCAGCAGCCAGGTGCCCCCTGAGGCACGGCGGCTCTTCCGCCTCGACCCGCGTTCAGGCCACCTCACCCTGGAGGCCGCCGTGGACTACGAGCGCACCCGCACCTACGAGCTGGACGTGCGTGCCCAGGACCGCGGTGCCAGCCCCCGCGCTGCCACCTGCACCGTCGTCGTGCGCCTCACCGACGTCAACGACAACGCTCCGCGCATCAGCATCAGTGCCCTCCGCGGCGCTGCCAGCGCTGCCGGCGTGGCCTACGTCAGCGAGGCGGCAGCCAGTGAGAGCTTCGTGGCCCTCGTCAGCGCCACAGACCGGGACTCGGGCGCCAACGGGCAGGTGCGCTGCAGCCTCCGTGGCCACGACCACTTCGCCCTGCAGCGAGCCTATGAGGATAGCTACATGATCGTCACCACGGCGGCGCTGGACCGCGAGCGCATCCCTGAGTACAACCTCACGGTGGTGGCTGAGGACCTGGGATCGCCGCCCTTCAAGACCATCCGCCAGTACACAGTGCGGGTGAGCGATGAGAATGACAACGCGCCGCTCTTCGCCAAGCCCCTCTACGAGGTGGCTGTGCCAGAGAACAACCCCCCGGGCGCCTATATCACCACAGTGGTGGCTCGTGACCCTGATCTTGGCCACAATGGTAAGGTCACCTACAGGCTCCTGGAGACGCAGGTCATGGGGGCCCCCATCTCCACCTACGTCTCGGTGGACCCCGCCACCGGGGCCATCTATGCCCTCAGGACATTCAACTACGAGATCCTCAAGCAGTTGGACCTGAGGATCCAGGCCACTGATGGTGGCTCCCCGCAGCTCTCCAGCAGCACCGTTGTCAAAGTGAGAATGGTGGACCAGAACGACAACCCTCCCGTCATCATCCACCCAGTGCTCACCAATGGGACTGTGGAAATTGGTGTGTCCAGCAAGACCTCCCGTGACTCCCTGGTGGCCCAAATCAAAGCTCGAGATGCAGATGATGGGGCCAATGCTGAGCTCACCTTTGCCTTCCTGGAAGAGTCCCAGCAGGACCTTTTCACCATCAACCCAAGTACTGGGGACATTGTGCTGAGGGGTGACCTCTCTGAAGAGCTGGGACAGCTGTTCAAGGTCATCCTCACTGTGACAGACAATGGCAGACCTCCCCTGGCCACAACTGCCACAGTCAACTTCCTGGTGACCGCCACGGCTCCGTCCAGTATCCAAGACCTAGCCAAGCCCAGCTCCTGGGAAGGAAAGGCTTTGCAGTGGGACATCCCTCTGATTGTGATCATTGTCCTGGCAGGCAGCTGCACCCTCCTCCTGGTGGCTATAATCACCATCGCCACCACCTGCAACAGGCGCAAGAAGGGGAACAACATCAAAAACAACACTGCTTTGAAGGACCAAATAGACATCTCCCACCTGGAGAAGGGCCATCAGGAGGAGGGCAGCCAGAGGGGAAACATGTTTGAGGTACGAACCTTTCCCAGCAAAACCTCTTTCACCAGCCCCGACCCCTCTCCAGCTGCTGAAGAGGTCTCCACCACTGAGAGCGGCAGCGACAGCACTTGCCTCTACGAGGGTCAGAAGAGGCTGAGGGGACAGAGTGGGGAGGTAAGGTCCCACCACAGGGAAGTGGGGCAAAAGGTGGGGGGTGTCTTGGAGGATGTGAATTGCAGAGGTGCAGTTAATGTTGGTTTACTTTTCACCATTTCCCTCTCTCACGTCTCCTTTGGTTTTCCTCCCCACCTGCAGGGTTTTGCTGCCACTCCGAGCTACAACAAAGAGCCTGCTCCCCCCGTGGCCATTTGGAAGGGACATTCTTTCAACACCATCTCCGGCCGGGAGGCAGAGAAGTTCAGCGGCAAAGACAGCGGCAAAGGCGACAGTGATTTTAACGACAGCGACTCAGATATCAGCGGAGATGCCCTGAAGAAAGATCTCATCACCCACATGCAGAATGGTAAGGGCTCTGCCCCTGCTCCCTACTGGACCTCAGACAGAAAGATGGGTGAATGGGGAGGTGGATGAAGGGACCCATCCATGGGGCACAGTGATCAGGCAGGGCAGCCGGGAGGGGAACCAGACACTGCATGGCACAAACTGCCCATCTCCTTGTAGCAGGCTGTTAGATGTTGGTTCCTCTCTGCACAGAGAGCCCAGCGCAAATTAGCACATGCTGGAAGTGCTGTAGGATTGGATTTTCTTCCCAAAAAAAAGGTTCCCTTAAAGTTAAAATTGTGAGGAGTGCTCCTAATGAAACAACATTACCTAACCAAGCATGGGGTTTTGTTGTGCTATAAAGCATCGCCTCCCCATTCCTACCGTCAGTGCAGTGAATCATCCTGTGAGTGGTAACTCTGAGGATTGTGAACGGTGTGGATTTATTCCTGCAGTAACGACAGGTTTCTCCTCCCCTGTCTCTCTCTAGGTCTGTGGGCATGCACTGCTGAATGCAAGATCCTGGGGCACTCAGACCGCTGCTGGAGCCCCTCCTGCGGCCGAGCCAACCCTCATCCCTCTCCACATCCTTCAGCACCCCTCTCCACCTTCTGCAAGAGCACGTCCTTGCCCAGGGATCCCCTTCGCAGGGACAACTTTTATCAAGCCCAGCTGCCCAAAACAGTCGGGCTTCAGAGCGTCTATGAGAAGGTGCTGCACAGGGACTTTGACCGGACGATCACGCTCCTCTCCCCGCCACGCCCTGCACGGCTCCCCGACCTTCAGGAGATCGGGGTGCCCCTTTTCCCGGCCCCCTCAACCAGATACCTGGGCCCCCAGACCGAGACGACGGAGAAGGCATAGCCCAGCGTGCTCCCCCTCAAGTGCACCCCTCCCTGCGCACACAACTAGGTCACTCCCAAGAGCCTTTAAGTTATTGACCAGATCCGGTGTTGTATGTGTAAATATGCACGATGTGCCTTAAAAATGAAGTCGTTTGGGAAAGATTTCCAATCAGATCAGTACTGTTTGATATTTGCAAACAAAAAAAAAATTGTTTGTAGTTAATGTAATTTTTATGAAATGTGCAGTATTTAAATTTCTTTTCATGTTTTCTACATTGGGGTTTTTTCTTTTGCTTTTGGTTTACCCATGGTCTGCCATTTTTTGTAGTGTTTTTAACCTGTACATTGTGTAATGTAATGTTTGTACATAATGAAAATGTTATATTTTTATATAATAAATACTTAAAAATGGGAATTCTTGCCAAAGGAGCTGTCTGAAAGACACAGTAATAACAATTATTAATAATAATAATATCCTGAATATGTAGAATCTTGTAAGGGAAATTCCTCTTTCACGGTATAATAATAACCTAAGCAACCCAGTGTACTGAGAAGTTTGCCTTGCCAAATGTGACTTGTATTTCTTGAGTCTGTGGTCAACTTAAGTGTTATTTAATTGCCTTTGGTTCCTGTAATCTGTATCACTGATAAACACTAATAAAGGTTTTGTGATGTTCAGAGGACGCGTTCATGAATTTCATGCTTCAGAGCATAGAGGTCTTCACAGGTCAACAAAAGTATTTTGTGCTGGGAAATGCAGCGGGAAAGAGCTACTTTCAGCCATGCCCACCGTTGGTCTCTGGCAATAGCTCTGGAGGGTTAGCTCTAAAGCTTTTAATGCTGGGTGGGAGGGAGGCTTGGGTGACAGAGCCAGCCTTTGCATGTCACTGCCTGGTCTGAGCTCTTCTAGCTCAATCCTTCACGGGTGGGGAGTGGTGCCATTTTAGTGAAGCAAGTGAAGCTCCATTCATCAGTGTAAACATTTGTGCTGTGCCGATGTCCCTGCATCAGCAGCTTCCCGAGCACTTCGCTTTCTCTTCTGGCTGAGACATTGAGTCAGGCTCTGTGTCTGTGTGCTCAAATGCTTACCCCTTGTTCAAGCAACCTTACTAAAGGACAGTAGCTTGTGTTTGTGTACATATATTTATACATCAAGGGAAAGGTGCATAAAACAGTAATTAAAAATGTTGATTATATTGACATTTTCTGATACATATTTCTCTTCTCCCTGAAATGACTGTGTTGGAAAAAAAATCATACAGAGCTTTGAAATTCCTTCCTATTGGGGTTTCAAGCTAAAAGCAGATGTCAAATCCTTCTGCTGAAATCAGGTATAGAACAGCATTTAATGAAACACACTGAAGCATGAATGTTTCTTCCTGTGTTCAAAAAAATGCTTACACCAGAAGTAACACTTCTACGCAAGTTTTAATATTTGATTGAAGTTTTCCAGAAGGGAGAACTGCTCCTTATGTGGACTACATAATTTCACATTTTATACAAATCAATAATCCAAAAATCTGTACGTGGCAAAGCTTTGGGATTTTATCATGAATTTTTTAACTATTTATCTAATTAGTATGGTACATATATATAGAATATGACTCACCAAGGAAATATAAAACCTTCTTAGATATAAATGAGGCTCTATTTGGCTTTGTGTCTCAAAATGTAAGTAGAAAACATTATCTCACCTGTATGTCCCTTCACCAACAAAAATCCCCTTTCTCCCCCAACTTCCAGCTTTCTCGAGCCCATGTAGCAAGAGTGGCAGAACCCAATCAAGTTTTTATGTACACGGGGTCTGGCTTCATAAAAGCCATGGTGGGAAGATTTGTGGTGGGCAAAGGGTTTCAGATATTGTACTTGAAGGGAATTTAAATCAGGCTGATGTAAGACTCAGTTGGGAAGCTATGTTTGTGATACATCTCCTGTGGTCAGGAAAACAGGTGAGCATTTCTGGTGATTCCTCTAAAGTCTGGTAGTAAAAATCATGATGCATCTAATGAACTCAGAGGGTCATCTTGGTTAAATTTAGAGCAGAAGTTGTGGCTGAAGGACGGGTGCTGAGAAGGAAAGCTGGTAGCCTCCCTTCTGGCTAATCACCAGTGATGCAGAGCAGCAACGCCTGCATGGGAAGTAATTAGTCATAACTGAACTCAGGGAGGGAAAAGGCTCTCTGTCAAAAAAAGCAGGACTGTCTGATAAGCCGGTTCTCTCTCATCCAGTTCAAAAGCCTGGGTTACAACACCTTCACAGCAGGTCCATGGGCTCCTCTGGCAGGGCCAACAGGAGGTAGCCACAGACAAAGGATGGTTCATCACAATGGGTTTTGGCATCAAATTCATGCTGTTTCCTGCAGCAGAGCTTGTGCCCTTCTGTGAGTGGATTGATGGTCCTCACTGCCTGATCAGGAGTTTGGGCCACCCCAATGCAAGGCAATCTTGAAATGGTAGGAAAATAAAGTCGCTTGATCCTGTTCCCAAAGCAGCTTTCAGTAGCAAGCAGCTACAGTCTGATTGGAGTTTGGGACCTGGCTGTTCTGGCATCCCACATACTGTAAAATGTGGGATTTTTGTATTAAATACCACTAAATATTTAAATCTGAGTCCATCATTTCACAGGGACTCTGTGGTTAGTGGAACGATACAGGTTTCTTCTAAGAGCTTCTCATCTTGGCCTGGCCAGGCAATGGGGACTGTTCAGGTGCATCACTGAAGTTCCTCATCTCCCCTTTTCTTGTAAGGGCAAGGGGCAGCAGTCTCGACTCCTGTAACTTTTAGATGCCTAAAATTAGATGAGGGAAGTCTCCAAGCTCCATCAGATAAGAGCACACTCCACCCAAAGTGCAGCTGGGTGCAGAGGAGAGCCTAAGGCTTAGCTCCTGGGCTAAGTCCTTTGGATTAAATATTTGCTTCATTGACACTATTTCATTGTGTATATCCTAGCTTTTTCTTTTAGTTTTTGATTATCATAACTGAAACTTTTGCTGACATACTTCAGAAATGTATGCAGCAGTCCTATCAGTTAAATGCCATTTATTTGCCCAGCATGGTGTGACATCAACCCTATGTCACATGATGAGACAGTATGACCACAGAACCTCTTGTTCACAAAGAGCTACCTTCTCCTGTCTGCCTCTCCCTGGCTCAGAGGGCAGAGGTGAGGAGGGGGGGCCAAGACACAGGAGACAGCACTGCTTCACAGAGCCAGCATTAATTCCATGGCCCAGACTGGCTACAGCAGCAGGATATCGCAAAAACACTGACACTGAGCGTGAACCTGCTCCTGCTGAAATCTCTGGTAGTCACCTACAATGGAGCCAAGCAGCCTCAACACCCTCCACCATCACTGGGGAGAAACAGGCACTTTTAGGACATGAAACATAGAACTGGGAAATTCCCACTTTTCCAGGTGTACCTTCACAGCCATTAAGACATAGTTGCAATATGTCTTTTGAGTGCCTCATTGATATTTTGGGACTGTGGGCTTGCATCTGACCTTGGCCAGGCCTCCAAATCTGTTTTAACTCTCAATAATTTAAATAAATTTTCCAAAAGTCCAGTCTCTTTCACCCATGACAGTAATGGGCAAGTGATCTCTCTGTATCTATCTCAACCCTTTTTCATCTGATGAGCTTTTTTCATCTGATTCTCCACCCCTGTTCTGCTAAGGACAGGGAGTGAGTGAGAAATGGGGAGAGGGTCTGGCTGCTGACCAAGGTCTACACACCACACACACCAAAGAGACAAGATCCCAGGGATGCCTCCTCTGGTGCGTCAGCCAAAAAATTAGTTAAATTCCCACTGCTCTTCTTCCTGTGCCACTTGAATGCCTTCATGGATTATTTTTGTATTGAGAGGTGTGATGGAGTCAAACACCACTGAAGCACCTGACTCTGGCTCCTGCAGTGCATGCTGTAGGTGCAGGACTCCTGCTAAAACAGGGTAGCAGCACTCACGCTTGTAAGTGGATGTGGCTGTGATACGACCTCTGGGGTGGGGGTTTAATCCTGTGTCATCAACACATGTAAGACCTGTTGAAAATGTGCCAGAAAATGCTGCCTGGACCAGGCCCTGAAGGCAGAGAGACACCAGGTGGGGTTTAGCTAAAGATTCAGACAGATGTGACTTCTGTGGCCAATGTGTAGGGTCTACATGAATGACAGGCATCTGCACTCCTGTGGCAAACAAGGAAGGCTAGTCGGGGGGGTCTAGGGGGGCTGATATCTCACAGTAGGTGCCTGCATTCTCTTTTCACAATTGCTCTCTAGTCTCCCATAGCTGTGTTGACTGCCTCACCATTGTATATGACAGCAGACTAAGCACCTGCCTTAAACACAGGCACAGACCTTGTGGATATAGAAATTCAGGTGAGTGCACTGTCACTTAAGGGGATGGTCCATTCTCTCCACCTCCAGTTTCATTTTCCCCTGACTCCTTTGACAGCACCACCCAGGAAAGTCATCTGCTCATGGACAGATGCACCATTGTAACAAAATCAGGTAGATTGCTGCACATCTAGCTCATCCAGATGTCAAGCAAATGTTAGGAAGGGGGCAGAGAGAGGAGGGCTCCAGGGCCTGGAAAGAGGATAGGACTGTGTTTTTGAGCAGCAGCCAACAAAGTAGATCAGCCTATATGTAACGTAAAACCTCTGGAGGTTTCTAATCGATTTCAAGGTTGGTCAAGGAGAAAACATTGCCTTTTGGATAATTTGAAGGCTTAGCATCACTAGTGGTAATGCCCACTGACTCTTCAACTGTCACCTACCCCAAATTTAGCTTGAAGCATGTGGACTAGTAACTGAAGAGAAGTGTTACTTCCACCATATACACCAAGGTGTTCTAGTATTCCTTATTTAATGGATGGTTAGGAGAAGCTCCCTGGAGTTGGGTTTCCCCCTCAGAAGTGATACAGATCCCTCCTCCTGGACACACAAAGCTGATTTCACACTCCTGCCCATGATGCCCATGGAAAGGAAGCAAATGGCCACCAGTATGAGAAAAGCAATTACTTAGCCTGGGTGTGAGAAGCCAGTGGGTTCATTCAGTTGATAATTATTAATTAATAATTTTAACTATAAAATATTTTTTAAAATAATTTTTGGGTGGGCATTAGCATCCTCAGGGTCACAGGCATGAGCACTCAGCCTGCAGGAGGCAAACCCCACTTGTCTGTCAGCTCCTGCTGACAGTGGAGGAGCAGATATGTGACTGGCTGGCTGCTGTGCCTAGTGGGTACTTTTTGAGTAAGGAGGGCCCACCAGCCCCACATCTGAGTTAAGGAATCAATCCTGTGTGGTGCTATAGTCAAATGCTGCTAAAGAATGCAGAGGTATTTGTGGCAACTTCATCTTTCAGAGCTGAAAACTGTTCCAAGTTGTGCACCTTTGCCTTAACTGACGTCAGATGAACGTGCTGGAGCCCGGAAGTGAAGGCTGCCTCCTACCCATTCTCCTAAGTGGATGGCCCAGTGCTGGGTGACAGGAATTACATTTGTCCCCGCAGGTGTCTGCTAGGCAGCCCCATCTTTGCAGCGCAGCTGCCAGGACCTTTCACCCCCCCCAACTGCTGGCTGCAGCCTTCTGCAGGTGAGTCCTGGCCCTGTCCAGGTTGGCTGCTCTGTGGATGGTCACTGTACCCCAGCCATGTACTCCATCCCCTCAGGATGGGGCAACTCACTGAAGAACAACCAGCCCAAAGGTCCCTGCAGACAAATTCTCCTTTTTTTTCCACAGGTTCATGCTCTGTGTAGAAATTGCTCCTTTGTGGTTAAAGCAACATGGCTTGGGGATAACTTAAATTTGCTCCTGCAAGAAGAGGGGAGTTTTGTGGGGTGTCAGCAGAGGTCATGATGATAGAGAGCCCAGAGAGACAGAAAGAGACAAAAAGAAGAAGAAAGGGCAACAACTTCCTCCCTTCACCTGGAAAACTCTTCTCCCACTCACGGTGAGAAGACCAAAAAGGCAAGGAGTTTGGGAAGACAGGAGAGAGGGACCCATATGAGGGGGGACTAACCTGTCTAGAGGCTGCAAACACACAAAGGTTTGAGAGGATGATCCCCAGTTAAATAAGCAATTTCATTATGTACAGAGGATCCTTGGCTTAATTCATCCTCTTTTTCCATGCAAAACATGTCCACTGGACTTGGAAAAAATTCAAGAACCTTGACTTTTAGAAAGTCCTACAGCAGACATTAAGAGCAGGTTCAGCAGACAACTAGCTAGAGAATAGCATGAGAGGCACCTCTGCAAATCAAGATCTTAACATTGCTTTTGTCTAAAAATTTCCTACCTGAATCTCTGCATGTGGGACAACAATATACAGTGTACATGGGGTGTGTATACAGTGTATGTGGGGTGTGTATACAGTGTATGTGGGGTGTGACCCCTAAGTGAGAGCATTCCATCCCCAGGTCTCTGCTGCAGCTCTAGAAAATAATTCACCAAGGTCTCCTCCCTCCTTAGAGTTTCATTTCACTTCTGTGCCAAAGACTTTCCTCCTCCCTCCCTCCCTCCCTCCCTTGGGGGCTAGATCAGTTCAGAAACAGGATCCAGCCAGGGCTGGCAGCCTGCTCTGACCTTTGCCTGTTGGAGTAATGTACAATAACAAGAGACTCGAGATACTTCTGAACACACAGCTTGCCAGGATGTTAATTAAAACAGAGTAACACTACCTCTACCCTTTGCAAGGCCATAGCTGAGAACATTTTATGAACCTCTAGGAGGTAAAGGAACATGTTCAAGGCTATGCCACATATCTGTGAGAGAGCTGGGAGTAAATCCAAGTGCGTTTTGTTTACATATCAGCATACAACCTGACACATGCAATGAATCCAGGACAAGACCAGATGGATGCACCAGAGACCAGTGGCATGAGAAGGTAGAAAAAATTTCTTCCAGTCACTTCACTTGAAAGAGGAAGAAAGTCTTGCCTCCATCCTCTCTCACCCACACCAGCAGCAAGTCATCACTGTCCAAATCGCCTTTGTGAAAGTCCCCACGGTCCCTCGGACCCCCATCAGATGATAACAAAGAGGTTCAGTCTGTCGCTTCCAAATTCATGGCTCCTTTGGGCCCCAGGATGGCCGGGGTACCTCTTTGTTTTACCACCCTGGCATGACCTGGGTTTTCTTAGCAGTTATTTATTTTTATTTATTTAACTGTGTAAATTGATTATCCATGTAACGACTTTAATCAATTATCTGTGGCAAACAACTTCTCTGCAACTTAATTTGCAAAGTTCTTCCCTGACCTAGCAATATCTGATTGCATCATATAAGAGCTTAACTTTGAAATGGCAACACATTTCATTAAAAATAACTAATAGCTGCAGGGTTTAAAGATGTAAATGTTAATTTTCTTAATGAGAAAAAAAAGGCATGCAGACTCTACCTGTCTATATTCATTATACTGTGTCCACATGGGATGACTCACATTTGCAAAACTCAGGTTTAATTAACATGCTTATTTTTACAATGATATTTCTCATTATAATAAATTAAATGTTTAAACAGCCAGTGCAAACATTTTGATCCAAGACAAAAATGCTTGCACAGTGCTAGTTTAAGCATTTAATTTATTATAATCCTTTCCATAACAAATGCCTTAGAAGTTGATTTCTTCGCTGTGAAAGGCTATTAGTATTATTTCCCCTGGTAACGTTTAACCCAAGACAATCAGAAGTGTAAGGCGTGAACGGAACGGGGCTGGAAGGGACGATGCTGGATGCGATAGCGAGGGAACCTGCCCCGGCCGCAGCAGCACCGGAGCCCGCAGCGGGTGCCAGCCCCGCATGGAGCTGCTCCCGGGCACCCGCGGTGCCACCGGCATCCCACACGTGAACCCATCATCCCAGCTCATCCACCATCCAGAGCGCCTTTGGTACCCGAGGGCGTTTACCCCACCCCGCCATTCACCGCCCCGCCGGCGCACCCCGGGCGGGCGGTCCCTCTGAACAGGACCTTCCAGTCAGGTTCTCTTAAAGCCCCGCTCCGACTGTCCGGTGTCCCGGCGGGCTCGGGGTGGAGGCGACGCCTGAGGCCGGGACGGAGCCGCGGCGCTCCCGGGGCGCTGCCCGCGGGTCCCGCCAGGGGGCGATGCGGGCCCGGCCCCGCCGCCGGGGCCGCGTGGGGAAGCGCGGGAGCGGCGGGGCCGGGAGGCGACAGCCTCCCCAGCCCGGAAAGCCGAGAGGCAGCGGGATGTGCTAAAATCGTAGTGTCTGATACGAGCGAGGAGCTGTCTGGTGACGGAGCTCTTATTTCCTTGGGGTTCCCAGCGTGGTGCGGGGCAGGAGGCTCAGCCCTGAGCTCGGCTGCTGCGTTGCACCCACTGCAGCGGGACTGGGCTGCACAGGGAGCGCCGCCGCGGCACCTCTGCCGTGAGGGCGGGCTGGGAGAGCCGCGCGTCCTCAGCCCGCACAAGAGAACGCTCCGGGGTGGCCTCGCAGCACCTTCTCATAGCCCCTGACAGCCCTTCTAAAGGGGCTGCAAGAGAGCTGAGGAGGGGCTTCTGACAAGGAGCGTCAGCACAAGCGGGAATGGCTTTAAACTGAAGGAGGCTGGGTACAGATTATATATTAGGAAGAAATGAGGGTGGTGAGACACTGGAACAGGTTGTCCATAGAGGTCGTAGATGCCCCATCCCATGAAGCAGGCCAGGTTGGATGGAGCTCTGAGCAACCTGGTCCTGAGGAAGGTATTCCTTCCCATGGCAGGGAGATTGGAACCAGATGATCTTTGAAGTCCCTTCTGACCCCAACCATTTTATGATTCTGTGATTTCTAAAAAGCTTCTGACCCAGTTCCTGCATGGCCATGGTCCTGGGAGCAAGCTGGGTCAGGGAATGTGTCTTCCTCTCTTCGGTGTAAATTCACCAAAGGCAGTATTATTCCCTAAGCAGATGCCAGCTGTCCTAGCTCTGTCAACTCCCACTCAGGACTGGGACATCAGGCCATGTGAGAAGTAGGGAAAGCAGACTATGGCAGGGCAGAACAGGGACTCTCCTGGGGCATGGGAAGGAGCAGTGGGGGTTGCTCAGCCTGGCTGGGAGCAGTGAGACAGCCTCCATCTGACTTTCCTAGGGTTTGTGTTCCCAGGAGACATCTCCTTCACCTCCTCAGGGGAAGTTTCCACCTCTGAGCTGGAGCAGTGTCTGCAAAAAGAAATGGGCCAGGAGGCAAATTCCTCTTGAACTAATCCAAGAAGTCTTGTAAGAGCTAAAGCCAAGTCAGGGTGGTGCAATCAGGTGAGAAAATCCCATGTGTTCAACCACCCCAGCAGCCAGAGAAACACAAGGCAGGGAGCTGCCTGGGCTGAGGATAGGCACACAATGACCCACCGTGGGTGGGTCCCCGGTGTAAAGCCACCAGCATCCCTGTCACCATCCCACCCTTGCACTCAGGAAAGCTCCCACCCCAGCTTGGGGGGCCTGGAACCAGTGTAACCATGGCTGTACAGGGTATTTCGGTGATGCTCTAAAGTTAGTCTGCAAGTGACTCCAGTTTACTTGGTAATTCAAAAGTATATAATTTGAATTCACAAATAAAACCCTTTAGGGGATCTCATTACTCTGTGAAGAGCATTAGCAAAACACAAGTTGTCAATCACTTTAGCCAGCTGACAAACTAGAAACCAGAGGATGATCCAGGCTGAGCCAAATCAGCAGAGGGGAAGAAAAATCTCTCCTGGACTTACCTCCAGTGAATGACCAGCGATGTTTTTAAAGAAATGGGCATTGAAACATTCATGGACAAATCACCATATCTCCCCAGAACACTGAATTAAGTTTAGGGGTTACTCATTGTTTGAAAAGCATCCAGCCAGAAGGTGCCAATTTATTTTCCATTGCTTGCTGCCTGACAAATCTCTGGGCTCACAAAAATTCAGCAGATTAATAAGCTGATCCCACTGATTGACTAATTGCGAAAAGCAAAAAAAGTGATTTGAGTAGTAGTGCAATGGTCATTACAAAAATATCCACTGACTTTGGAAAATTGAGGGCACAACATTTTTTCCTCAGAGGGCAGAGTTATGTAGGCCACAAAGTGCCTTGGGTATTTCTTAGAGTCCTCGAGTTTATTCATGTATTATTTCCTCCGAAATTCAGTATATTTTTCCAGCAGGCAAGAAACTGGGGCTTCTGCATACAAGTTTCATCTGCTCAAAATGTGAAAAAATATAGATCCCCTTAGCACATTCTGCTACAGTAGAAGCAAAGTGTAAAAGAAAAATTCCAAATATGTAGATTTAAAAATAAAAACACAGAACTCTCCTCCCTAAAAGGGACTTGAAGGGGAAAAAAAAATCCCTCAGCTACAGATAGGTCTAGACTTTAATTGTGGAGCTGCCTAAGAAGAATTGTTGGCCTGAGGTCATTTTAATCAGGTTGCATGTCAGCTTGCAAAATCTCCAAATTAGCTTACAGCTTGGGGAGAGAAAGATGTTTTTCTTTCCTGAAGAATGCAAACAGATTGTTGTGACATGTTCTCAGTCATCATGACAGATCAGATCCCTGCTTTGCGCTGCAAGCCGGGAAAGAAGGCAGCCTCTTCTCCGGCTCCTTCAGAGATTTGGGCATCTCCCAGTTTGTCAGAGCTGGGGATGGAGTTTACAGAAATCCTTATGAAAGTGAGGTTTATATGCAAAGACTCTGATAAAAGAGATTGACCTTAATTGGGAAGCAAGTTTCTTTCACATTTTTTAACAACCTCCAGGCCTTCCTAGCAGTCTGATGAAAGGGAAGTTGTGAAAAGAAACAATCTGTATTTATGCAGCAGAAACTATCATATCCTGAGCCACGCAGAGAATGACAAGGAACCGACTCATCCTTTTTAAAAAAAGGATTAATTTGCCATTTTCCTCCTGAGGTTGTAAAAAGCAAGGATGTGGGTGGATTTCAAAACAGGCTGAGTACTTTAGTTGGATTTACAGTGAGCTCTGAGCCTGTGTAAGACACTGCATTGTGGTGTGGAGTAGCTGACCTGGGGTGATGGCTCTCCCAAGGTGTCCATAGCTTATGTGTCCGATTCAGTCCCTGAGCTGTAGCACATTTGGATACTCTTTTTATTTTATTTTTTTTTAATTTCTCCATGTTCAGTTTTTTCATCAGCATCAGTAGATGGTTCCAATGGGATCAGAGGGGAAAGAAAAGCAGGAGGACAGAAGCTGGGGCAGTGACTTAGTTTCATGTGGAATGACTCCCAGAGGGAGAGGCAAGTGACAACTGGCTGGTAGTGGGACACGTCTTACCTGTTTGGTGGCCCCCAAAGGTCTGCATCCCAGCCAGTAACCAGCAGTGTCTCTTTCACAGGAGTGAAAGAAATGGGTGTCTCTAAATGGCGATTCCTCCAGCTTCTAGCTGCTACCTCCTTCTCTTAACCAGCTCAGGCACCCTGTCCAGGGAAAAGGAATCTGTCCTTGGTAGTGGCTGAGGGCTCAGTACGGCCTGCAGCTGAGGAGGGCTGCAGACAGAGGCCCGAGTCCTGCCTCGAGGCCCTGGCATGCCACAAACAGGTGCATGCCTGGATAGAGATGGACTTGGGACCACTTTGCCAAACCAGGAGAGGATGCCATGTGCAACAGCGCCCATGCATTTGCCATGAAGGCATCATCCTGAGTAGCCGACATAGAATCGTAGAGTCAATTAGGTTGGAAAGACTTTTAAGATTGTCAAGGTCAACCCTCAGCCCAGCACTGCCAAGTGCACCACTAAACCGTGTCCCTAAGTGCCACATACACGTGTCTTTAAATACCTCCAGCCTGCCCACTTCCCTGGGCAGATCTTTCCATGTTTGACGACCCTTTCCATTAAGGCATTTTTCCTATTATCCAATCTAAACCTCTCCTGGAACTGCTTGAACCCATTTCCCCTTGTCCTGTTTCTTGTTACTTTGGAAAGGAGATCATCCCCTACCTCACTTCAACCTCCTTTCAGGGAGTTATAGAAAGTGATAAGATCTCTCCTTTGCCTTCTTTTCTCCAGGCTAAACAACCCCAGCACCCTCAGACCCTCCTCATAAGCCTTGTGCTTCAGACCCCACCCCAGCTCCGTTGCCCTTCTCTGGACTCACTCCAGCCCCCCAATGTCTTTCTTGTAGTGAGGGGCCCAGAACTGGACAGAGGATTTGAGGTGTGGCCTCACCATTGCCAACTACTGGGGGCAGTCCCTGCCCTGGTCCTGCTGGCCACACTATTGCTGATCCAGGCCAGGATGCCATTGGCCCTCTTGGCCCCCTGGGCACAGCTGGCTCATGTTCAGCTGCTCTTGACCAGCACCCCCAGGTCCTTTTCCACCAGCCAGGTTTCCTGCCACTCTTCCCCCAGCCTGTAGTACTGCCTGGGGTTGTTCTGACCCAAGGGCAGGACCTGGCACTTGGTCTTGCTGTACCTCATACAACTGGCCTTGGCCCATCGATCCAGCCTGTCCAGATCCCTCAATAGACCCTCAGGCCTTTAAAACTGGATGGGACAAGACAGTGGGGTTGTCTCTGTTGGGACAACCCCTGGTGTCAGGAGAAGAGACTGTATTTCTCTGTTCCCACTCTTTCCTTAGGTGGCTTTGCAAGCCAAGAGAAGTCACAACCGTATGTCTCAGGGTAGAAGCTGCCAGTTTATTTCTCCCAACAGCCTCCACACTGACAGCATAAAAATCTTCATCTTCCCTGTTTTAAGAGTTTGGGGAGTTATTTTTTTTAGTTTTCTGGCTCCCTGCCATCAGCCCTGGTGGGACCCAGGGCAAGGCAGCAGTGCCACGCAACCCAGATGTCAGCAAACCATTAATCCCAAAGGACAGACCCCTGGGGTGAGAATCCCGCTGCAACTTCTCCAATTAGACAGCTTACCTCCTGCTCTGCTTCTGCTTTAGCCATTTCAGACTGAACATATTTTATTGTTCAGACTCCTAGTTAAATGGCTGGGAAGCTCTGGATGTAAGCACACGGAGATTACTGGTTCAATAATAGAGTCAGGCACGTTGGCTTTACATCGTTTTGCTAATAAAGCTGCAAAATAAAGCTGTTGACTCTTCTTTCATCAGCATCAGCCCCATGAGGCTCTCCCATGTCTCGCCTGGTGATTAGAGCAGAGGACTGGGAACATGGGTCTGGAGTTCAGCCCTTAATGAGCCTCCTGTTCGGTGTGTTTCACTCGGGGCTCTTGACCTCTTTGCACCTTAGCCAACTCAGCTGTAAAACTGGCTGAAGGATGGACCTCGTGGAAACCATCCACTGTGCCCCTGTTGAGCCTTCAGTCCAGATTGCTTGGGTAAATACAAAATATAAACCAACACCAATTTGAATCTGCGGTGACCCAGCTGAAATGTCACAAGGATGTCAGGCCCTGCCAGTGTAAACAGTGCTCAGTCTCTGGGGACCTCCGTTACAGTGTCAGAGCAAATCTAAGAGCTATCCCTGCATTTTGTGCCTCAATGAAAGAAAGCAGTGCTGCAGCCTCCAGCACACACAAGGGAACATGGTACCAGCTCTGGTATCCAAGTACATCAGCGCCTGCCGCACCGAGCAGTGCTGGGAAAACCGGGTGCCATGTGCGGTCCCAGCCGAGGGAAGCAAGGTCCCCCTCACTGTCTAAATCTCTGAGTTGCCAGACAGACAACATCACTTCCCTTGTCCATGGAGGCCCCTCAGGGAGAAGTTGGAGTGAACCATGCCGAGGACAGGAAAGCCTTAGTGCTCTCTCACACCACATCCAAAATGTTTCCAAACTGTTCCACAGGCAGGATGGCACCTCTGACAGCACCCGTTGCTCAGTGCAACAGAAGGAGGTGAAAGGAGGTGCTGGCACAGCTTGTTTGCTGTGTAACACCTTCCAGGTATGATGGTGATGCTGAAGGGAAGCCCTGCCTCACTACCTCACCCTGTCCAGTACACACACATCTACTCACATAAAACACAGTGATTTCTCTCAAAGTTGAGAGTAATTGAGAGCTTTTTCCTCTTTAAGTGGGAGGTTGCAGGTCAGACTTCTACGTGGCATAGAGGAACTAGAGCTTCCAAACTGGCATTTAAAGATGGGGAGCAATGGAGCAGAGGGAGGCACCATGCCTTGGGATTTCAGCTGTGTGGAGTCAGCTTTGCATGTGCCATTTGTCACAGCAGGCTTAGAAAAACTGAGCAAGAAATTTTCTCCAGACAGAGGAAGAGCACCTGAGATCCAGTTAATCCAGTCCTGTGGCAAGGCCATTTGTTCCCAAATGTGCTCTGCACATTTTCATACAGTCCTGCATTGTGCAGCCATGTGGAGATGAGACTCCTGAACCAGAAAGCTCTTCCTTGGACATCAACAAGAATCCCAGGTGTACTTCTCTGTCTATCTTAACATTATCCCGCCTTGCACCATGAGGACATACCCAGCCAAACACAGGCTTGGAGAAGGCTGAGGTTGAGAACTGTCTTTTAAAGCCTTCTCCATACCAGGCACCTATCCCTTATA
This sequence comes from Cyanoderma ruficeps, assembly GCA_008694505.1. Lineage (NCBI taxonomy): Eukaryota > Metazoa > Chordata > Aves > Passeriformes > Timaliidae > Cyanoderma > Cyanoderma ruficeps. Next base: position 5,919,199 of record VZDJ01006585.1, on the reverse strand, counting down.
ACCCCAGCTGCCCCACAAAGTGCCCTTTAGTGAGTGGTGAGTTGTGGGTGTGAAGAAGAGGCTGGAATGAAGCATCCTCTGGAGCTGGGAGGGTGGGTGTTTGCACAGCATGATGGGATCTGTGCTGGTGGCTGGGTATGAGCACAAACCTTCGGCGTACAATGGCCATCTCTGTTCTGGGGTAAGGATCCTTTTGCTGAGGGTTTTCCGTCCCTTGAGGAAAATATGCTAACAGGCTTTAAATAATTAAACAAATCACATTGCAGGCAAGCCCAAGTTGATCTTTAAAATGCATTATCCTCAGAAGGCACTAGAAATGCTCAGTGCTTTATGCCCTCCTCAGAGCTCCTCACACATTAACTAATTCATCACACAAGGGACCACCCAGCTGCATCTCGACCACGGAGCAAATGCTGTGCCAGTCACCTCCGCCTTTAAAACCGTGTTGCCACAGCTGGAGGCCAGGTTTCTTCAGCACCAACAAGCAGAGGCAGTGAGGCAACAAAGCTCTTTTCATCAGGCCAAGTTTGCACAGAGGATGTTTCTCCCTCCCACAAAGCCACTTGCTGATTCCAGATGGAAGGCGGGTTTCCTTTGTGGCCTTGCAGGAAAGGGGAGTCATGTATGGTAAGGACCACAAGTTTGGCTTTCCATGGGCAGAGGCCAGGAAATCAGCTACCTTGAGCATCTCCTCTGGGCCACCAAGGCCATGGATGGTAGAGAGACATCTACAGGAGAAAGAAGACAGGAAGGCAGAGCAGCAGTTCTGGGGCAGTTCAGTCCACCTAGTATGATGCTACAGAACATATTTGTCTGGGTGTCTGTAAGCTAATTGTTCTTATCCCCCAAACCAGCCCCAAAACTGCCTGATGACAAGTCCTTGCTGTCCCTGACACACTGTGCAAGGACACGTGAACAGCTTGAAGAAGCAACCAGAAGGTCTGTCAGCCATGAGAATGTCTGGCTGGTGAGGAGCAGGGACAGTCCATGCCCATCCCCAGCCCTCCCCAGTGTCCCTCCAGCCAGGTGTGCTGGGCATTGCTCTTGCACTCACAGGACCCCATGGAGGGCAAACTGGTGGACAAAGGACACTGCCCCCCATTCTCCAGTCAGAGAATTTCCTGGGGTGGTGTTTGCTACTCTCAGCTCTCCCCCATGCCATGCATGGCACAGAGCAGATGAGCTATAACACATAGAGTTTTAATTATTTGACAGTTCCCCTTTTGGGATTTGGGAACACAATGGAAATGGCTGCTTGTGGTGCTGTGGGGCAAATTCTGAGAATCTGCTGGGTATCCTGAAGGCAGCTGCAGCCATGAGCCCCAGAGCAGCCAGCTCTTCCCAGCAGTTCATAATTCCTTCTCCAAACTCACCTGACCTCCCGGGCCACAGGCTGCCGTTCCTCCCTCCATCCCTCACTCTTCCAAGCTGTCCAAGGCGAAAGGTCCACAGCTTTTTTCATGCTGTTTCTCAAGCATTCGCTCCCCTCAGCAGTCCACACTGGACACATGTGACAACCCTGCTGCCCCAGCCTTACCAAATAACATCTTTGAGATAGGGGATTTGGCCCCAGCCAGGCCAAAATTGTTGTTGTTGCTAGTGCTTCGTTTCATAAGGAAAGTGGAGTCTCTCCAGCAGGAGCAGTGAGCTCCAGCAGGAGCTCACCCCTTTTCTCGTCCAAGTTCCAACCTAAGCACAGAGGTCCTTGAAGGCAGTGCTGCTCTCACAGCCTTCAGTTGGGAACAGAGACCCTGATACACCTTGATGGACATGTTGTAATCTCATGGTCATTTTTGAGGATCAGCAGGCTCAAGAAAAGGATTGTAAAGACAAAAAGCCCCACAGCACTAAAATTTCCCATGGTTCTTTCACTCTCCTAGGCTTAGTTTATGAAATTGATGTGAGGGAGGGCATTTTGGAAAAAAATATTTTTTTAAGTAAAAAGATCTAATCTGGGGGAAGAAGTATTGTAGATTGGCCAGAAAAAAAAAACCTCATATAAGAGGCAAAATAGGTGAATAAGGATTAAATCTGCTGGAATGAACTCCTGCAAAAGTCTCACAGAGGTGATGAAAGAAAAAAAAATGTTTAAACTGTTGTCAGAAGGGTGAGTAAAATACACAGTCCAAGAGATTGGATTTGTAAAAAACATTCTGCTGCTGCAGATGCCTGTGGGACCATCTCATTGGAAATATTCTCTAAAGTCAGGTCATGAAATTATTAAAAGAGCAGCCCATAGATCGAAAAAGAGAAATGTAGTTGATTCATGGGTGCTTTTGAGCGAGGAAAAAAAAAAAAGATAGCTAGGCTCAGTCTTTGCCACAAAGCTGAAAGAGACTTAGCAGATTTCTCATCAAAGTGTAAAGAAGCCTCTGGGAAAGAAACAGATTGATGCTACCAAGTTGTTTAAGATAATAACTACCTCCAAAGCACAAAGCTGTGGTTGGAGGTTAAGAAAGACAGTAGCCTATGAGCAATTTGCACTGAACAGCTACAAAAGAGTCCATATCGTTAAAGGTAGGAATGAAAGCATGTAATGACAGCTAGTTATTTTATTTTATTTCTTTAATTCAAGGAAAACAGAAGGCACAGCCACTAGCTAAATTAAGAAGAATAAGATGGAGACATATGGATAGATGGGAGCCAGCCCTGAGGAGAAACCAATCAGCCTTTAGTGTCCTGGGGTGAGGAAGAGCAAACTGTGACGGGCCATATGTCCTCCCCCCACCACAGGAGAGAAGAGGGAGGATTGGGATGAGCAGCATCCTACACCCAGCACACTTGAGGCCATCCTGGGGTCAGCTCAGCTGCACTGTGATGTCCTGTTGGGGATGTGTCCCAAGCAGGGCTAACAGGGATGCTCATCTTCTCCAGAGAGTAGCATTAGAGCATGGACTTTTCCAGGGAGAATTTCACAGCCTGCCAGGAAAAGCAATGGCTTTGGTGTTTGAAATTTCATGAGTTGCTGGTCGGAGAAGGGAGGACTGTGTCAGTGGGGGAGGAGAGGAGCAAAAACGATCATCCCTGGAGCAGCAGTGTCCAGGGACACCACAGAGATGAGAGCCGTGGTGATGACAGACATACATGGGTTTTCATCCTTTGGCCTCGCTGCCAGCAAGAATCTTTAAAATTTATCAAAATTCTTAGGCTGTCACAAGTTAAATAACTGGTTTTAGGAGCAGAGGAGCTGTGGGGGTGGCCTCTGTGAGAAGCTGCCAGAAGCTTCCCCAGTGTCCAAGGGAGCTGATGCCAGCCAGCTCCAAGACAGATGTGCTGCTGGCCTTGTCTGAGCCCATCAGGGACAGCAGGAGCACCTCTGGGGTAGCAGAGTTAAGAAAGGGGAGGAAAAGCTGGCAAAACAGCAAATGGAGACAGGAGAGAGAATTTGTGACAGAAACAGCCTTGCAGACACCAAGGTCAATGAAGGAGTGAGAGGAAGTGCTCCAGGAGCAGATGGATGCCAAAAGGAGGCTGTGACCATGTGGAAAGCCCACACTAGAGCAGGTTTGCTGGTAGGACTTATGACCCCATGGGGGACCCAGCCTGTTCCTTAGGAACTGCACCCCACAAAGGGGCCCAGGCTGGAGCAGGTTGTGCAGAACTGCAGCCATGGGGAGTTGTCACACTGGAGAAGCCCACTGAAGACTCTCGCCTGTGGGAGGGACCCCACACTGGAGCTAGGGCAGAGTGTGAGGAGTCCTTTCACTCAGGAGGAAGGAGCAGGAGAGACAACAGAGACAATGTGATGAGCTGACCACAGACCCCATTACCTGTCCCCCTGTGCCACTGTGGGAGAAAAGGGAGAGAAAATCGGGAGTAAGGTTGAGCCTGGAAAGAAGGGTGGGGTGGGGGGAAAATGTTTTTAGGATTTGGTTTAACTTCTCCCCATCCTGCTTTGATTTGATTGGTACTAAATGAAACTAATCTCCCCCTGTCCTTATCTTGACCCAGGAGCCTTTTGTTATATTTTCTCTCTCCTGTCCAGCCAAGCAGAGGAGTGAAGGAACTTCGGCAGGCAGGCACCTGGCATCCAGCCAGGGTCAGCCTACCACAATACCAAAGCCAACATTTTCTTTTTCTGCAGCATTTTTTTCCCCCAAGGACTTGGGTTACTACTGAAGAGACATCAAGTATGTGGAACCTGAATTGGCACCATGTTATGGTGGTGCAAAGCCATGGAAAAGCAGAGCAGTGGATCAGGTGCCCAGTCTCAGTAACCCTCACAAATTTTCATTCAGGCCATAATGGAGTTCAAACAACGATTTGGACCACTTAGAAAATGAAGATGAAATGCATAAGGCATCACAAGAGACTTTCAGAAAGGCACACAGCATGACCAAATCCTTCTCATTTTTAATATTTCTATTTCTTCTTCTAAACTTTTCCTTTAAACTTGAAAATAATGAGAAAATGTGCTTCCTTGAGACAAGCCAGTACTATCAGCTAAACAGCCTCACATTCATCGTAGCACTCCAAGTGCTCTGGAATGCTTTTCAGCCCAGAGGATAATAGTATTAGACGACCAGAAAGGCTGTCCTGTAAAAGACTGTTATTATGATTTCCAGTCTCAGAAGTTGGCTTAATCCAGCTGAGCACACACATGTTATTTAGAGAGGAGACTGAGCTCAGACACTGCTATCACCGTCATCTTTATTGCAAATGAAAGGTTCAGCCAGTGAAAGGCAAGTCACGTTTTTTTTGTCCTAAGCCCTGCAAACAGTGGCTGTTGCAATCGTCTTTGCACTCTGCAGCAAGAGTCTGGAGCTGCTGAATGCGGAGCTGTTTGCACAGATTTGCATCTGTCTAAAAACTCCTGTTTTCCCTCTTGTCACCTAATCAATCAAATGGCAAAAGATGCATTCCCTGCACCCTCCAAGGAGAACAGCTCTGTGCCCACACAAAAGGCAGAGCATGGAGCATAGGGGTTAACTAGAGGTGGTAAACTGTGAACCCTGTAACAGCAGCATTTTTTTTTCACTGCTTGAAATTTCATGCTGCTCTTCCTCTGTCTGTGGAACAAAAGAAGAAGAGGCAGTGATGCTCTGAATTGGGAAAAAAACAAATCTGGGATTGTTCCCTGCATGAAAAAATATGTGTCTAGGTTTAGATAGACAGGTATCTGCCAGAGTCTCCCTTGGAATGTAAGCCCCCTTCCTCCCCCTTTCCAAATTATTATAAATTTGCAATTGAAAGGCTGTCAGGCAAAGATTTTGGGAATAGGTATAGCAGTTCTTTACTAGGGATATTAAAAATACAGATGTTGTAGTACAAAAGAATAAGCAAACAAACAAACAAGAAATCCTAGAAAACCCTGACAGAGTCAGAAATACAACCTGACGCCCTGTTGGGTCAGGGTGTTGGAAACAGTCCAAAAGTAAGCCCTCCTGGAGTGGCAGATGTGGTCCTGTTGGAAACAGAGATGATCCTGTGGAGCCAAGTGTCCAGAGATGGGTTTGGTGCTCCTTTGGGAGTCCTGTGGGAACACTGGATGTCTGTTTACAATTGTGGCTCCTTTTTATCTGGGTGAAAACGGTTTGGCTCCTCCTCCCTGGGTGGAGCATCTCACAATAGGATGATGAATTGTGTCATGCCATTGGTGAGCTTTAATGGTCCATTAACAGAAGATATTTCCATGGGGGTAGTGGAAGACTGAGCAGAGATAAGAAACACTGCCCCACCCGGTATAAACAGCTGGCTTGTTATCAGAGAAGGCAGTCACCCCCTCCCTCCTGGAGTTACAACAGATAAAGAAAAATCTCCCCAACTGGGTTTCAACAGATGGAATAGAATAAACATTTGGTTTGGTTACAAAACCCAAGACAATATGTTTGGGGGATTACTTGGGGAATTTGCACCTTGACTTGAGGAGGAAACGCTGCACAGCTTCTCTCCCAGGGTTTAGGCAGAACAGCTCACTCCCAAAGGACTGGTGCTCCCACCCACACCTCGCCAGGCGAGCAGGACCCATCTCACACTGCAGCCTGCCAAGGACCAGCAGGCAGGCACCAATCCCCGCAGGTCAGCTTGCAGTTGGCACCATTGCTTGGAATTGCTCGAATCTGGGGGTGAGCCTTCCGACCCTATCCTGTCTGCTCCAGGGGGGATATTGCATTTCACCACACAGCACTGGAGTGAAGGCCCCTCCATGAATATCCAGCACAGAATTCCACTGTATTCTTCCACTGGTAGTGTCTTTGCTAACAATCCTTGTCAGGGCAGCCTCAGCCACACCTTTGTAAGACAAAACAGCTCTGCCTCCCTCTGTCCTTCCAGTCACCTCCCAAGAAAGGAGCCACTGGGCACTTAGGTTCATGCCAGGATGGGAGGGACAGCAGCTTCCTCTCCTTAGTCTCAGGGAAGCAGCTCGAATGAGCTGAACTCCAGCGAGCAGCAGCTCTTCCTGGGCAAGCACTCCTTCCCTGGCACATTTTCCCATGGGAGACAAGAACAGGGGCCTTAAAATAAATCTGTCTTTTTAAAGCAGTGATGCTAAATGAAGGTTTGAGATCAAAGGCTGGGATTCTCACATTTTGCCAAGATAGACATATCCATTCACGAGATTTTTGGTGTAACAAAATACTTGCTAATGAAGAGGATCATAATCTTATTATTAGCCTGAACTACCACAGTATGTCATTCAAGAGCGGGTTGGAATATGTCCTAGTTTAGGAAGTTGCACAGTGGGCTTTGCTTTTGATTTAATGAGCTGTGATTGTGTTTATTTTCAGCAGCAACTATGCCTGTTAAATTTTGGTTGAAGCTCTGATCGTTAACGACAGTAATCGACGGAAAGGATGAATTTATGTTGAAGGGGAGGAAAATGGGAATCATATGTCTCTGGGATTCAGTTTCCAAGCAAGCAAACACAAGGTGGTCAGGAGAGCCTGGGCTTTCTCTGCTTTTGCAGTGCTTGATGATGGGTTTTCAACTACTGGCTAAGTCAGTTAAGGGGATTCAGACATGAAAAACAAAGATTTTTACTGTTATGGAATGAGGCACAGAGGAGAGTCAGGTGTAGGCAATCAACAGTGGGGGCCAGACTTTCCTTTTTTGAGATGAGCCTTGGTGGGACAAGGTCATCAGTGGCTTCCACTATCGAGATCCCAGAAATTCTAAGATGGGGGGACATGTCAGTAGTGTGTAACAACTGAACAACCTGCCAGATGAGCACAATGGAAAAGAAAGGGAAAGGGAAATATAAATAGAGACACATACTTTGAAAAAAAATATTGCTGCAGCAGAGCTGGTTAGTGTAAGCCCTGCTCTGGATTGAGATGGGGCTCCATGGAGCAGGGTCTCCCCAGATGAACCCCCCCACTGCTTGTCTGTGTGGGTAACTGGAGCTGGGCCACTGAGCAAGAAGGGCAAGGCAGGATGGGTCACAACTCAGAGCCACCTCCCATCACACTCCTTTTGCAGCTGGTGTTTGTGTCTCGGTTTCCAGCCTTACGAAGGATGCTGTGCTTTGTGTGTGACACCATCAGCCCCAAAGGGGTCCGGCACAGTTTATTTTCCAGCATCAAACTGTGCACACACAGACATGCATGTGCATGCATGTACAGGCAGGACATTCATAAGGGGTGTGAAGGAAACACAGACATGGACAGACACATGGATAGACATACACAGCCCATTGTAGCCTTCAAAGCTTGCCATGTACAATATTAGAATGAGCCAACAGATGCAGATGAATATTCCTCCCACCCAAAATTTACGATCCTACCACACCTCTACTAAAAATACTAGAAGATATTAAGAAAAAAACCCCAGCTGAGCACGGTGACAGGAAACAGAAGAAATCCTAGGGATGCATCTACTTCAGGTATAAAGGTGCAAGGTATCCTTATTAAATAAAAAGATTAGCCCCTCACTTTGCCCCCCCGTTAGCCTGCAGCAGGCCTGGGCTCGCTGTTCCCTTTCCTAGGTTGTGCCCAGCCTGGACACGGAGCTCAGCTGGAGGCTGTTGGCTTGTGCCAGTCACCGAGGTGTGTTGCAGAGCAGTCACTGACCAGCAGCTTGTCAGCTCCAGCGCCTGTGAATTCCTGCGGCAAGTGTAAAAAACCAGTTAACACGTTGTGCTATTTTAAAAGCTGGTGGTTGGGGGATTTTTTATTACGGCCGTCTGTCTGAAGGGGCACCCCTCCTGTCCGCCACGGTGTGCGGGGGGTGCGTGTCCCCTACACCCCCGGCCCCCGTGTCCCCTACACCTCCGGCCCCCCTGCTCGGAAGCTGGAGACGAGACCCAGGGACCTGTTGGAGGGGATGGCGACGGGGCAGGAGGGCACAGCCCCGAAGAGCTCCGCCGGCTGCTGGGCAGCTCAAGGGGCTCATTGTAGCCGGGACTGGGCGGTGCTGTCCTCCCGGCGGGCCGGGGCCGGGGCTGGGAGCGGGGCGGGCCGGGGCGGTGCAGCCCCGCCGGGGCTGGGGCCGGGGCCGAGCCCGGGCAGGTCTCCGTCCTGCGGCAGCCATGGCAGAGGGCTCCGAGAAGGTGCCCATCGCCCGAGTGGGGCCCGACGATGTGGAACTGTGCCTGCCCCCCGTGAGTGCTGCCGCAGGCACCGGGCGGGACAGGGTGGGATCGGGACAAAGCATGTGGGGATCAGCTGGGATGGAACANGGGAAGGGGAAGTGTCGGGACAGGTCGCGATGTAACGGGAGGGATCGGGACAAAACGGGTCAGGTCGGGTCGGGTCCCGGGGCGGGGGTCCCTGCCCGCTCCCACCCGCTCTCCCCGCAGGCGTACGCGGCGGTCGCGCCCCCCGGGCCGGGGCGGCTGCTGAAGGCCGGGGCCGCCGTGCTGATCGCCGGGGCCCTCCTGCTGCTGGCCGGGGCCATCGGCGCCTTCTACTTCTGGAAAGCCACGGAGCGGCAGGTGAGCGCGGCGGGCCGGGCCCCACAGCTCGTCCGCGCCCGGGGCCGGGTGGGAGGGGAGCTCTCGCACGTACGGAGAGGCACGGGGCTGGAAGCGCTTCTTGCGAGGTCTTTAAAGAGGTCTTTAAGCAGATCTGTAGGTTTTTTCCCATGCTTTCAAAAATCCCTAACACCTAAGAACCCCAAAACCCATAATCACTGTCTTTGGTGGCTGTATGGATGGAGCTTCCTGGAAGCACATTTATTAGCGAACACGAAATACATCTTTGAGAGCACAGACTCTACACTGGTTTCTGCTCACAAATCCTCAGTGAACTCAAACCCCAACAAGTCCCCAGGGATTCACATCCTGGGCAAACTCCAGCTCTCAGGACAAAAAAAGCATTGAAATGTGTAAATTCTTTTTTCACAGCATCTGCATTCTTCATCCAGATTCTACCTGGACTCTCAAGTATGCAATGCTATAATTAACCCATTAACAGGCACCATGAGTTCTGGTGTTTGTATGACTGCATACACTTAGGTTTGCAGTTGTGGAGCGATTTTCCAAGTTAAGTTTTATTATTTACAGTTTCTGGGGCACACGAGAAACACTTTATGCAAAGAATGAGACTGAGAAGCTGGTGATCAGTTAAAGACCCCAAACTTCAGAGCACTAGAACATGTTTACAGATTAACTTTTCTTATGTTTACACAGAATTTGTGCTTAAAACGTATTTGAAACATGATGGTACACACATGAATGCAACTTTCTCCATAAATTAAATTAGTACCCTTGAATTTACTTTGGAAGAAGTTCTGTACTGCCTCCGGCCACACGCCAGCCCGAATCAAGGAGAGCCTTGTGTGAATTCCAGCAGCCAGAGTAAAGGTGGCCCTGTGAAATACACCCATACACCCAGGGATAATTCAGATAATCAGAAAGAAAAGTACAAGGTTTTACAGCAAAAAGACAGGACACGTTGCTGACCTCCAAGAAGTGCTGCAAGAACCATGTGCTTCTCTAGGCTTTTGAAATGAGAGAGGGATGCAAATGGTGACATAGGCAGGGGACAGGGCTTTCAGCTCTGAGCAGATGGGTGCATTTGTGGAGTACTTCCCTTTTATAATGCTCCTGTCACCTAAATTCAGCCATACAAAATATGTCACATCCACACTGTTCGTTAATCTTCAAAGTTGATCTTTAAGTGAGGACACTGTGAAAGCTGAGAGTTATTTTTCCAAGCTGCCTTCAAACTCAGAAAGCTGCACTTGACTTGCTAATGTTTAGGAAGCGACTGCAAAAATTATATCCAGAGTCATTCATTAAAAAAAAAACCCCCAAAAACTAAGGCAATTTGTAAATTCTTGGGTTTATATCTTTAAATTCTTCCCTAACTGGCAGGGCTATCAAAGTCTGAACTCTAACTCAGCCCCTATCAGGGAGAGACCACATACACTGGTCTGGTTTTATGGACCACAGTCAACAGGAGTCCTAGAAAGCAGAAATATGGGAGTGGCTGTGTATAACTGAGGAACCATAAATCTTTAGCACCTTAGACTTCCCTGAGCGAAGGTGAGAGAAGAAGAAATGTGTCTCTAGATGTCAGTGTAAATTTTTCATTAAAATGCTGTAAAGGCTTTTTTAAGACCCAATATAAACTGCTTGTGCAGCGCTTTTAGCAGAGCTGCACAAGAGAATCACAAAACCCCTCCACAGATTGTGGTCCTCCAGCAAATACAAACCCCGCTGTAGCTCTCCTCTTTGAAAATAGGATAAGGGCAAATACGCTGACAAGGAAAATACGAGTCTATACAACTTCACATCCAATTTAAACAAAGTTCACATCCATTACAAGCTGGGAAGTGTGTTCGTATTCAAGAGGAACCTGTTTTCCTGTGCCTCAGCAGAACATCCTGAGAGATAAATAGGGGTTGGCCTCCTTCAGAGTAGGACACTCACACCTGCTGTCCTTTGGGAATCATGCCAGTATAACAGGCAATTCCTAAAATGTCCTAGAAAATGTTTTTTAGGTCAGAGTGAACATAGATGTGGACTCACCCCACATTGTTTTTGGAAGGGGGATCTCAGGTCTCTAGTCCTACCTGATGCTCAGAGCAGGGACAGCTGTGGGGTCAGAGATAGTTGCTCAGGGCTTTATCCAGTCAGGCCTTGAAAACTTCCAAGGATGGAAACTGAACAACTTCTCAGGGCTGGCTGCCCCACTGCCAGCCTGCCCCAAGGCTGAAGTGGTGCAGTGTTGGTTGTTGGAGGGTTATCAAATGCCTGCAGCAGCAAAATTTAGGAGCTAAATAGGGATATGAGAGTCAGATTGACCCCATTGCCTGGTGTAGGAGGAAGGCAATAAGTAATTACTGGCTTGTGCTACCACTCTTTTATTGATTGCAGGTGTACAACGTTCACTACACTATGAGCATTAATGGAAAAGTACAAGATGGATCAATGGAAATAGATGCTGGAAACAACTTAGAGACATTCAAAACAGGAAGCGGGAGTGAAGAGGCTGTTGAAGTCCATGATTTTCAGATTGTAAGTAGTGCCACTCTTGTCCTTCATGTAACACACTCCAGCTCCGGCCTCTTAAGGACACCTTGCTCTGCCCTGCCCTGCCCTGACTTGTCCACCCCAGTCAGTCTCAGGTTCCAGCCTCTAACCATCCACACAAACATTTTTGCTCTCCTCGCCTGCTTTCTCAGGGAGACAGGCAGTTTCCTCCAATCTAAGTGCTTTCTGGAGATCAGCCATGCCAGGTACCACTCCAGGAAGTGGTGTGGATTAGGCTGCATCAGGTTTGGCTCCATGTAAATACTTTGCATTTCTAAACCACTGAGCAGAACTGTGACATGTGACCTTGGGGTCTTACTAGAAAAACACTCTGTCAGGCTGGGACACAACCTTTGCATGATTTCATGTGGTTTGAACTGGCAAAAACACCTCCCCCAAACATCCCTGTTTGGGGAGCATAGGGTCACACAGTAAGCCAAGGAGACACCAAGGAGAGACCACTCAGTGCTTACTTGGGGAGCTTCCTTTGCCCTGAGGTCAAGGATGGGAGCTGCTCTCCACGGCTTGGCCTGGGTTCATTGCATGACAGAGCATGGAGGCATTTAGCTCAGTTTATGGATCCGTGCACCAATGGCAGGTGCTGGCCACTTGGGCTGACAGCAAACACACGTGGGCACCCCAGCAACTTGTGGCTGCTCAGCACAGAGCCTGGACTAACAGATGCCAAACCTCAGCAGAGATCAGCAGCTCGGATAGAGTGGGTCTCGGAGCTGTCCTGAGCTACTAAGGCACATCTGTGTGATGCTGCAGAAACCCATTTACAGTTAAATGTTCTCAGGTGCAAACCACTCAGCTTCAGAGTTAAGCCCTCTGTAAGTCAAAGCAGCACCTAAAATAAAGGTGCTGCTGCTAGGAAGCATCTCTGCTTCTGGAGCAGCTACCTTTCCCTTGCTGGATCTAGAAGGGCAAGGAAATCCAGCTCCTTGGCTTTTCAGCAAGATCAAATAAATCGGTGCCAGGAGATGCTGGACCCCAACTTTCCCAACAGCTGTGGTTCTGCCTTTATGCAACTCTCATTAGCATCACCATAGCAACATTATTAGCAGCTGAGTAAGAGCATCCACAGTGAGCTCTTCTCATTTGCCTTTGCCATTTCACATCTGCACAAAAGCACCAATCCATTGGAGAGGTGCTGAACTCATTTTGCCTCCACATGTGTTGCTGGTGAGATACTGCCTGCCACAACCAGGTCACAAATTGGCTCCTAACACCAACCAGCTAAAGGGACCTCCCTGGGACAGTGCCTGCTTGTAATTACAGAGGGCCAGGGACAACCTCAGCAATGGGATGATGCCACTTGGGTTTTCAGCCAAGATCGCACACAAAGGAGAGAGCAACTGAAGAGATGTGCTCCCAACAGACTGGTATTTACCTTAGCAGTTTTGGATTGACTGGCACTGCTGGAATGACTGCATGGTCAGAGAAGGCTCAGATTGGCAATATAAGGTACTCCTGGCACACTTGGTACACCACAAAGCCTTATGTCCTAATGCACCCATCCTTGCATCGCCATCCCCTCTCACTGCTTTTGATAGTCATTTTGTTTTAAGGGGGTGTGTCTAGCTACACAGGACCTGCAGACACACTGGACATGGCTGAGGTGCCCCAGTACCATCCATCTCATGCTGCACTAGATCACAATGTGCTGAGTTGGAAGGGACCCATCAAGTCCAAGTCCTGGCACAGCACCATTCCCAAGAATCACACCATGTGCCTGAGAGCACTGTTCATACGCTTCTTGGTCTCTGCCAGGTTGGTGCTGTGACCACTTCCATGGGGAGCCTGTTCCAGTGCCCAGCCACCCTCTGGCTGAAGAACCTTTTCCTGATATCCAACCTGAACCTCCCCTGACACAGGTTCAGGTCATTCCCTCAGGTCCCGGCACTGGGCACCACAGAGAAGAGATCAGTGCCTGCCCCTCCTCTTCCCCTCATGAGGAACTTGGAGACTGCAGTGAGCTCTCCCCTCAGTCTCCTCCAGGCTGAACAGACCGAGTGACCTCAGCTGCTCCTCACAGGGCTTCCCCTCAAGGCCCTTCACCATTGTCCTTGCCCTCCTTTGCACACTCCCTAACAGTTTAATGTCTTTCTTACACTGTGGCACCCAAAACTGCACACGAAGGCATCCGTGATTCCCCTTCCAAGGCAGATGAGAGGGGTCATGCTGACATCCACACCCCTTTCTCCTGGCAGCTAGAGGCCAGGCAGAAAACCAGCAAAACTTAAAGGGCACTAGGTACTTATACTCAGGTGGTTGACTGGAGTTTGTGCAACTACATGAAAAACACAGAAGTTTTGCCATTTACAAAGTATCTAAATTTATAATGTAGAAGAGACTTCTTTTATGGATACCCAAAAACCTACAGTAGAAACACAGAAACTACAATGGCAAAATGCTGATGCCTAAGGTTCTGGCGCAGGGCTGGAAGGTACATCCCAGGACTTGCAGTAGAGTTGCTCCTCCTCTTGTTTAAAACTAGACACCTATGGTTTATGCAATTGCATTTCACCCCAGTAGGCCAGACAAAATCCCACACACAGATTTCTGCACCAAATTGCCCATCATAAACTTCCTTTGCTGTCACAGTCACTTATTTGTACAAACTGAACCAAGCTGCCCCCACATTTTTATAAAACTGTGTCACAAGGGTACCACACCACCAGCTAACACAATTTCAAGACTGCCTACGTTAGGTGCTAAGTTACAGTTCAAATCATGTCAACTGATTCATTAACAGAGCTACTCCAACTAGTCTACAGCCTGCATGGAAGCACTTACATAAACATCTCCCCCCTTTCAGAAATCAAGCAAAAACTTCTAGACCAATTTGACCAAAATTGTGAAGGTAAAAGTGATGAAGGAAGAGCATTTTATTGCTTCTGGTTTTAAATAAGATTAGCCTTCAGACTGAAAATTCAGTGGCAATTTTAGCAGAGCTGAAGCACTTTGTTGGGGGTGGTGAGGAGCTGGAGGGCTGTGCACAACCCCCTGCCTTCTGCTTTTGCAGGGCATAACTGGGATCCGTTTTGCTGAAGGAGAAAAGTGTTACATCAAAGCTCAGCCAAAAGCTCACATCCCCGAAGTTGATGCTATGGCTAAAGCAAGCCTCTCATCTGAACTGGTAAGGGGTACTTTGTTGGGTTTTCAAACTAATCTTTGTATAGAGAGGGCCTAAAGGAAGTACTTAAATACAAATAAAAATGGGATTTGAAGGCCACTCTGACTCGTGGTAGGGTTGTTGAACGTAGGGTAGGATAGCTGAGGATTCACCAGCTGGTTGCAAGGAGTCCCTGAAAGGTAAGACAAACAAGATTGGTGTCAGACATGTCACTGTGTCCAGGGTCATTGTGAGAGGCTGCAGATCAGTGAGTGGGGAAGCCACAGACTGATTTCTACCAGATCCACAGAAGATCATGACAAGAGCACCTGCCGGGGACCAGGGTGTGCACTAGGCTGAAAGGGAGGGCATGGAAGAAGCAGCTGCTTTAGTCAATGCAGTGGAGGACTGTGGTAGATTCCAGGAGATTTCCATCAATGGTCTTGAGCAGAAGCATGAACTCCATCACACTAGTCAGTAAGAGGGAATTGTGGAAAACATGGCAAAAATTAAAATAACTCAGAAGAAATAATTTATTTTAAAAAAACATGACTTTGTCTTCTTAGCATAAAACTTAATTTTACACGTTAACTACATTCCATAGAATTTGCATCACAAGCAGCACAGAAGCTGCAGTTCTCACCCAGATACCACCAAACCTCCTTGCATTTGCCCAAAAAGTTGATTGCTTTATGTGCTCGAAGCCTGAGTTGCCCAGAGCTCAGACCCCCAAACTCATTGCTCACACAGGAGCGGCTCCAATGACTTGAGTCCAGCTGAGCCTGGATGCTGCTGGGGGCTCAGTCACTGGCAGGAGAGCACAGGAGATCCACAGTCCCTTTCCCTGGGTTTGCTCTGCTCCTGGGAGGATAAAACCAGATACAATTAGCTGGGAGAGAGGCGCTGTTAAGGCTGCCCCTCCCTGCAGTGGTGCTGTGACTACTGAACATCTGTTTTAAAATGAAGGGGAAAAAGATCTCTCCTAACAGAATCAGAAAGGCTGACAAATGTTACAAAGCCTCCTGAAGCTGGCAGGATTTCCCCCATGATGAGAAAGAGAACTTGCACGAATTCCAGAGAGAGAGCTGCATCTTTCCTGTCTTGCCTTTTTTTAAAAGGCAGCTGGCCTTGACTTAATAGCACTATTGCTTGAAGTCAAAGTGTGAATTTTTCATCTTTTTGTAAAAACAAAGTCACAGACCTGAAGACATTACCGTAAATAATCAAAAAGTTATTTCTAATTCTACCTGGTAGACAGTAAAACTATTTCCTTGTACTGTTTTCTGCACATCTTCTCCACAGATGCATGACCTGTGTGACTGCTGCAGTGAATCATATGCACCAAGCAGCTGACTTAGTGCTACCACTAAGACATTAACTTTTCCCTGTCACTCAATTTTCCAGGCCATATGTACTACAGGAATGGCAAAGTAGTATTTATTTTTCTAGGCCAAGTCGTCTCTCCGATATGGAAGTATTTAGGAGAAAGTACGCATGTGCTGTTTTCCTACAATGGGCATCGTAACAAGACTACCTGCAAAAATTGTTGAGCAAAATGAGTTTTAGAGATACCCAAGTTCTGGCTGCTCACAACTCAGGATCATTTCAAACTGAAACAAAGGATACTTTTATTTCTGAAACTTAGAGTCAGATATTTCTGATGTTGATAAAAGCTTAAGTGGGAGAATATAAATAAAGAGCAGTAGACAGATTGGATAGCAAGCTTAAATGACTTGAGACCTAAAAAATAAATCAATAAACACACTAAAGAAACAACAACTCAAGGGAATAAATTGATCTAGTCAGTTATATAACAAGTCTTGATGACTTTTATGAAAGCAATTTAGAATTTTAACTTTGAAATCATGCTGGTTTTCATGATTCAAAAGTTAGTTTTCTTTTAATATTTCACCGTTGCTATAAAATACTTACACATTTTATGTAAAATAATACTTTGAACTAACAACTTTAAAGAATCAATCACTGGCATTTTCCTACATTACTTTGAAGATATGAACCAAAAACCTGCAGGGTACACTTCAAAAAGGTAGGCTCCTTTAACTTGCACTTCAAGCTTTTGGTCAATTGAATTGCTTTTACCAAACAAGACCTTTAATCAGACCGATCACATTGACTTAAAACTGGAAGCTGGAGCAGTTCTCAAGCTATAATCCTCTCTAAAACTTTTGAACAAGATTCCATCCCTCACCCCACACACATTGTAAATACAGTTATATATTGGGAGTATGTCAAAGGAGAACAGGGCACAAGAAAAGATGAGGGGCTTGGGTTCTGCTGGTATTTCATTGCTGCTCTGCTGAAGGCGATAGATCTTCGGTTGGTACCACCTGAAATTCTGGTGCTTTTGGCTGAAAGATCTCTGACACCCAGCCCTCATGCGTGGGGCAGAAGCCTTCCAGGTGTGAGAGGGGTGAAATCATGGCCCCAGCAAAGCTGACAGTGGCTCTGCCCTTCATTTCAGTGGTGGCAGCCTTTCCCTGGGCTTTGGCTCAGCACGATCCGCTCACATTCGTGACATAGAAGGATGCTCGGTATTAGTTGCAGCGGTAATTATACAGTTTGGTGCTCAAGAATTAACAGCGAGCAGGCACATGACTGCTCACTGAGCAGCAAAGGATTTATGCTCTTCTACTTGCAGGAAGATGAAATCATGCCTGTGAGATTTGACAAAAACTCCCTTATCTGGGTGGCTGCAGATGAGCCTATCAAGCATAACAGCTTCCTAAGCCCCAAAATTTTAGAGCTTTGCAGGGATCTTCCAATTTTCTGGCTGCGACCAACATATCCCAAAGGTAACATTTCTTTTATTTGAAAAGTATGTTATCCCTCCCTTCATCTAAATGCCTTTCCTACATCAGGTTTGCTACTGAAACTAGCACATCTGGGAAACCAGACTCTTTTCCTCCCTTGCCCACGCCTTCCTGGGCTTGTGCCAAGATTGTGGGTTTGGAGTTTATCCCCTAGATATTTTCCATCCTTGTATTTACTCAGACAATTTGCATAGCACAAGTGGGTGACTTGCTAGGAGATGAAACATTTCCAGAGAGGTCAGCCTCCTTCTAGAGAAGGATAAGACAACAGCTTAAACTAGTCCCTCAAATGTGCAGACAGCTGACACCAGGTAGCAGGAACACTGGCCAGGAATTGGGGAACCATAGCCTGTCCTGCTTTCTACCCTGCTTCCCCAGAGGAATTCAGTGGAGTGGAAGGAAAATGCTTTAAACCAGCCACCTGGTAGATGGTTTCTAGGATCCTGGGGGAGTCCCAGCTCTGAACTTGCCCATAGGCAAGCTTAGCAAAGATGTTCAGGAGTCATCAAGAAGATGGCAACTCCTCCAGGTAACTTCCAGGCCTAGAAGGAGAGAAAGCTCAAAAATATTTATTCCTCCTTGGTCCAGTTAATACCAGAACACTTGGGTGGAACAATGTGTGAAAGAAAAATTACCACATTTTAGAGCTCCTGTGGATCCAGGCTACCAATATTTTCCACTTTCCTTCATGATCTTGTATATCCCACTGGGCAACAAAAGAGCAGTATCAAGGCTGTCCACAACCAGATGTCCTTGAGAGCAGGGCACCATCCCACCATAAAAGCATTTTTAAAAAGTCAGATGTGTACAGCTGGTCTTGCTACTGCTGGGTTAGTATCAGTAACTACAGGCTGGGTCAGAAAAACCCCAACAAATCTCCTCATGCACATTTTGCCTCAAGGAGAGGAGGGAGCGGGGAAAGGCAGTCAGACTGCTTTGGACTGGCATTGGCTGCAGACACAACATAGGAAGGCAAGCAGCTCCCATGGCCATGCACACCAAGTTTGCCAAGGCACAATTCTGGCTTTCTCTCTGCCTTTCATCCTCTCCTTTTTTTAATATTTAAAGAAATCACTGAAGTATTAGGGAACTACAAGGACACACTGAAGGTAAGATTGTGCTCTGGTGATTATTTCTTCAGATAACCAAAGGAGAGAAATGAAGAGAAACAAACGCCAGTCAGAATCCAACTTGGATGAGGAAGACTTGGAAGCTGCTTCTGAAGAAATAAACTCCAGGTCCCGTACTGTGCAGCTGACTCAAGAGCTTGGCCACCAGGCTAATGAAAGCAGGCCAGTGGGACAAGAAACTGATCAAACATTTAATCCAGACAACCCATACAACGTAAGTATTTGCACTGTAATCTTCTTCCAGAGCCTGGGACTGTGTTGGATAGGTAACACTGGTAATGTGGGGCTTGTCTTTTTTTTTTTTAATCCATACAGTCTTCGCTTGTTCAGCTTTTCTAGGAAATAACAGAGTGGTAAAACACCTAAGAAGCTCAAAAATGTCTTCCCTCTGTCCTCTTCTCCCATTTTTCATTAGATTTCAGTCTGAAACAAGCACAAGTGCTTGAGGTCTCAAGGTTAAGGCAAGTTGATGCCAAGTTGCTTTTTAAGTCTTCCAGATCCATATGGAAACAGCACTGGAAATCTGACAAGGGTAGCACCTTCTAGAAACAAACCGAAGCTGGTCTTGATCAGACAGCTGAGCCCCATCATTTACTGTGTGAAGAGAGTCCAACAGCTAGGAACATGCTTTGCTCTCAAACAGAAATTAGTACCAGACATGACTGCTACGAACACAGCAGAAGTGTCTGGGTGCAAAAAGATAAAGGTCCAGCCAAATAAATCCAGCCAAATAAATTTCTTTCTCAGGCTCTTCTCTATGAGGTTAAGTAACCCTAGACTAGCAAGAACCTGACAGAAAACAATCTGTTTTGAGATGGCAGCAGTGGGTGGAGGATGACTGTCATAAAACTTGTTCTCACCCTTCAAGAAGCAGCAGCCCCCAGAAAGAGCAGAGGAGCCACCCCGCTGTGTCCCACACCTCTGCCGTGCTGCAGGAACACTGGCTGTGCAGGAGGCACCTTCCAGTCTGCTGCACCAGCGCCAGACAATTTACACCCATCATTTGGTGCAGCAGGAGTAAGTCATTTTAATACAACACTGTCACAAGATAAATGCCTCCTGCTTTGGAAGTAAGTCCCAGCTTTGACTTGACATTTATGCAACAGCAGGAGATCATTATACTGTGACAGCATTCTGCCGAGTTGACATCCCTTAATTAAACTTAATCACTCCAAATAAAGTGGATCTAAATCGACTCTCTCACGAGGTCAGTAAAACAGCAGTGGCACTGGAATGTAGCTTCTCCTCACAGCTACTAATGTGACCATCTCCATGAGGTCTGAACTGCCCTGCCTCTGGAGGCAGAACAACTGCCACAGGTCTGCTCTTCCAGCCAGAGGGCAGCCAGGCCAAATGGAGAACAGCCAGACAGATGCAGCCATCAGACTTCCCTCAGCCTGCAGGGTGGGATTCGCCTTCACCAATAGCTACAGCACCAGTGCCTATTGCCAGGCTTTCTCAGAGACATTGGGCTGACAAGGACCATTAATTATGCTCTTGGCCTTTCCTGAAGGATGAAATTAATCCTCCCTAGAGCTATTTCTCTTTACTCATTATAAGTGGAGTCTGGATGATGAGCTCAGGTGGAGTTCACGGTGCAGGTATCTGAATTCAAGGATGATGAATACTGACCAAGAAAACATCTTCCCTGCTCTCAGGACTGGGAAGGAGTTGCTGGAGTTCCTACAAACACCCAGCTGTCACTGGTGTCCTGTACAAGCCCAGACAAGGGGTGGCACCTTTTTTTGTTGTGCTGCTACTTTTTGAAAATGAAAAATGCTCAGGTAAAAAGCTGACTGGTACTTCAGCATTTATGCATTACTGCTGCTTTTCTTGAAATAACACCAATGGGCAAAGAACAGCCCAAGTTTCCAAAAGCAGAATTTCCAGTTGCCTTTTTTTCCGTAGAAATGAGGAAAGGAATTTTGAAGGGTAAAGGCTTTTAGGTATTTTGTGCATGCTTCACTCCATTTAACTCCTTACTGTCAGCCACAGAACAGGCAGAATTCTCACAGTCCACAATGCACCTAAGTGTCGTGGGGTGGGAGGGAAGGAACCAGACTGAGAGACAAGAGCCAAATCCTCAGAAAACTGCAGGGGATCAGAGGAATAGTTTCCTAAAAATGCTGTAAAAAACATTAAAATACAGAAACTAAAATTAATCATAAAAACGACATCATATATTTCAGGAATTCTCACCTACATGAAAGATTTGGGTAACTATCTTGAAATCTTTTCCATCACTAATATTGAAAGTTTGGGAGGAGTTTACTGTTGCTGGAGTTTTTGCAAGAATACAAATAATGAAGTTAGAGCTGCCTATTGTTCTTTCCATTTTACAAGGGTGATTGCACCAATTCTAGGCTTCTGCCAAAGAGAGCAAGACAAAAAAAAATAAATAAAGCAAGATGCATGGGTCATTTAGTGGGAGTTTTGTCAACTTCCACAGGCCCAAGACTGCAGGTTTTTCCCTTTGTGGGGTTAACAGGAGCACAGCGGTTAAATTCCGCTATTCCGTGACAATGAGAGCACCGGGGTGACAGTTAATATTTTGCATTCCAGCAGCTGGAAGGTGAAGGGATGGCTTTTGACCCCATGCTGGATCACCTGGGCGTGTGCTGCATTGAGTGCCGGCGAAGCTACACCCAGTGCCAGCGGATCTGCGAGCCCCTCATGGGCTACCACCCCTGGCCTTACAACTACCAGGGCTGCCGCACCGCCTGCCGCATCATCATGCCCTGCAGCTGGTGGGTTGCTCGTATCATGGGCGTCGTGTGAGAAAATCCCTTGAAGAATAAAAAAAATAAACAATCCAAAACTGGAGCCTTGACAAAATCAGCAGGAACACAATGAACGGGTAAAAGACTAAAACCAAAGCAGCGGTACCGATCCTGCCTTACAAAATCAGAGCTTGTTTTTCTGAACCAAAAGCAAGGTCAGATATTCCAACTGCAAATAAAAATCTCAAGTTAACGTTCCATTAGATTTACAAGAGGCAAGGGTATACTAGCACTTGCTGAATTAAAAAACTGAGACATCCCAAAAAAAGTATTAAACTTCGCTCACAATTGGTTTAGCAGTTCAGAAGCTTGCCCATACATCTAAATTCAGCCTTTCAAAACAAACTCCTCTCTTTCCAAGCTATATGTGAAAATTTATGTCCAATTAAGCAACTAGCTCAACTTGAACACTTGAGAGTGCCTTTAATCCATGTAGCTTACTTAAATAAATCACAAGTTAAGTTGCTCCCTGTTGCTATTCAGAGTTGCCAGGTCATTATGAATGGTTATAAACCAATTACAGCATACCTTTCCCACAAAGCTGCTCCAGGGGACACGGGAAAGCACACATTGTGTTAAATCGGAAACAAACAGCAGGAAAAGGGGCTGTGGAAGGGAATGTGCGTGGCCGCAGAATCAAAACCCTTCGCACATCCCAACATCAAAGAAGCCCCAGCATCAAGAATCCTGTATCCATGATACCACTGTAGTGTCTAACAAGTATCTGCTATCCAGCTACTACAGCAAAAGTATTTACATGCAGTTGCAGACCAAGGAGTCTCAAGACCCTTCAGAATCTACAACAGCCACTGTTATTTATAAATCCTTGAACTAGACACTTTTGACACAAGATTACAACCCCTCTTTATTTCACGTGGATAGCAGCCATTCACACCAGTTCCTTTAGCTTTGCTGAAGCTCACATCCCTTCCCCACAAGAAAAACTGTTTACCAGAAGGGAGGGGGGAAAAAAAGAGAAAGCCTTTTTTTTTCTCTCTCTCCTTTCTCACCTCACCCTTTTTGCTGAGGCAAACTCTGCAGTTATTGGGATTGATTCCATTATACATTAAATCTCTAAGGAAGGTACTAAGCTGAAATACTCTCAAACGTGGAACAACTTAGTATTTCTAGCCTAGAAATAGTGGTATTACACTGCTTTTATCCATACTATGCAGCTTGAACCCTACCACCAAGTTTATGGAGCCATCTACATCGTCTCTTTATTAACAAAACGGTTCAATTTTTCTTAAAGTTTGCTTTCTGGAGCATTCATTTTTGTGACTAAACAGCTCTTGAGATGTTGCAAGCCCAGTAATGTTATTAACGCTGCGTGACACACAGAAAAGAGGAATTAATTTGACATAATCGTGGCTTAAAGAAAATAAAGACAACCTCATGTGGAATGCTAAACTGCATATCTAAAAAGCAAAGTGTTAAATGAGAATAAGATGAGAATAGAATTCAGTATTTTGTTCTATTGTAGCTTTTTAGTATAAACTTCACCTTCCCTTAATCTGAAGGACAGACTTGCTTTGAAATATTTAAATTATAAACTTCTTAAAGTGGGATTTCAAGGCCTGTTAAATTTCAGTTTCTGCTTTTTAAACTGAAAATGACCTTGATCATTATGTTGTTTTAGAAGTACGTCTATCATATGCTTAGAAAAGTCAGTTTTCCTTTTTTTTTACTGCAGATTAAACAAACACATTAAAAAACCCCAGTTGCTTTCTGTGCTTTTTTCAATGTAGAAGGTGTAACAATTCTTCCACATATTCATTCAACAACTATCTGAAGAGGAAAAGAAGGACATCAGCAAGTGAAGCAAAGAGAGAGAAATGTGATTGTGTATATGTCAGAACTAGACTTTTGCATCTTGAGGCACTGCTTCTCTGTGTCCCCCAATAAAACAAACAGCCTCCTTCTTAAGACACAAAACCAACTTTCTTGTAGGCAATTTCCATGTTTACACATAGTTAACAACATTAATTCTTCCTTAACAAAAGCTTGTAACCATTTGTTTTCTATAGGCAGTCACAACGCATGTAAGAAGTAAAAAAAGCATCCTGCTCATGGATGTAGAGCTGTCACATATGGCACGTATGTATCGAGAACACAACTGTACACACCAAGCCACAAAAGCCCCAGTGACCATAACATTTACCTATTTCCAAAAGACAGGCAACAAAATGCCTTCTCCAACTCAAGCTTTTCAAGCAAACAAATTCCTATTTACCTTCATATCGGATTCAAGAGAGAAAAGTAAAGATCTTGTGCTGCAGGAAGGTTGGGAGAAAATCTTACTTCAGCCTAACATCTGATTTTGAAGGAAACTTCTGAGGAAACACAGGGACAGCAGTAAAACCAAAAAGCCAGCTGGGTGAAAAGATATTGTGATATCCCCTGGATTATGGCTCAGACTCCATCTCTAGCCAGCCACAGTGATCCTTTCACTACTGTACAGTATTTCCTACCAGTGTTAAAGTTTCTCAGTGCCATCACAAATGTACTACCTTGGCACACTAAAGAGGTTACAACATATCAGCATTTGGGGAAGTATAGAGCAGTACATGGAAGTGTATGTTCCTTGAATCTGACCCTGGGCCAGCAGAAAACAGCTGAAAGCCTTCCTTTGACCAAAGTTTAGGGAAGGAGAAGAGGAATGAGTTTGTCATCAACACTCTCCCACCACAGGTGGGTGGATGTTTGTCAGCACTGCAGTTCCACTATCCTTAAAACTTAATTACCCATGTGATTTTACTAGGAGGATTAGAATGGCAGAGGAGATTAGAGCAGAAAAAGGGGATAAATTCAGGCTGGTGAAAAAGAGACAGAAAACAGGGAGCAATCCCATATGGTTAGAGATTGAAAGCCGGTGATGGGAAGGCAGGAGTCTTTTCTCTAAATCTACAGTTCTCTTTCTCCCCACTTAAAACACATGAACCCTTTGTCCTTTTTCATACAGGAATCACCCTCCACTTGTATCTATACTCAGAAAGCAAAACATAAGCTGGGAGGCATGGCAGGCGGACAATGTGGCTTCTACCTCCTATGTAACAACTCATCCCTACTGCAGCACAAAAAAAATTCCAAGAAAGTTTCAGTGAAGAACAGACTAATCACTTGTTCCATGCAGTGTAGGAAAAAAAAAAAAAAGTAGTGAAGCATAAAACTACAGTTGGCAATGAACTGATTGCTGATTGACATGTCTGGGTGGACAGAATCTCTGCTCCTGAACCAGGAGCACCATCTTCTGCTTCTGAGAGGCTCACCTGGCCTTTTACAAACACACATCTACAAACTGGGCTTTCACAAGCACATACACCAGAGATGAGATAGGCAGCCTTAACCTGCTGCAGCCATCTTCCTTGAGAGCAGGAGCAGAGAGCAATCCCATCTATGGTATTAAATGGGAACTGTTACATCTTGCTGTCCTGTTCCCGTATTTGCATCAGTACAAATCAGAGCACAGAGGTTAAACTGCCTTGGTCTTCCAGGCATTTCTATCTACAGATGACCAAAAGGCTTGGGGAAAAAAACCCTCAAGCAGTTTGAACACAATTAAAAAACATCATCCACTGTGTCCTTGCAGGCAGTTCTCTTCCTCCAGCCAACTCATTAGCCGTGCTGCTACATAGACCACTCACCCTCTCCAGCCCCAAAGGAAATTCCCTTTGTCACTGGTTTTCTTCAGAGCCACTATTCAACACCCAGCTACCACTAGCATTCTCTTGATCTGCAGCTTCTGGTACCATTTTGTGTGTGTGTTTTGACAAGAACAAAATAATACTGTTCACAAAGTTCATGAAGCACCTTCCCCCAAGCTTTCCAAGGAAATTTTGCCTACTTATTTAATCCATTCCTTTCCAAACAAAAAACCCAACACTTCTCCCCACCCCCACACATATTCCCCTCTGCCTGTAAGGCAACGAGACCCACCATTATTGATTAACCTAAACTTGAAGGAGGAACACACACAGGTTATCTGTGCTCAGAAACATGATGGAATTATGTCTAGACCTGCACACTTGGGTTTACAGGATTGAGATGGACAGGGAGCTCTACCACTTGATTGCTACAAGTTTTAGCCTGAAGCTAAAGCATTATATTTGCATTACATATGCCTCAAGAGTACATAAGTAGCAATGCATTCTATTTTACTTTTTGCCTTAAGCTAAGTGAATTGAATCTCAAAGCAGTGAAACAGTATCCACTTAATACAATAATATATTGTGTTTATCTGCCATAATACTCCCATGGTCTTTCAGTAAGTGAAAGACAGAGGAACCTCTGCTATGTTCTCTTCAGTAAGTAAGAGCAACTTGATTGGCAGAAAACATCTTCAAATTACTTTTTAATTTCTATTTAAGAGATTTTTACCTAGGCTTTTCCCCACAGCAAGCCTTTGCTAAGCTCTGTTAAGTACTCTGAATGACATTTATAAGGCAAGGCTAGCCAAGAGACAAGAACCCAATTCTGTGACAAAGTGAAGCACTCAGACATTTGTCTTCCTTCTACATTAAAAAGGAAGAAATGCTTTTGTGCATAAATAAAAAGCAGCAAAGCACTTATGTGGGAGAATGGAGTTCAAGTACCTATTCCAAATCAAATCAACTCCAATGTTAGCATCCCATATGGATGGGCAAATGCTCTACATATTAAGCAACCAGCTACTCAGAATTCTCTGAAGGTCAAGAAAAGCCTCACACCAAAGCTAAAAAATCTTCACTGAAACATGTCCCAAGTATATGCTTTGAGAAACTCTTCCAGGAAGCAGACACTGTTCAGTAAATGTCAAGAGGTAAGGCACACAAAACTCTTCCTAAATCCAATCCACCTCGGTTCATTGCATTCAAATAGCATGGTAACAATTCAGTTCTGAAGGTTATCAAATTTGAGCTTTGAAAAACATGTCTCAATTCTGAAGCCAGAAGTGATGCAAAAGAAACCACTGCCCAGCCTGCACTGCAGGATAATCATGATCTCAGTGCATCAAGAAACTGCAATTACATCAGGACTTGTAGTCATAGTCTACATACACAAAAACCCTCTCTTTTTAACATTTGTGAGATTTTAAAGTCTTGGTATCTCTCTACTGCACAGGCACAGTAACAATAGTGGGAAAGAAGTCACTGCACTCTCCCAGCATGACTGCAAAATCTAGGTTCCTATTCCTCAGGAGGAACAGAATATATCCTTCCTTCCTCCTCTTTAATTTTCAATCATCATTTAATACCTAACAGCTGCAGACTTCACTCATCCTATTAAAAACACCTGTTCTAACAGCCTTTCTATTTTACCAAGCTCATCCAATTGACACTGTAGGAAAATAACGCGTCCAATACAAAGACAACAGGCAGAATAACAAACTATCTGGAAAACCCCACATAATTAGGAAAGCAAGGAAAAGCAGCAAACTTTAAACAGTATCCAATGGGTCACAATGAATGAAGTGGCTTTCATGTGCTGTCAGTATTTGCAATTCAGGGTGTTTCTATGATGACAGAACATTTGGCTATCTCTGAATTCCCAAGAGACAGTGGCACATGGATGAGGCACGTTTAGCACAATTTTCTGAGTTCAACTCTCATGGAAGCACAGAGAGGCTGAGGTTGGAAGGCACCCCTGGAAGTGAGCTTGTCCAACCCCCTCGCTCAAGGAAGGGCATCTTGAGCCAGGTGCCCAGGAGCATATCCAGATGGTTTTTGACAATCTCTAGGTCCCTGCAAACCTGTATTCAGGAAGTACAAGCACAGACAGTACATAGATTCTCAATCCCTTTCCTCTGTTGTTATTTACAATTTGATCATGACAATAAAACTGCACTGATGGAAACAATTAAGGACATTCAAGTTGTTCTTTCTAGTATTCAGAAATTACATAACTTGAAGCAACTGCTCCCTGGCTTTGATTCCAGGTAATTTTATTTTGAATTTAAAAGGCAGACAGAGGACCTACTTTTCTGTAAAAATTTCCAGTCACAACAAATTTGCTATCTTCCACGACTGTGACTACAGTTAAACTTATCACACAGGTGGAAGGACTCCAAAGTGGGTATTTTGTGTCTGCATCAAGCATAGTGATCTCATCTTCTTCACTGAATGCACATTTTGCTCCTACACATGGCCAGCTTTTCTTTTGAAGCAGTAGTCACATCCTTACCTTATCCTTACCGACATGCTTTAAGTGATTCCTCTATCAAAAAACAATATTAAAAATGAAATAAAGCAGCTTCCTTATAGAAAAAGTTGTATTTACAGCTTTATTTAGCAGAGTTAAGGAGCAAACAATCTTAACACTGTTGTGAGAAGTGTTTTTACCCAAAATTGCCAAGATCTAATAAGTTATTGAACAGAAATACCAAGTGTAAGGCAATAATCCTGACCAGCCATTAGAGATCACCCTATCCCAAAGAGCAGAGCTGATAAAGGTGGTAGAAAATTTGGACTGATGGACTCAATTCCCAGAAATTAAGACAGAGATGACAAAAATAGGGTTCCACTCTTGAGTATATCTTTAAGATCTGCAGATGAAGGAATTTCTAAAGCACGCAAAATGTACAGACAATTCCTGTTTTTAAGGGAACATTCAGTGCTTTGAATCCAAGAATGCTATGTCCATACATAGTGGTCAGTACATGACTATGGCAACACATGGATGGTAAAGATCAGAAACAGGATTAGAATTTTTTCCATTCCACGTCATCAGGAGGATTTACTTCTACCTTCCTTTTACCAACATCAGACCAGTTGGTGCTCAGAACTGTGCCACCCGACTCCATCTGCAATATGAGAGAGAGCTTGTTTAGTTTGCTGAGAATTCTAGTAATATAAAACCCACATTTCCTACAGCAAACTTCAAAGAGTACTTATTATACAGAAATTGTGTACCTATGAAATAAAATTTGACAGAGCCATCATTCCATAATCTCCAGTCCAACAGTACTTTTATCTCTACTGGACACAGTGAGATGCGGCTTCATTAACAAGAAGCTTTTAAAGGGCTGGTCACGTTCTTGCCTGTGATGACTACAAATTAAACTAGATTCAGGCAATCATGAGGAATTTGATCCTTTCACCCCTGGCAAGTCTTCAAGCTCTACATGAGCCAAACCTCTACTTCCTTTGATAACACTGACTGAAACAAAGAGACCAGTGACAAAGCACAACCTTGGACTTAAAGAGTCACATTCATTAGCGAACAGCCCTGTAGCTTTCAGTGAGAGTATCTGTACCAGTACCACCAACAGAACCATGGCCAAAATTTATTCATTTATAGGCCCAAAATTTTGGTAATGGAGGCTTTTCCCAACATATGCAAAGTTTAGTAAATTGTATCAGTGTGCAAAAGTCACACATTTCTTCAGAGGAAAGAATGAAGACTTACGAATGATTTGTTCATGGCACGTTTTACTTCATCTGTACCATCTGAATAAATTTGCTGGAAGAGTTTATTTAAAGCAGCATCTCCTTCTAACTTCTCATTTTTCTCCTCTTCTTTGATCTCAACTACCAGTTTGTCCCAGTTCCTTGTATAGTGAGACGATGATGGGTATAAGTGCTGGGTATCTGCAAAGAGAAGTGTGAGTTAACAAAGCGTTTTCTCACGACTTTGAGAGCGGCAGAGAACACAGACACATGGACCTGATGAATCAGAGATGATAATGGGACATGAAAATGCAAATGGACTTCTCCAACTGATGAAAGCATTGCAGTAACAAAAACAAAGGAAACTAAGAAATGCAGAAGTTTATTTTTAGGTAAACAGAGTTATGTAATTTTGTTATCCAACACACACAAAAAAAGGTGGCCAACAGAAACACAGATAATTTATATCAAAATGATGCAAAAGATATTGGCTGACAGAAAAAAAACCCCAAACAGCAGCCTAGAGCCATAGAATAAGTTAAGCTAAATAAAAAAATATATCTGAAATCAGTAAATCAAGAAATTCAAATTTTGTCAAAGACAGGATGTTTATTTGTATTGAAAAACTCCAACGTATAAGTTTCCAAGAGAAATCCAATACTTAAGCAACAGGTCATATAACATAACTACTGCTGTCCTGGGTCTGGCCAGGACAGAGTTAATTTTCTGCAGTAGTGGTGAGGGGTGGGGCTCGAAGCTCTGTGGGCACGGCCAGGAAAATACTCTACACCAGGGCCGATCATTTCGCGGGAGGGAGTAAGGGACTGGCATCCTAGAAGAAGGGCAGGGCTTCCAGTCAAGAAAACGGTGTGGGGAGGAAGAAGCCATCCATCATTATCACCCGGGGTCCACTGGAGCCATTTTGCATGTAAATCACTCTCTTTTGTAGCCTTTTGTTATTAATGTTGTTGCTGTTACTGTTTGTTTTCTAATTTAATTGATATTTCCAGTAAACTGTTTTAATCTCAACCCTTCACCTATTGTGCCTCCAAGTCTCAACTCCATCCCACTTCTCCCAAGGACAGTGAGACTGTGACAGTGTCCTTTGGGAGAATCGTAGTGGGGCACTGATTTGGGAGGTACTATTCCTAAACCACAACACACACGCTTAACAGCATGCAGAACTGCAAAAAGGGACCCAAACAGATAAGAAGAAATACTGACAAGCATATACCCTTATACCAATTCATCAGATTAGCAGAAGTTATGACTAAATTTAATTACTATGTTTCACGAATGGCTTGCAGACTTTCTGTCAACTCTTGGCAGTGAAAACAAGACTATTAGGCTTTTCATTGCACATATGAAGCTGTGATTTTATAAACAATATTTAATGCAAAACTATTAATAACTGTAACTCACTCAATACAAATAAACTATTTGACACTTAATAGTTCAGAGAACAAACCTGGTGTAAATTGTTTTAACTTAGGAGAATCTCCCTGGCCCTCCAGTTTCTCCCATCTTACAGCCTCTGGCTTCTTCATTTTTATCTCAACCTACAAAACACAAGACAAAGAACAAATTAATGCAGATGCAAACAGTTCAGCCAAGCAGTTCCAAAGCAGCTGGATCCTGTAGCTGTAAGAAAATACATACATTTGGTTTTATAAAGAGAGTCTCTAATACGAAGGCTGTGTCACAGCCAAATTCAGCTACCTTACAAGATGAAACACTCCAGTTCAAGTCACACATCAAACAAGCTCGCAAGTGCCTGCCCAGCTTTTGTATCAGACCTCTACCTTTTTGTTTAGGACCACTTCACTTTCTTTTGCTTACTATTCGTTTCATTCTTTTTGCAAATGATGGCATCCCAAAAGTAATGATCAGTCCCAATGTCTCTACACTGCCAGGCTCCAAGGTATTGCCTTTCAAGCATCCCTTTCTTGGCAGTCAGCTCTAATAAGCAGCAGCTTTGAAAGACTACAAAATCCAACTTTATCTAAGTTTACATTTCATTTACCAAAAAATTCCATGTTTGATGTGTAGTACACAAACCAGAGAAACACCCTGGGACTATGCAGATCTTCCCACTGGAGAAATTCAGAAGCTGTACTCATTTGGTTCAATGAACAAACACTGCTATGGAGAAAATTGTCGAGTATTCATTGACAAAACTAGCAATTAAAAATGGATGTGGTTGCAATTATCATAGGAGAAACAAAATTAAGTGAAGTATGTCATGCCCTATTCACAACTTCACACAATCCCTTTAGACAACCATATGAAATGTTTTTTTCATAATTAACCTTCTCCTTTGGTTACAGGGTTACAAAGTTGCAAAACAATGTCTGCAAAACAAGGACTGTCTAATGTCACTCCAATTCACTGAAGGAGATGTCACGGAGTTCATACCATGCCATTAATTAACTGAAATCAGTGCTTGCCAAACTTCAGTGCTTCCTGATTTGTGAACAGCTCAGCAGAAGCAAGTTCTCAGTTCTACCTAAAGCCACGACTACCTGGGGATCCCTGCAGACCCAAGAACAAAGGCACCACTGTAAAAGCTAACCTGAGATTCAAACAGCAAGCTCATTGCACAGAATTATGTTGACCTGAAATTTGAAGTTTATTTAATTCATTGTTCAAATCAATCACTGGTAAGCAACAGACTGAGGTATCTTACCAAAATAATAATAAAGGCTCATTGAAGTTTCAATGCTTCTATGTTTGCAATCAGGATGAATTTCAGAAACAGAATATTCAGTTATGAATGTTTCTTTTTATTTTTTATCCCTCAAGAAGCTACAAATTCCCAAGATAAGCTTAAATGCATACTTTCCACCACTAACACGTACTGAGAACAACAGAAAATTTAAGATAAGAGGCATGAAATGTCCTTCAAAGCACAGGACAGCTTCAGTAAACTTAAATCCAACACCCACATGTATCTGATTTCCTACTCTCTGCATCCGTTGGATTTTTCATTATTTTCAGCCACTTTACAAGTCACAAATTAGGCATCAGAGTATCTGTTTTTAAAATAACATCAGAGAATCAAAAATAACCAAACAAAATCAAAATGCTGTTAGCCTGGATGACCAAGCTACCATCCCAAAAAAGGCCTGTATTCCAGAGTTTAATACCACAATCTGTAAGGACGTGGAGATTTCTGTTAAACTATGCAGAAGAATTATTCTTCAGCAAAACAAAAAAAGTCAGTAAAGCTACCTCCACCAGTCTCTTTTAAAAACATTTTGAAAATTGCAACCAAAGTTCATTTTTTAGCATCTACACTCATAAATCTAATGCTCTGTGATTAGCTTAAGGAAGCAAAAACTATTTGAATATCTACATATAAGACACTCAGGCAGTTCCACAAGTGGCAGAACTAGCAGGTTTTTTTTCCCCAGTGGATTTGGATCTCCTGAGCCAAACATTTAAGTTAATTAGCTACTTACAAAGGAACTAATTAGTTACAAGTGAAACATGAGTATTAATTTAAAACCACTCTCCTCTGTTTCTTATATAAACTCTTCTCAACCTGAGGAGACTCTATTATCAATTGAGCTGTGCATTTCAGTTGAGGCTCTAATGTTAAGATTTTATACTCTATTTATTAGTGCATCCCCCAACATGTTTTAGGGGAGGGGGAAAAAAAAAGCAGATGCTTGATACTGAAACTGGTCTCTTCTATCCTCTTGAATTTCTCTCTTGCCCTTACACTTCAGGCTTTCCACCAACACCTTCCAGTATCTCTAACACAGATTATGTCACCCACACCAAAAATGACCTCTAATGCAATATAGTGCTTGATGTGAGTTACTAAGCATGGTCTTTTTTCTTCTCACAATATAATCCTCCTCAAGGAGCCCTTATAAAGACTATGGGCTAACAGTCCTTTGGCTATTCATCACAGTACTCTGCCCATGCATAAAAAGAAGAAAATAAGAAAGAACTTTAGTTTTGCCGCTCCAGTAACCCCCCTTCTTCTTTCCTCATCTGCTGGCTCTTACATTTTCCTCTCTGAAACTGTCCCTAAACCAGTACTGCACGATATACATCCCTAAGGAGAAGCCAATGACACAAACTAATTCCCAGTGTAAGATGCAGATTTCTTAACTCTAAACCATTTCAACCCTGCCAAGCTGGAAGTGCACAGAGCTGAAGAACTGAGACAGAATATATTTCTGACATGATTAAACTTCTACTCTGTCTACTACATCCACTTCAATTGAAGTTACTCATTAGGCGAAGTGGCAGGCTGGAGCAAAGCTAGGGAAATCATTAACTTCACACCATTATACAACCACATTTTCCAAAAATATAAAGCTATAAAGTTCTGTGAAGGCACATGTTTCTTCAGCTTGAGAGCTCTATTTGATCTAAGAAAGAACAATTTTGTGAGTCCCAATTACATGCACAAATGGCAATAAATGCATTTTAATGAAGGTTTTAGTACAGATACTGATAGCTATCACACAGAAAAGTAACACATCAGCACAGACATTTGTGTCACATCTAGCAAACAAGTACTGTTAGCTTTTTCCTCTCCTTTGAAAAAAATTCATTTGGGCAAGAGAAATACATCAACACTTTGCCAACTACTTTGATTCAACATTTATATTTCATAAAACGTATGCCTGTGTGCCTTGTGCCAACTTTAGTATATAAGACAGGAAAATTTAACTGCAAATTAAACACTCTGCATGCCACTTAAGGATAAGCCTAACTCCTCAGTTTCTCCTTGTAGCTCAAGGCACCTGACCATCTTGGCAGCCTTCTGCTGGGACTTGCTTCACTACATCAGTGCCTTTCTTGCACTGGTAAGCCTACAATGGGACATGGTACTCCAGATCTATAAAAAATCCCAATGCGGACATAATTCGCTTTCTTTTTAAAGTCCCTTGTGGTTTGGGTTCAAAGAGAGCAAAGCAAAAAGGAAAAAACATTCTGAGAGTATTTCATGCACTAATTCTTTGAAATACCATCCTAAGAGAAACCTACCCCTCTGAGAAGAGGGTCAAATGAGGGATTTATTGTCTAGAAGAAACACCACCCACAGTGAAAGGACACAGGTAAATTTCTGCTCAGAGTTTTCTAGTCACAAAAGTAATCAATTTTTTAAAGCCTACCAGAGATTTGGACACGCTTGTTTGTGGCTTAATGCAAGTGCTAGCTATCAGAAAAGACACCACAGTTACTCTCAAAAGTTATTCTGAACCATTTCATTGATAGCATAAAAATAAAACACCACCTTTCGTTAAGATGACTGGCATAAAAGAGCATTTTATCCAGTTTTAAGAAATAATTCCTCCCCTTTGGTAAAGATAAACACAACACTACTTAGCCAACATTTATTTTCTAGGTAGATACTGTTAAAAAAAACCCTCCAATGAACTCGATTTCACTTGAACTTACATTCTGGGAAAGGCAGGTCAGTCTAACTGAGATACATTAAAAGAGGAAGAATTTTTATCTTCCACCCTAAAAGGAGATTCTGGTGTCCATTGAAAAATTGCAAGGGTTTTTTCTTTTTTCTAATTTCTACTGTGTAGAAATACACAGTAAACTCTGTATTTTACAATCCGTGGTAAGGGAAAGTTCATTTACCACTGGCAAATTTCTGACCAGATGGATGAAGGAAACCAGGCAAAGCTTAAGCAACAGTCCAGCCATTAATTTTAAGACACAGCAAAAATACCCAAAAATACCCTTTTCAGGTCCGGTGTTCTGCTGTATCAAACACATAAAAACAAGAATTCAGTGTTTCTAATCAACTACTTTGTTATTTACTGAACTACTGACTGCCTTCTCTGAGTCATAAATTTTAAGTGCTTAGAGTTGTCCTTTTGTGATCATCTCATGAATTTTGGAGGATGAAATAGAACAATCTTCTAAAAATATAAGACCTATCCAAATGTACCTCTTAAGAGCACATGTGCCTGCAGTTTTGGTGTCCTAATTATTCAAACACCTTTTATATATTGCTTGTAGTCTAAATTCCAAGCTTTTTGGTCCATAACTTTAAACAAAACATATTAAGATGAAAATAATTCTACAGTGTTATCACATACAAATGATAATTAAGAAATTTATTCTATAGGGAGTATACTGCGACAGAAGGGATTTATTCAGTTTTTTTGCCAGCTATGTACTATGGGGAACGGAGGGAAAAAGGTTGAAGTTTCCTCTGACTGGTATTACATAGCCAACACAAAATTTTTGAATTTTAGAGAAGCTAGCAACACAGATCATTCTGGTATTCTAAAGCTATTTGTCACTTTATTCTCCATGTAAACCATCATTATTCCAATAGTTCTCAAGACAGAAACTCCCTTATGTATCGTTTTCTTTTATGCACTTATATAAAGCATGGGCACTGACTTATATGCATGTATAAAATAGTTCTTAGAGTATTAGCAAGTTTAAATCTGTCTCACATCCATCTTCATTCATACAGAAGGAAAAGAATAAAATCAAACATTGTTAAATAAGTATAAATATCACACCAATCACAGTGAAGGTTTCTATATGCTATATCCAAGAAATTAGTCCAACTAGCCCTGCCTAAAAGATGCAATAAATTTCAGAAAATTATCCATTCATCTTAAATATTAGTTTATAATTTGCAGAAAATTCTCAAGAATATACATGGGAGATAGCAATCTGCATTAAACCCCCACAGAAAAAACAAGCACACCAGAGCAGCCAAGTCTGCATGCAAATGCCTACAACCAATTTAATCCAAGCACCCTAAACAGGAAAGTATCTTTTAAGGATCAGACTGCAACAGTAAGACCCAACTTCAGTTCAAATAAATCTGTTCCTCTGTTTATCTATTTGTGTACATTTGCCTCTGAATAGAGGCCCTGATGACAGTCCAAGAGTGTGTGAAACAGTTCCACTCTTTACCTTCTGCCTTACATTCAGCAACAGGCATCAGTTCCAGTTAGCTTCACAGGCTATTTCAGCATTTGCAAAGCAAAATATTGGTTCAAGGAAAAAACCAACATTCCACTGATGTACACAACCATATTCTTGGCATGAAGCTGCTGAGAGTGTGCTTCTACCTCAGACATCTCTACTAAGCAACAAATGTCAACTGTAAAAGAGGCTGACGCTTTCCAAAACCTCCCCAGTTTGCAGCACAACTCTGATCTCTAATTAAAGGACAGTTCTGGGGTAAAGAAACCACTTTTTAGCAGATTTTCAAATGGCTCTACACTGCCGCAAGTCATTACTTGCAAGAAGCCCAAGGCACTACAAACTGAAAAAATCACAGTAATTGCCCTCAGTCTATCTGCAGATAGAGGGAAAACCAGAAAGCACTACCTCAGGTTTCTTTCAAGGTCATAAGCACACATGCTAAAAGTACATAGTCATTTTCACTCTCTTCCTCTAAGTCTGAGGAGAAGAAAACCACCTAGAAATCACCAGAAGACCTACAGAAACAGCTCATGTTACACAAGTTTCCAGGACAACACTGCATCCCCTGGAATCCCAAATACACTGACTGACATACTGAGCAGAAGAGGGAAAAGAAAAATGGTTGATTGTGGATGTTTAGTAACAGCAGAAATCCTTACACTATTTGTACGTTTCTGCTTTCCTGACATATTTTCTGGACAGATACAAATTGACTAGTTTTTTCTTAAACATATTTAGTCACCCATTTAATTTTTTATGCCTTTTTCTTTCTATGAAGGGAGCAGGATGACAGCAAGCACACTGAGGCACAGGATAATTGCACCCCGGCAACTTGCAGAGAGCAAACGCAATCCAGCCTTTGCATTTTGGCTCCCTCTTCTGGCAAGACGTAAAAAACCAAGCAGCACCAACTCCAGGTGCCTTCCTCTGGTGAAATGCTGAATGCCACACGGTTTTTTCAAGCTTCCATTTGTAAGACACATCTCAAATTTCTACACTGCTTTTAGGAGCAGCTGTTACTTTTTGCTTGATCAGACTGCTACAGTCAGAAACCTCTGACAGAGGAGGAGTACAATCAGTAACATCAATTGATCTAGTTATGATCTGTCAATTGATCTAGTTATGATCTATCAGCTGTGCTGTTAATGTACAAAATGCTGTGCAGATATAGCAGTACCTGCAAGAGAAGGGCTCAGTTCAGTGGTATTCAGCACTTCCTAACACAAACATTAACCTGAGTCTTTAGGCCCTCAGAATTAAATGCTGCACAACAAGAAGCAACTCTAAGTAACTTGCCACTGAATGTGAGCAGGAACCACGATCAACTCAAAGCTGAATTTGCCAGCAGTGTTATCCATTAAACAGCAAGTAAATTTTCTCATTAGGTTTAAAAAAAAAAGGCTTCAAAAGTATGGCAGTAATAGATACAGTCACTATTAAAGGCAGCCTGTATCACCTGTAAAACTGTTGACAATTGGAGAATATAAAATACTGGAGGATGCATGAAAACAAATTTAAGATTTTATCTGAAAACTGGACTTCATCCACATGTTATGCTGTTCTTGAGATGGCATCAAATATTTTACATCTTCTAGTTCACAGCTTGAAGTCAAAGTCTGCAGATGACAAACACTAATTTATTCCTGCTCCAACAGAAACTATTAAAACAGTTCAAAACATCTATGGTATGCTACCACTGTAACACTTGCTAGTCCTTGCTAGCTTTTCTCCAAACAGACTTTGTATCTCAGAGCTTGACACACCATGGATTGATAGAAAGGTATAATTTTCATTTCCTTGCTGGGAAAAAAACAATCCTTATGTTAGCAATCATATTTTTCACCACTGTCAAAACTCCTGAAAGAACCAATTCAGGAGTCTGTGAGTTCTGTCTGCTCTTTGCAGTCACTTTAGAATTTGTAGTTCTGCAAACACAGTTAAGGCTGTTTTCTCCTCCTGAATTTGCATCTTTACCATCGTGCCTTTGCATGTGACAAGTGATGCTGAATTTCAAGCAGTACTGGGGAAACCTGCTACAGCTCTGCTTAGTTCCAAAACACGCAGGAGTGTTCTACTCTCTGCAAGTTCTGCTGTTTTATTCTCTATCCAATACATTTTTTAGTTGTACAAAGTCCATGGACCCAACTAACCCACCACACAGCCTGCTCATACATTCCACTGCTTCCTCATATATTTGCTCATATAAGTGAAAAAGAAAGGCCAGTCTTTGTTGCCCAGTGATGGCTCTATGATTCTAGTGGCAACATGGTCCACAGATTCAAAGCAGCAGCACAAAATAAAGCAGTGTGAACAAATCAAGTTCTTATCACCTGAAGTTACTAATCCACAGGAATAGATCTGTTTCTACCCCATGAAAACTCAGCTTCTTTAGGAATGCACAGTAACAAGTTCATGTAATTGGGAAGATAATGAGATTATGTCTCTCTTTCCAAGTCCTTACAAAACGACTTCATGTAAATAGTACAAAATAATATGTGAATGGTTTGAGAAGTTTTAATCAGTAAGATGAATTTACTCTAAGTACTATCTGCCTATTTTCCACGCTGCTCATAAAACTCAAGTATATACACAAAGCTAAGAAAAGAAAACTGAATTTCTGGTAATCATTCCCCCTTAAAGCTCTTAATATTTTTCTAAAGAAAATATTATACTATCATTCTAAACCTGCAAAGAAGTCTTTGCATACTTAACATAGAGCTGCTTTTAACTTTTTTTTTCTTCCAGACTCCATCTGGTGGTCAGAACAAGAACCAGCTGGGGCTTGGTTTCAATTGTATTCCTTCACTACGCCCTCACAGACAGCTTTACACTACTCCTTTCTGCAAAAGGAGACTGGATATGCTTAAGCCCCGACTTCTGCAGTTAGAACACCTTCTGTGCTACCTCTTACCCATTTCGTCTCAAAAATACTCTCTCACAAGTATTTAGGACCAATAGCATTTGAAAATAAATGAAAAAAATTTACAGACACTGCCTGAATATGACTCAGGCTTTCACCCCAGTTTTGGAGCCTCAAAGTAAACCAGGAGGTGCACTACTAGAGATTATTTCAGAGATGAGCCCAGGCTAGAGATGGCAGTGTGGAAAAGACAAAGTCAAGTGAATTTCACAGTGCTCAGTTCATGCAGATACTTCCTAAGAAAGTGATGGTAACCTTCAGGACAAAATGAAAAGTATAACACAAGCTAGGTAAGAACATAAAGAAAACAGGACCTCACAGCTACTCCTCCTGACAAGGTCCATCCTCATTCCACTCAAATGTAAACAAATAGTAATGGACTACCAGATCTTCTACACACTTTGAACCATGTAAGCTCTTACACTGCAGGGAGATAAGTAAAGTGCTCAACCACACAGCCTGCCCAGGTTTCTTTGTACAAGGGGTGGAAAAACAAGACCAACTTTCTGTGGTGATCCTCTCATGCCATCCTCAAGTCCCCCTTTCATGAAATGATGCAAGGATTATTATAGGTACCTTTCTGAGAATAGAACAGGTAAAATGGAACATGAGTACCCAAGAGAATTTCCATAAGCTCTGCAGAACCACTGCTGAAATACAAGAGAAGAACTGACATCACATTCCAGCACTGGGGATTCAGGTTTGGCTCTGTGGACACAGCAGATGTCTGTCTATCCATTATGCCAACAAGAAAAGCTATGCCAGACCACTGTTTCTTATTTTTCTATACTTGTAATATAAAAGAAGCAAAATGCTGAGACAGAAGCATGCCCTCACACCAGGCCATTTTCAAGTGTCCTTAGGCATGTACTATTTCCAGGAACAGCATGGAACAGCATGGAATCCACTCTTGAAATGCCACAGACACTTAACTGCATGGTTAACCTTTACCAGCGAGAAGCCATGAAAGGGTAGAGAACAATTTCACTGAAATCTTCCAAGTCTGACTTTTATTTCTTGGGCACACAAAGATAACAATGCTTCACCAGGCAAGACTGGCTCCTGAAGGTTTTGTAAAAGGGTGGTCATGCTTTCCTAATATCTGCATTTTAATAGTAAAGATCAGAGTCTTCCTTCTCTAGCAACAAGTAAAAGAATCCTCAACATACCTCTGTCATTTGCATTTCAATAAGCACCATCATATTACTATTTCTGATATTTGCACAAGTTTAGAAAGCCTCCCATCAGCTGAAAGACACCTTGAAGAAAGAAAAAGCATTTCTATAGGAAAAGCAAGGTATTATGACTGTTGCGAAGAGACAAGACAATAGAAGAGAAACATTTTCAGGATTGCAACATTCAAAGAAACAATTTACACTTTAAGAAGCTTACCTTTGTTGAAAGCACTTTAAATGTACTTTGCTCTGGCACTATAGAATGAAGAAGATCAAGCTTTAAGTTGAAGTCTTCACCTGATGGAAGTCTCACTGATGCATTCATCTGTTAAAAGTTGAAAACACGTCTCTGGTCATCTTTGACAGTGATGCCTAGAGAGGCTGCCTGGAACTTAAGGCATCAACAGCAGTTCCATTTTCAAGTAAAGGACAGCCACTTACCACAGAGATTAAGTGATTAAATTAATATAAATTCAGACCATTCCATTACACTACTGCATTTTTGGACAAGATGTTTCTAAGATATACTAGAAAATGAACAGAAGATTTCAGTTCTTGCTACACGTACTCAAAAACCCTACAATCTCGCCAGCTTGATTTGAAGCCTTTAGGGAAGGAATTATACAACAAATGGAGTATCAAAATATTAATAATGGAACATGAAAACAGTCTGCAGCTTCTCTTCTAATACAAGCAAACTACAGAGCAAGTGCTCAGACTATTTTAACAACCTAAAGCAGTTAAAAATAACCAAGTACTTCTGGTATTTCATGAAGTATCAAGTTAGTTGAGAAGAAGAACCTAACTCTTCAATATAGTCAGCTAAATTAAACATGAAAATCATTGGTACAACATAGGGTATTTCATTAAAGAGATTACTGTACTTCCTTAAGAACACATTTTTCTGCCACAATTTTAGTGGTGCCAAAAAGAAGAAAAACCCACCCACCAATATTCAGTCTATTTCTGTAACTGTCCTAGAGCAAAATATGACTCATTCATACCTGTTTTGAGAACACCTTGTTTCTGCCCAGTCCCACTCCAGATGGACATATAGTTCAATGCTTATATCCAAATCACTTCCTCCCCCTCCCCTCCACACAGGCAGCTGAAACCCAGATGTTCCCTTGCAGCATGCACACCTCACACTGCTTGTGCCTAAGTCCTATGGACACTGCTGTGGCCACAGATCCCCAGTCACCTGACTGGGCAAACACTCATGTGCAGCACAACTGTACAGAAGAGAAGCTCAGGCAGAACAGCTCCCACCCTATTCTCTTCATGCTACTGCAGTACATAATGTTCACTGGCTTGAGTACTGCACCTCAAGGAATTTAGGGATGAGTATCAATAACCAATACAAATCACCTTTCTCTCCAAAAACTGCACACTGACATCCTCCTTCTGGGCATTCTTGATCATTATGGTCACAATTACTTGAGATTCTGTTTGGTACCAGTCATATCTTTTAAAAAGAAAAAAAGAAAGAACATTTTTTTTTTTTTAGATCACAACAGCATATGAAATTAGATCACTTTCCTAAACCATTCACTTTTTAGTCCAGAATCTTTAATATATCTCAAAAACATTACCTGTACCAGGCACAATGGAACAGGTTTGCAATTAAGCTCAATATGAGAATGAGAAAACAGAAGCCAGGATGCTGATGCGATTCCCCTCCCTCCTGGTTAGGTTTAATCTCCTGAAAGTACCATTTAGTCTGAACAAAAGCGATGGCATGGAGGAACACTTCACTTAGACTGCCACATTTCTAAAGTTACCCCCAAAAAAACTCCTACAGTCATTATCCTGCTTCTCCAAACCCCAAGCCAAAGAGCAAATATGTCAATTACTTTAAATTTCACAGTAAAGCTGAAGTCAACTTACTTGATCTTTGGTGGCAGAGGCTGCTGCTGTGTTTTCCAGTTGAAGCACATTCAATTGGAAAGAAAGTTATATCAGTGTAAGTGAAAATATACCATATATATACACTCTTCAAGGCAGAAATCATTTTCACCAATTGCTCCCCTTTTCTTGATTCCAACTGCTTCCCTTCCTTGATTTATGTGTGAACATTAACTTACAGGTGAAGCTCTTCACTGTTTAGTCATTTATGGCAGATTACAAATTTAAGAGCTTCAATTTATATTAAATATGTCAGTCAGTAATTTGAATATATTTCATAAATAGCAATTAAGTTCAACTTAAACTCACTTCTTCCTGGATAAGATGTACACCTGGAAAACATCCAGTGACTATGCTGCTAATCTATAAATCATGAAGGAAACTTGAAATAGGTCTGAGAACTCAAGATTTAACTTTTAAACATAAAATCCTTCTAAATCTAGGATTTGTCTTTACATATTATCACTATGTTTCCTGTACCTTTTTCTTCTCTACGCTATTCCTAAAACGTAAAAAATTTAGGTAACTATTAAAGAGGGAGCAAATATCCAATGCAAAGCCCTCCCTTTTTTTTCTTTCGTCCCAAGAACAAAAAAAAACAACCAGAAGGAGAGGTCAATTTCAACATTTCTTATTAAGACTTCCAATTAAAAAAAAAAGGAAAACTGAAAGTTGAGCAGGTTCTAACACAAAAAATGTCTGTGCAAACCATTTGCAAGCTCCTGGAAAAAAAGTTAACTTTCTAACAGTCCCAATCAAGTTAGTACTGACAACACAATTAACCACAACTGGTTAATTTGTAAATTAACCTGCAGACTGTAAGTCAGAAAGTTAAAATTTACCTCAAAGAATGCACAGTAATTACCAGATTTGTTAACCATTCCTAAGAGTTTACAGGGTTCAAATTTTGTAGCCTTGGTCTCTAAGGCACTCACGTTTAGAAGAAAAGTTAAATGCTTCAGAATTGCATGCAATATAAAAGATTTTTTTTAAAGCTTGGAAGAGAAGCCACTGAAGCAGAAAAAACTCTAGCATAAGAAAGAAACCAAAATAGTAAATATATTAAGCAAAACATCTTACCAAATCAGTCTGTGATGCTGAAAAAAAAAATTTTGCATTTTCAGAAAAAGACACATTGAACTCACAAGGCACAATCTTACCCTAGCTTGTTTCAGTTACTCCAGACATCCTGCACTCACTCCAGTCTCAACAGCAGAGGAGGTAAAAACACATCAGTTCTACCTCCAGTATTTTGCCTTCATGACACTCTACTTTTTAATCAGACTTCAACCAACAATTTGTGCAAACCATCAATTCTAATATAAAGCATGCTCTGAGTAACTGAATCAACAATCTTTCCATTACATTCCCTTGCTTACCTGAAACTGAGACAGGCCTTTTTTAATGAAAACAGGATCACAGGAAACCAAAGTTAAAAAAAAATCACTTTCTGGGAGTCTGCACTAGGTTTATTATCCATCCATTCCCAGGAATAGCACAAAGCTCTCACCACATTGTTATCTCATGCACGGGGGAATAAGGTGGAAATCTGGCAGAGAAATTCACTCACATGACCCTAAATATACTGTAGTACTTGACCTATAGCTCAGTATCCCTTCTTCTAAGTATTTTTTTCTAAAATATTTCAGATTAAATATGTTTGAAAAGAAACAAACTTTCCCTTTGCTTCTTTATAATACACACTGACAAAAAAAGAAAAGAAAA
This sequence comes from Cyanoderma ruficeps, assembly GCA_008694505.1. Lineage (NCBI taxonomy): Eukaryota > Metazoa > Chordata > Aves > Passeriformes > Timaliidae > Cyanoderma > Cyanoderma ruficeps. Next base: position 5,875,905 of record VZDJ01006585.1, on the reverse strand, counting down.
TATATTAAGCTGCAATGCAGAAATCAGAGTTATTGCTTTGTTGGCCAGTTACTTTGCTTTGTTTTGCTGGTGTATCAGAGGATTAAGAAAATGGTTCAAGAAAGACAAGAGAGTAAATATCCAGGACAAAACCACAGAATCTAGTTGGAGCAGACAAAACACTGCAAAATATAAATAATTTGACATTAACGAAAAAAGTGTATTATAACCTCTTTCAGAAGAAACTGTCACTCAAAGTAACTCTGCAAAGAAGACCACGCATGCCAATCACTTCCCTAATTCCTCCAAATAAAATTAAACCCAGAAAAAAATGTCTCACAAAGCAGAAATCTGCTCATCCCTACACAACACAAAAGGGTTCTCCTCTATTTGGTTTTTAGTCAACACATTGACACAAACTTGTTCCACTGTCCCATTCTCCACTGTGCAGTACAGAAAGGGAAAGAGGGGAAAGTCCCAACATGCAGAGGAAAATCTACACCAGTTACTCTGCTCACTTTCATCAAAATCCCCAGGCAGCTGAAGCTCTGTGGATGAGTTAATTGTCAGGGCTGTCTGTAGGAAGGTATGAAAGGAAACTACACTCACACTCAGTGACTGCCATGGGTAAGTCACCAGAACAGCCACTGGCACCTACGGAACTTTCCACATGGTATCAAGGAGTAAAATCTCCAAATTTCTACTCTTTCCAACTTTATCTTCTGCAAGACTTGAAAACTTATTTTGATGTAGGCTTTAGATAGCAAGCTGACACACACTTCTACAGTTAAAATTAGTTTGCAGTTTTGTATGAAAATAAGTTAAAATTAATTATGATTGCCTGATTTTTAAATAGGTACTCTCCTGGCACAGCTACATATTACACTAAAAACCCAACATAAATGTTCCTGTAAATCTGAATGAAGCATACAAGTGCTAAGGGTGTCTACTCCAAGAGAAACAAGAGATAGGAAAGCATGACTTCTCAAAAACAAAAAACAAATTATTTTGTTCTAAATAAGAGGAAAGCAGTGAATCTTTGAAACACATAACACAGCTTCCAAGCACAGGGCTTATCAAATCCTTCAGTAAGTAAACGTGTTTTTTTCTTACCATTTAGTGTTTCTTCACATCTTTTAATCCAAATAGTAAAGGTATCATCTACATCTAAAAGAGATCAAACACAGTACTATTTAAACTCTTCAAGCATTACATGTACTGCACGAAGAAAACTTCCTCTCAGTTGCCAGTTGGAACAAATCCATCCCAAACTTGTATCAGTTTACTAAAAAAGGTGTGATTTTCTGTTACCTTCTTGTATACGCTGTCATTCCACTCAGGCTTTTTATTTTTGTACAACTCCACTATGTGCTATATTTAATTAAATTCTAATTAATTTGGAAGAGACTAGATTTTGTCTGACACAAATATGCTATTGCTTTCCAGTCTGTTCAGCCCCTGTGTAGCTGTTTAGAAAGCAAGAATTACACTTCTACACATTTTTCCATTTTTCTTTAAATTACTTTTTCAAACAGTCACACACTTCCTCTCCAGAGAAATGTCAGGAGAGATGGTCTGTTGAGTGGACAACCCAAAGTTGTGCATCTTTTGACACACATCAAGTATTCTTTCCTGGAAGCAAGCCTCCCAGATAGAAATTAATTCACTAGAAAATACCTAAAAAGATGATAGTGTAACAACAGAGCAATCATCTTATTTCAACAATATTCCCAGAAAATCTTTCACAGTGAAGGAAGTAAAACAAGTGGCAACAATACTGACCAAGTACTAACAGCTGAACTTCTTCTCATTTTACGAGTGAATTGACATTGCCAACTATGAGGCAAAGGACATGAAGCTTGACAAAAGAGCTCTGGGCAGACATGCATGTAACACCAAGTCTGACTCCACTCCAGCTGTACCTCAACCCTCCAAATATAAAATCTAGGTAAATTTTAAGGTGCACCTTAGGCCATAAAATTACTACCCCATTCCTCAAGCCATTTCATCCTCACTTTTGTTCTGACATCTGACCAGACATCTTAAGAGTTATCTAAATGTTGTACTAAAAAAATGGGCCAACTCTGAAGCAGGCTACCCAAAGAGACTGTGGAATCTTCGGTCTTGCAGATACTTGGAAAACAACAGTAAAAAGTCCCAGGTAAATATATGCAAGTTCCAAATTGATATTACTTTTGGCCAGAGCACAGAATTATATTTACTCCAGAGCTCCCCTGAAATTTAACTTAATCAGTATTTTCAGGACTTAACACCATAACCTGAAAAGACTTCCAAGTTTTGTAGTCTAAAGGCAGAGTCTCCACCGATCGAAACTCCCTCATCTTCAGGTGAGGAATTCTCTTTTTAACCATGGCCTATGACTAGATTGCTATGCAATACAAAACTAAAAAGAAAAATCCAGAGTTAACTTCCCTATTTTCCTAGAAGATCACGCTCTTTTCCTGCATCCTGGCACTATTATCCTCCCAAATAACTTATTTCTACTAATAACTGGAGTTCAGAAAACCTTCCTGGGTCTTCACTTACTAAAAATCTACTAACTCTTAGAATACAAGAAAATAAGAAGTTTCTTTTAAAAGTTGCCCCATTCCAGCTTTACTAAATTCATTCAGTGGTCACAGCAAAAAACCCAAGAAAATTTGAGAATAACTGTCCTAAACCCACACAGCATACTGAAGACTACCAGATTACACTTGTTCTTTGACTAAGGCAAGAGGAACTGCAATAATATGCATCACATGGCTGAACGAAAGGAGTGTTGCTTTCTAATGTTATTCCATCAAATAAAGGAACATTGTACATTCCACAGCTCATCACATCAAGTCCCACTTCAATATCCTTGTAGGTGGGTAATGGGAAGGTTGCTGTGGTAGCCTGGGCCTGTCAATCCTACCAGTGATGAGCACAAGGAGGAAGCTCATCCTTGTCAGCATTCCAGATGGAGATTTAAAACAGCCCTTACATTAGCGAAGAACAGAAACGTACCCTTGTACTTCTGCCCACCTGTGTGGCACAGAAACCAGCTTTGCCAGCAGAGAATTCCCCACCACAGCAATTCTTCCCAAGGCAGCAACAGCTGAAGTCTCCCTTCATCACCTGCTTAGCGTATGTTGTAAATTTTCCCTCAGTGCTTTGTTCAACTGGAAGCTAATTGTGTTGCCAAAATGCCTATGCTCACAATTGTTTTCACCTGGGATCCATGAAACATTCCACAAATTCTGTTACTGACACAAACTTGCCAGAAAATTAGGTAATATATGAAAGAGAATCAACTAAGTTTGTAATCTTAAAAAGGCCTTCAGGAGACTCCTCATCTCACAGCAGGTCACAGAATTTTGTAATGAGACAAAGGAAGTATCTTCAGACAAGAGTCATCAGGAAGTGCTAGGAGGCTTCAGAAACTCTTCAACTGAGTAAGCAGCAAAACAGCAGCAAATTAAATTCAAACTGGTAGAAATGATGCAATTCAACACAGGAAAATGTGCTGTTTCAGGGATTCTGAATTAACAAAGAGGATCCGGGTACTGACTGATTTATCTAAAAAGACATCTGCAGCTTTGTGTTGTACTCCACAACACAAATAGAACGTGAGGTTATCCATGCACGTGACAAACTTCAAATTGATTCTGGTTGCCTGGGGTGGGGCAAGAGTATGAAAAACAAAGATTAGTCATTCAATTAAATTCAGCAGTGATGAGCTTGGAGATGTACAAAAAGTTACCTACCAAGGAAGGAAAGCAACATAGGTCAGTGGAAGGAATCTCTTCCTTTCACAGAAAGTTACTAAACAGAGAACTTGACTAGTCTGCGAGGACAAACCTGTCTCTCTGCTGTGAAATTCATGGAGACCACCTAGTTATCCAAACTACCAATATAGAAAGAGCTTCATGAAATTTCTTATTTTCAACTCCTGTTCCAGGGCAGCCTACACTGACAGCTGTGAGTTACTGCAATTTCACAACATCCCCCTTCTACCACCGGGCCAACACTGCTCTGCCACTTCACTTTCGACAGCTTCAGCACTCAGATCCTTTGTTGAGCCATTTCAACACATTCATCCAGGAGGAAAGGCTCTAAAAATAGTAGGTTTCTGCAGACTTAACGTAGTCAAAGAAGAAGCTAAACAAGCACAAGAGTAATAAGGAGCATGATCACTTGGGATCACACACAAACTGGCTTACACTTCCATGAAACTCCACTTTTAAAGCAGAGGATTACATCGTTTATTTGGGAGATGCAAAGTAATTAATTTTTTGCTAAGCCTGTATGTCCCAGCCAGTACTATTACAGATAAGACAACACACTGAAAAAAGATCTGAGACCATGACAATTCTTATTAGATTAGCACACTTCACTATGCAAAACCTTTCAAGGTGCCTTTTTTCACCATCTTTTTTTTCTGTTTGGAAGAGGTTTTATTTATAATGAGGGATAGGCAAGAAGAGAAAGTCATCACAACCATCTTGCAATTGCTTTGTTTTGTGCTTCTCCATGTGTTCAACCAAAGCTTTGTTTTAAACTACTCCTTTCCTGCTTACTGAATAAAGTCAGGTTTTAGAAAAGTTCTAAGTGCTCCCAAACTAAAAAGTGATCAAGTCCAGCTGGAAAGCCAACACTGTAAGAAGAAAAAAAGAGATACAATAAATATGCTTCTGTAATTAAGTGGGATGTCGTGCAACGTAAAAATCCACTGCCAGTCTGAATACCCACCAAGCTGGACATTCTTTCTAAAGACTGATCTATCAAACTGTTTAAGAAGAAATTCCAGCTACATGTAAAGAACCTGCTCCATTCAAAAAATTTTCCGTGACACTTAACACTACAACATTGCCGCTATTTATCTTCAAGCCCTCCAGGAAGCAGGAAAACATTCCCCATTTTATAAAGAAAAAACTAACTCAGCTACTAATTGCTAAGAGCTTTGATACACATTTTTAAACAGTTTAACACTTTCGTGCAGCAATTGCATTAAGGTTCCCAAAAGTTAGACAGCTGATGTTAGGGACCCAATACATTAGCCTCTAAAATATATATATATACATATATGTATCTTTGGTCTTCATTTTAATCTAACACATTACCCATTATTTTAACATAAGGAGTACTGTACACACAAGAAACTTTAATACTTACTGTCCAGCCTCTGTCCCTCTCTGAAAGACTCTAAAGCAGATGCATAGTTTTTGATATGATATTCACCTAACCTGACACAAACAAAGAAAAACACAAGAAATCAATGATTACTTTTCAGTGTAGTCCACATTCTATAGCTAGCACGCCGTATTGGTTCAAATGACATGTAAGAATTTAAATTAACCAAAAGCTGTGGTTTTGAAATGGCAAGGCCATTAAGATAATCACCCCAAACTAAATGGCTTTATTACAAATGGGTTGCAAGCAGCATGGCTTTGAATTTATTCATTCTCAGTGTTGTAAAAAGCTTGCACAGAACCATAATCCAAACTCTAGTGTTGACCTACAGATGATCACAATATTCCCAAAGTACCATAAATGATACATACCCTTTTCTAAGGAGCGCCACAGCATTATTTGGGTTGAGCTCTAGAGACTTCTTTGCATCTGCAACTGCATCTGTTGAAAGTCAGTTTAAAGTTGAGAAACACAGTGATGTTATAAAAAGCAGTGAATTGTCAAGTCTTTAAGTAGTGATATTTTTCTAGGATGCACTATGTTATCTTTCTTAGTTTGCACACAAATCACACTGTTTGAATTAAGTCTAGCCACAACTGCCACATATTAATCCCTCATAGAGCTGCAGAGCTCTTATGTAAGATGTAGCATGACTTTCATTTAGTGAGATCCTCTGCTTAGATCTGAAGTGTGATTCTGTTCGTTTGGTTTTTACTGGAAAGAAAAAATAAACCAGATCTTACTCAGTCAATCTTTTTCCCAGGCATTACTCACTTATCACATTCCTACCATGACAAGATTCAGTCTCTACCAAGAGTACAACGATGGAAGACACAAGGCAAAAATCCTGAAATCTGCCTAAGTAGTCTGCTTATAAAAAGCTGCCAAGATAAGACTAGACTGGATTCAAACAGAAAGCTGGGACACTAGAAAACCTGCAAGTTTTGCTGTAACAAAATCTAAGAGAACCACAAGATTATGTACTAACCAAAACCAGCAAATTAAGTTACAGAAAACACTTTCTCTCACTACTGTATTTGGCTTGAGATTGAAGACATCTCCTGTAAAACACATGCTATGATACACTTGTAAAAGCATTCTCAGACTGAAGATGTTACCAGCATATTTCTGTAGAAGAATATGAGCATAAGCACGTTGACAATAACACTCGGCATCATCTGGATTCTTTTCCAAAGCTGTTGTCAGTTCCTGTAAACACACACATAAAAAAAAAAAGAAATGGTACTTCAGAAATCCTCATAAAAACATAGTATCAAACTTTGTCATTTAAGAGACATTTCAGAAGATATAATCCTAACTGGCATTTCTGTTTACCTGTTGCTTAGTTCTCAAGCACAAAGCTAAACATCAGAGCCTGAAATACAAGGAATCTGCCAATTATACCAAATTCAAGCAGACTGTTTCTTATTGCAAAGGAAGTGGGACTTCAAATGCTCTAAACATGAAGTCTAACACAGATGATCCTCTCTAGTCCAAAAACCTTCCTACAATTCTCAGCACACTTGTACACAAGTCTGCTGGATTTGAGAGAGCAGTGCAGTATTAGGAATTTGGAAGTCAAGGCACAGAATGTCAGAACAGTTGTGTGGAGATAAGATGCTATGAAATACCATGTAACACATAGTACAGTGCACAAGAGATTGTTTCAATTTATGCTGAGCATAAAAGCAGGAGAACGAAAGATTTATGGAGCACAGAGCTCAGAGGAGATATAATTGCACAATAGAAATAAGTGCAAAGTAGTCCTTTGTTAAGGGAATCACTGGATATATGGATTGAAATAATAACACACTGCTCTCTCTGAGGAAAGTTCATAACTTTACACACAGAATAAAATCACAGTGACTTGAAGCACACATCTGGAAAGAGCATCTCCAGTTTTCTCCTTATTAGTGAGAGAAGTTCTTCCCTTTGCCAGAAGCCAGTCAGTCTTCCAGAAGTGACTACAGTACATTGTTACAGTACAGTAACTCTGTTTGCTGACTTCTGCTCAGACTTCCACCTGGAATCCAGCAAGCATGAACATAGCTAAGGTACAACTTTAAACCTGCAGAAATGTTTGTACAGCACAGTTACCAAAACTCTGTCCTACCAAGCCAGAGAAAAAAGAAGGGAAGGACTTGCCTTAGTTCTAATTCTGTCCAGTGTCTTTCTCTAACAGATGTCACATAAAGTGTTTATGCCACCGAGGACTTACAGGGCCAGAACAGCTTCTTCTAACAGTGGCACGAGTTCTTACTATGTGAGACACACACACCTCTAGAGAGGTGCAGCACATAAATCTGAATCCTTGGAGGTGTCTGAAGAAAGGGGCAGGCAGCAGACAGCAGTAACTTATCTAATTGCACCACTGCCTTGCTAAGATTTGAAGTCACTCTAAAGCAGCTGTCATTGTGGAAATACTCACAGCTACAGGTATTCCACAGGGCAGGGACGTGAGGCAAGGCACATACTAAACCTGGTTCATATTATGCTGAGAGGTGAAGTACCTCTGACACTCCAGACCAAGCAGGGTCTGACTCTGACACCGAACATCACAGGCACATGCAGGTGCACGGGCACTGCTTTGACACATCACCTCTCCCCCCAAACATTATTTCCTGTGATTTATGCTGATGACAGATGCACTGATTACAGCCAGCAACATATGAATGAACCCTGCTACAAAACTAACCCTCACACCAGGAGAGCAAAGCCAAGCAAAGCAAGGCCAAGCATTTTCAACACTGAGAAACTTCTCTGGTTGTGTGCCCTTTATCAGCAGGTCACCACACCTCCTTCAGGCACTCACACGGGGCAAGTAACTCCTGTGAGCTCCCTGAGAAGCCAAGTATGGCTGGACTAGCCCTGGGAACTCCAGGTTATGACATCAGCAGCAGTTACTTAGAACAAGCTTAGACTTTGTCCTCACACTCAAGTATGTGCTTTCTGCATATTTTGACTCTAAAGGACCCTACCATGTGACCAAACTGCAGATCTGCTTCTGAATACACTGGAAAATTTGATTAAGAGTTTGCATGAATTAAAGGTGCCTTCTGTCTCCTACATTTTCAACTTAAAATGAGAAGTCACTCATGAGTTCACAGCTTTGTCATTCAGACAGTATCAAAAGACGGATAATGATCTTTCAATTGCAACAGATCCAGCTGCAGAGAGCCAAAGCACAATCTCCAGGAATTAAAGCAACCAAGAATCCCGAGGACACAGTGCAGAAATGCCAGGCCAACTGGACAGAAGCCTAGCCAAGTATGAAAACATTACACAGCACCATTTCTACAGAACTGTCTCCCAGATTAGAAATATTAAGCACATGAATATGGAAACCACACATAAGACCAAGCAAGCACGGTGTAGCACCTGGAGACCTGAGCTCCCAAGTCAGCAAAATGCTACTCTGAGCTGTGGGACTTACCAATTCAGAGACCACCAAGCACAAAATGTGTGAAACTTACTTTTTTTTTTTTTATCTTGAATGAGTTTTATTATGCCATATAGATTTGGGTATTCCAAACTGGGTTTTAAATGTCAGTTAATTTCTGAAAAACTTCTACAAGTTACAGCCTAAACCCCAAAGAACTGAAAAATTTAGCTTCACCATCTTCTTTGTAAAAAGATAATTTCGTATCAGTTTATGGTTCTACCACCCACTCTCTTCTAGCAGTACTAACCATTTACATCCTCTCCCCTCCCAAGTAGTTAAATAGAATTACTTATCCACCCTCCAGTTCTGTCTTCTCATCAACCGTGTATTTTAAGTAAAAATAACCTTACAAAACACATTAAAACATATTAACTGACAAAGTCATAGAACAGGCCAGGTTGGAAGGGACCTCGAAGGATCATCTCATCTAACCTGTCCTGGGAAAGCCTGCCTAGATGAGAGTATCTAGCAACCTGCCCATTCGTGTCTTGAAAACCTCCCGTGATGGGGACCCTAGCACGTCCGTGGGGAGGGTGTTTCAGGGAGTGATCGTTCGCATCACATAAAAATTATTTTCTGTGGAGATGAACGGAAGATCAGTGGTGGTGCCCATAACATATAGGGAGAGAAAAAAAAAAAATAGACCAGGCAGAATAAAAAGCAAGATGGAATACTTCAATAAACTTGGGGGGTTTATACCCACATATCTTAGCTGATCTAGTTATGTGAAGGATCATCTACCTACACGGAAGAGAAAGTTGGTTTGTTTTGCTTCCCTCTCCCACCCCTTCTTTTCCACACGGGCAGCACGAGTACTGTGCCAGGCCTGCGCCGGGCTCCCCTGCAGCCCGACCTCACCCGACCCAGGCTCCCGGGGGACGCCCGCCCGCCCCCGGCCCGGCCCGGCCCGGCCCGGCCCTCACCTGCGCCGCCGCCCCCGGGTCGCGGTCGACGTCCGCGTCCGAGAACCTGCCGAGGAAATACAACGCTGTCAGCGGGCGGGCGGCGGGGCCGCGGGGGAGGCAGGGCCGGGGAGGGCGCTCACCGCGGCGGGGCCGCTCCCGATGCCGCTCCCGCCTCCTCCTCCATGCCGCCCGTCGCCCCCGGGAAACTTCTGGAGCCGCCGAGGCGCCCCCGCCGCACGCACCGCGCCAGGCCGCGCCGCGCGAGGGCTGCCGGGAGCCGCGGGGAGCGGCCGCGCAGGCCCCGCCCCGCCCGGAGCGGCCCCGGCCCCGCCGCCCTGCCCGCCCTGTCTGCCCTGCCCGCCCTGTCTGCCCTGCCCGCCCTGTCTGCCCGCCTCTTCCCGCCGCGGGGAGCTCGGCCCCCGCAAGCTGTGCGTGCTAGGGGCTTGTATCACAGTCTGCAGGTTTTTTTCCAGTTGGTAACCGGTAGCTGTAGCTGGACCAGTGGTGACTAAGTAGTTGCGCAGTGGCGTTGTGAGCATCGTACGCGTGGCTGATCTTTCGTTTTAAAGGAAGAGGAGAGACAGTCACCGGAGGAATTGGCTGGCTGGACGGGAGCCGCCAGGACTGAAAGCAGCGGGTAGTAACTGGGGGAAAGGCCACTGCGGCAGGGGGACATGGGGACCACTGACCACCTCCTCGTAGGGGACCCCAGGCTCAGGGGGAGGGAAGAACTGCGCCCGAAGGCGTCAGCAGCGGGAGTTCGCAGGGTCAGTTTGGTTGGAAATGACCTCTGAGATCACCGAGTCCAGTCCCTGAGTGAACACCACCATGTGAACCAGGCCAAGTCTCGTATTTCCTTAAACACCTCCAGGGAATGGTGACTCCACCTCCCTGGGCAAGCTATTCCAGTATCTCCTTGCCGTCGTTCTTCCTAATGCCCGGCCTAAACCTCCTCTAGTGCAGTTTATGATACCACTAGCAATAGGGGTTAGAGTACTAATTAATGGGAAAAGTTACATAATCTGTAACCAATGAAGGCTGATGCCTTTGTTCGTTAAAATTTATAACCAGTGTGAAGTTTTAGTAATTAGAGAGCCAGCCTTTTGTGGGTCACTACCTTGCTCCCTACTTTGTGCAAATCAGAATAAACAGAAATACCTCTCTCGGTGTGTGAGCTGGTGCTGTGCACCAGGCACCCAGCCCACGTTCAGGGCAACAGGATGGTGGACAGGGCTCCCCAAAGGCAGCCTGAGGCCTCCATGAAATCCAGAGGAGAGGAGGACGGCATTTCCTTCCGTGAAATGCCTCGGAAGTAAAAAATTGTGTTTTTCTCTTCCATGGCTTCACACATTTTTGGAAAAGAACTGCGGTCTCAATTTTATTTTCTGACTCAGAAGTGGCTGGGATTTTAGCTGTCATGTTTTGTTTGGCTGCTGCCACAGGCACAAAGGCAGCTGTGACAGGGGAGGGGTTGCTCAAACTCCCAATGTTTTATGATTTACTCCGGCTTCTCCCTTCCTCTGCCATACCAAAGGGAGTTCGAAGTAGAGATCCACCCAGCTGGTACACCGGAGCCCAAGGGATATGGGGAGGGAGTGATTTCCATTTACTGTCTGTTACACAACAGTCTGCTGCTGGAAACACATTACTGCTGCTGGAGATTTTCCCCACTTCTCCCACTGACATAAACGAAACTGACAAATCATTTTCCATGTGTAATAGCTGCATCTATGGCATGAAGTTTTATTGGTGAAGCTGTAACCTTATGGTTCAAGTCTTTTTTTTTCCCTGCCCCACATTTCCAGTAAACACCAAAGCAACTTCCCTGTATCTAAAAATACTAATGTCAGTCAAGCATTATCACTTCAGGTTTCCCAGAATTATGACATACTTGTAGTATAGGAAAACATTCCTATTTTATAGTTTGTTTTAAAAAAACTAGCCTCCCTCTCCAGTGCTTCCAGCAATCTAATACAGCCCTTGGGATGAGGACTGGTACCAGATATGCTTCCCCAATGCTTATCCACATTCCTGAAGATATTGCCAGCACTCCCCAGCTGCAGGGAGCACTGCCAGACAAACAACCACTGGTGTGGGTATGACCAGCCTTCCTGTAAATGGGGTGAGGCGCTGGGTTTGCAGGTGGAAGCCTGACTGCGAAGAGTCAGAGGGAAGAAGCATTGAACTAACGCGGCAGCTGTGGCAGAGAACTGCTTGTTCAATAGTTTGTAGTTTCTTCTGTCAAGCAGCAAGACCATCCTCTCCCTGCCCCGGTTCTGCTCCTATTAGTTTTTCTAGTACTAGTGCTTAAAGTTGTATTTAACCTTACCAACCAATCCAGAAAACTCCAACATTAATTCAGTCATAGAAAGTCATTCCCTTTCAGTTTTATACTGATAGAATCATAATACCAGGCATCATATTTATTATTAACTTATCCTCTGCCTAAACACTGCCACATGCAAGTTTCTGAAGCCTCAATAGTTTGGGCTGTCAGTTGTATCATATATGATATTATATCATGTTGTATCAAGCTACAACAACCTTTGTGAATTACGCTCAAAATTTTGTGTTGTTTGTCTGTAACATACTGGGAAGTGATGGAAAAAGAGAAGTTTAAGTCCAGTTCCTGGATTTAGCTCAACCTTCAGTTCAGCTACAAAAACATACATTACTGCAGTTTCAAGGGATACCAACAGCACACTGTCTGTATTCAAGTCTGTTCAGAAGTGATTTGTGAATTGCTCATGTTTCACCACAGACCCACACTGACTAATCACGTTGTCCTGTTTCTCAGTGTATTTTAGTTACTTGTGATGATTGCCAAAACATTACAATAATAAAAAACATTTCATAGTAAATACGGAAAAATGTTTTTCCATTTGATTTATTTTCATAATAAACCAATTAAAATACAAAAGAAGGACCCAAGGTTCAATGGGCTCCATCATTTAAAAATTTGTCTTTAAATATGAAGTCACTCAGTAATATGAATACATATAACATTAGACCTCTAAACATAACGATCTTATTGATCTTATTTGCATCTATCAAAAATTTGTATGGAAAAAATTAGCTGAAAAAACTTCCCTGCAACATTGAATATACAGTATTTACAATCAAAAACAAGAACTCTTAGAAGTATTAATCTCCAAGAACCTGCATAAATTGTATCTATTTAATTTCCCTCCCCCCTTACAAAATAATCTGAAGTAGAAAGCAAGATTGTTAAGTTTCATAGTGGCAAAATGGCATGAAACATTTGCACCTGTAGTGATGCTTTAGCTTCTGTAATTAAATATATCTGATGTTTTCATATAAAATATAGACATGGCATTGTCCATTACTGGAATATATGTTTCGAGTACTCTCAATAGGAGTGTATATTCAATTTTGCACACACAAGAGCTTGTGCTGCAAAAAATGCAAGAGGATACCTGGTTATCAAAGTCTAAAACTGATGTCATTCACTGATATGAAACAGATACTCAATCATAAAAATTCAAACACATGGAATGAAACTGTCTTACTAAAACTAACTGCTGCTTCCAAATGTGATACACATACAGATTAAACAGAAAAGGTTACAATAACATTACTGCAATGTAAATCAGCAACAGACTGACAACAAAATAGGAGCGAAGTTTGAAACTTTGGCCAATAACCTCAGGAGGAAGTCTTCATAGCAGAAAAAGCATGTTCCTTCATGCCTGTACTTTGAAAAATGAGTAATATATAAATTTTTTTATATGATAACATTTAGCAATTAACAGAAAATCAAAATCCATCCTAAGGCATGAATTCTAAGAATTAACTGCAGCAATTAAGTAGCTTTGCAACATCATGCTTCAGAATCAAATCATATATACATAACTGAAAAGGTCCCATCACATTTATGAAAATAATCATCCACAGGGTCTTTTTTTTGTTAATTATATAATTATCAATACAGATTGGGTTCCAATGGCTCATTTTCTTGCTTCACTTGTACGTCAGATGGGAAATCATTCGAACTGGACACTACCATCACAAATGGCTGCTGCTGGAATCTCTGCTCTGACTGCTCAGTATCTTCTACTTTGTCATTTTCCTCCTTTTCCTCTTCTTGTAGACCACCCTGCTTCGTGTCTGGTGCCTTAATGACCGAAGTGATCACCGTGCCCGATGGCTGAGACACCACCTGCGAGCTGCTGGGCGAGAACGTCACCACGGGGGTGGTGGCACTGAAGGATGGAGATGAAGCCATGTTGGCTGTTCCATTGCAAACTGTCTGCACGCTGCTGGTGAGCACCTGCTGAACTTGTGCTGGGCTCAGCACAATGGAGGAAGGTGGCGAGACTGGCTTCGGAGACTGTAGCATGATGTTTTCTTTAAGAACCGTCATGGGCTGGGAAGTAGGAATGGCTTGTAAAATGAATTTCTGTGCTGCTGTTACTGAGGCTGGATCTGTGCTGGCTATCACTGTAGTAAGAGGCACTGTCTGGAGTGTTACAGTATGCAGCTGCTGATTTCCAGGAGAAACAACCACTGGAACCTGGGTTGGAGTCTGTAAAGTCCTGCTAAGATTAGAGAAGATTATTGGGTCAGAACACTTCCATACTGAATTTTGAAAAAATAATTATAGATTTACGACAGAAAAAACATTTGGCATCATAAACATTTAATTTACCCAACATTTCCAAAAGAGGTAGCAGAATCTCTCCTAATAAAACAAGACCTGGACCTGACCCCTGAATTCAGCAAGATGGTTCCCAAAATAAAGGTACCCCACATGAACAATATGGCCATCAACAAGCCAAACAGCCTGCCTTTGAGACATTCAGTGGTTCGTTCATTCACTGGGAATCACATCCAAGACCTCCATCTCAAGCACTGACCGACATCAAAAGCACAACCCACTAGATGCCATCGAAAATTACAAAAGTTTCAAAAATTACACCAAGTAATTAATAAATCATGGGCCTAAATACTTTGGAAGTCAGGCCTTGATTGCCTTGACATCCACATATACATTTAACTTTATATTCAAAAGCATTCACATGGCAGCAGTGTCTGGGCACAACCTTGCCACACTCCCAGGACACAGAGTTCTCTGTCTGCCAGGCTCACACACGCCTTCTGGTAAAAGAACTGATCAGAACCTGCTTCCAAAACATCATTTTAAGTTAGGAGTGATTCCATCAGTAACAGACTTGGGTACCATATTACTGTCAATAGATGTAGAGCTGTGGGGACAACATTAGAGGATTAAGAACTGTATTGCTGGAGTACCCGGCTACTGCAGTGCACAGTGATGAGTTAAACGTGGAAACATGCTCCAGTCACACAAATTAAAACAAAACAAAAACCCCAGAAAACATAAATGGTTACCAGGGGAGGGAGAGAGGAAGGGAAGGGTAAATGCTTTGAGACCCTGCCACAGCTTGTTCCATGCCACCGTGCTACACTGTCTCTGGCAATCTTTCTTTCCTTCTGTTTGTTATGCAGAGTTCTCTCCAATCTTCCTGCTTCTCTTCAATGTTTAGTCCTGCCTGCCCTCCTCCCCCTTTTTAATCTTAAGCTCTCCCTTGTGTTTTTTCAAAAAACCCCCAAACTATCTCCACCTCCGAGCTTATTTCTACCCCTGCTGAAATCACTTTGGATGGAAAGCAATTTACTGTCAACATTTGTACTTTCACGTCCATGCACAACATTGCCTGCTCTTCTTCCTGAAGACTGGACCTCAGATATGCTGTAAGGGTTGCCTGCCATACATCAACTATGGAATGTCCTCTGTTCTACAGTCCTTCTACCCATATAGGATTTACTTTTCACAGTAAAAGTCTACATGTCAGCATTTAGTCACTGACCAATCCAATTCAGCGTATTCAAAACTTCAATTTAAAACCATACTCTGGCTACCACAGTTGCAACAAAAAGCTTACCAAAGCAGGACTTAGGTGTTGCTGAAACTATGGGACAGTGTGGATACAGATGCTGCTGCTGGCCATAGTCCAACCCCACAGGGAGCTACATTCCTCCTTTCTTAGTGCAGCAACAGAGACAAATGCAGGAATATATAGAGAGAATTTCTCGTCCCACTCAGCGCAGTCCTCTGGGAAAAGCCTCTAGGTGAGCTCCAAAGACTGCTCTAGCAAGAGCAGGCCCAGTAACCCTGCTGGTATCAGGCTCAGAGCACGTGGGTGCTTCCCTGAGCATTCTCACTCTGCCAGTCCCTGCTGCAGGCAATCTTTTCCCCTGCTCTCATATGGCTTGGTAATACTAGGAACAAAATTTCCATCTGTAGTTTTCTCTTCTTCCCAAAAAAGACCATTGCAGTGTCCAGCAATGCTGCTACAGCAAACCAAATTCAAACCCTTGCCAAGAAATCCCAAGGAAGAAATTCATGGAAATGGGTCTGGTTGAAGGTGAAGCACCAGCTAGAATGATTGCTTTTTTCTTTCAAATTTCTGGAGAACTTGGTACTGGCACAGCAAATACCAACAACTAAGCCCAAAGTGCAAGGCTCAGAACGACAGTACCAAGGATCATACCAAGTCTCCTAAGCGTTATCAGTGTTAACTATTTTTTTCCCCCAGGAATTCCCCTGGGACCTCAACAGAAAAGTCAGTAATGTCTGTGTCAGAAGTAGCAACAGGATGAGGGCATACACTAGGTTCTTTAAAAAATAAAAAAGTAAACCACTTACAGTTAAATAAACTTATAATAAAATCAAAATGTCAGATAGGTACAGCTCAACCCAGGAAAGTCTACAGAGACCAGCAATGCAAGTGGAACAGCTATGAAGGAGAGATAACTGACACTTGCCATTAGAAAAGCATCAAAAGTATCAGAATAGATACCAGCTCTTCAATTCATGAAGAAACTTACCTGAAGGATAAAGAACAACTCTATAGCTACAATTTTGAAAGCAGGGGCTGAATCTGCTAGCCTGCACTGATATGCTCTCCAAGTATTACCTTGGAGCTACTTCCTTGTTCTGTAGTTGTTTTGTAAAAATAAAAGCTGCTAGCTGCCAAGTGGCTTTAAAGGATAAGCTCAAAATGTGTGAACTGCATCTAATCAATCCTATCTGCAAAGCGCTAGGAGCAACAGCTCTGAGAGATAAAACCAGACCATTTGCCTCAGCACAGTCTAATTAGTATCTGCATATTAATCTTAAGCCATTTTATTTCTCTTGAAAGGCAGTCTCGTGCCTGAGGTTTACTCCAGACGTGTTGTCTTCTCCATCAGCCAAGATACAAATATAGGATACACACATATATCAACCTGTACATGCACATATATGCATACACACACAGCATGAACTTGATGCTATGAAAGCATGCAGCAGGTGTCTGTACAAGCACATCATAAATATTTGTTTATGCTAATGGTGGCCAAGCAAGACATTTGCCTTAATTGTTAAACCTGATTACTAACTAAAAACTTATCTGCCTAAACAATTTGTCTCAATACAACTGGAAAAGATACAGCTTGGTTAATCATTTTGTCTGTTTTACAAAAAATAAATACAAAATAATTAAGGTGATTTATTAACTTTGGGCTACACTATTTTAGATGCTTTTAAGTCTGCATTTTGCTAACAGCCTTTTTTCTCTAAGGCACAGATCTCTTGGGTGATTACTTTTAAAGTTGCTGCTGAGATTTCAAAAAGAACAAGAACATTGAGCAACAGTGATGGAAAGGAAATGCTGCCATAAAACAATCTGATTACAACTGAGAAAAGAATGACAAAAATTCTGAAGTCATTTTAACTTGGCAGAAAATGACCATCTATTTCTTGGGCCATTTTTTACTGTTAATGGCCTAGAATTGTGCAATATCTTATTAACTTATCAAGAGGCAAATTGTGACAGGAAAAAAAAAGTTTATTTACAGTAATTTATATGAAATTTATAATATGGAGAAGATACCAAAAATGTTGAGGCTGCAAGCCAAAGTAAACCAAGTATTTCACAGCACAGTAATAAAATGAAACAAAGCAATATTAAGAAATACACAGAGAGAGGTAAGAGAGAGCAGAGGCAGAGGACTCAATTCTCAAGGTGTCCTTTTTACTGAACCACAAAGTCTAACAGTCTTCTTTCCAGAATTTTTCGAAACTGCACAGTCACTTAAATTGAAACTCAGGAACTTTACTACAACAGAGCTGCAGAACCTCCACCTCTTTCAGCAGTGCCAAAGCATGGAAGGAGAGCTCCTACAGATATCTTCTTATTGTGCAGAAACAAAATTAATCTGATTAGATGACACTGTAGTACTTTCTGTTGATAAGCAACTGCCTTCTTACATATACTTCCTCCTCCTCTTGAATCAGGATCCTGCCACTGCAATCCATGCTTGTGTCACCTTGAGAAGTAATTTTCTACCTTGCAAGAGGAAAACTGTGGTTGATTCATCATGTCAAGGTTCTCCCTTTCAGAAGTGAACACAGAGAGCATATCCCATTGGTTCTCTGTGGTCTGTATTAGCTTTCCCCCAGGTACAGAACTCAGTCAGGACTCTGGTCTTCTAACGTGCTCTGTCCGAGCTATCACAATGACAACTTGCAAGTACAGAAAAGAAACAGTAAGCTGAATTTTGATAGAAACAGATTGAAACATTAAGTGTGCTGAAACAGGGTCTGTCAGAAGTCAGCTAATTGCAAGTTTCTTGGTATACAGAGCTGCCAGCTAGAAGTTTCAGCCATGTCCCATACAGCTAATAACAGAGACAGACATATAACTTAAAATTACTCCATATATGATATTCTCTGAACTGTAAGTAACATAAGAATCTCTTTTCACTCCATCTTAAATCACTATTAGTCTAAATGAAAGGTAAATGAAAATGCATCTCTCTTTATCTGCAGTCCTCATCATTTAAGGGAGAAATTTACTTGTCCAAATACAGGCACCTTTCAGTCCTGTAGGATGCCCTAGGCCAGGTAAGTCGCTAGCCCAACAGGAGATAGGCACTTTCTGCAGCAACAGAAAAAATGCCCTTTTATGCTCAGAATGAGCCAATGTACACAGAACTGAAGTCCATGCCAGTGCCTCCCAATTCCAAGAAAAAACTCCAATAATTACTCCAATAATCCAGGTATTCTGGTTAACCTGTGTCAGTTATTCTGCTTTAAACAGAATAATTTTACAAGCACAAAAATCAAATAAACGTTTTCTTTCTTATTAAGAAAAAAAGAAAGCTGGCTCATTGGAAAAAGTAAGCAATAAAATGCTCATCTAGAGACGTATTTTTGGTTTTGTCTTCTCACTGGAAACATGTGGTACCAAACTCAGCTACCAGTTGCACGACTGGAGTCTGCACAGTTACTGTGCCTGTGTACACCGAGCTAGAACAGTTAGACCTGCAGAACAGCAGTGCATTTACAATTCCAAATGTTCCCACTGGGGATACTAGATGTTTTCCTCAGTCAGCAAAATGCAGTTTGCTTGACCTGACCCTGCTCCTGCCCTGTTTCCCAAGCCTCAGTTAGCACATCACAGCCTTTCTGTTTAAGCACTGGGGCTGAAGAGACTTTTATCCTTTGTAAGTAACACTTCTTGTCTCTCTTTCATAGAGCAGCACCAAAACTTGTCCAAAAAGCACATCAAAAGCCATCCAAAAGCCAAGACCTTTCCACTTCAGAGTAAGACACAAACTTTGTGCAGCTGTAAAAGAAGTCACTGCCTGTCCTGTGAAGAGCCAACCACAGATTTACAATGACATGCCCATTCCTTTGAGAAATGCCAAAAGGCCTGGGGGAACTTGGGCCTTGGGCTGCAACACTCTCCCCGTGATGCTTTGGGAGTGGTCTGTACCAGGCAGTGCTGCCTAGTGCATGTCAGGGATGATAAAACAAGCACTTCACAACAATCTTCAAATATGATTCTTTTACCAAGTCCCTTAGCAGAGAAGATGCACATTCAAACATTCTCTGAAGGCTATGGTTAAGTGTTAGGAAACCAACTGTTTTGACCTCAAAGATGCTCAATGTTTTCTTCTCACAACAGAACAGAAGCAAATTGCTGCAGAGGGAAAAGTATTTATTTCCATGAAGAAGAGGGATGAACATTCACATGAGTAAAACTTTAGAAACTAAATTGCATTAGACAAACTATATGGGTTCAAGATGCCCATGCTTCAAGGCAGAGCCCAACCATTAACCAGTATGCATCAGAAAACTTTTCAGGATCATTACCAGATCCTGGTTGCTGTTTTGCCCAAATGATCTTGACTATTTACATGCTCCAGCTACTGAATAGCAACTGGCAACCAACGCTGCTATTTGTTGTCCTCATGCTTCCCATACTATAAAGTGACTCCAACCACAACCCCACAGAGTGTGCATACATCAATATGTTGTCAATTCTTAGTCTACAGTGGCACAATGGCAGTCATACCTGCTGTACATTTTCAAATCATGCAGACCATTCATTTCAACCCTTATGGAAGCCCTGCTGCTGCAATTCAGAATGTGTACACAAACACATTCATCTGCCTAGGATTTACAGCTGTCTGAACAAACTTCTGTTTCAGCCTTATTATAAAACAAGACCTAGAACATACACCCTGAAAAATGTTAAATGTGTCATTCTACCTCAACTAACTATTTGAAACTTGCCCTTTGAAGCTGAGCAGAAATATAGCTGTCATAAATTGTATTTTGAGAGCCTGGAATGGGCAGTGTCTATTGCACAGGACTCATCAGCACTCATTTTGCAGCTTGTCCCAACCTGGTTAAAAGCACACCAAGAAGGTCTGGATTGTAGTTTTTATTTTCATTCTAACTGCTCAGACCCCTTAGTATGAACTTTCTTAATCAGCAATACTTCTATACCATTCTGAAGAGGTTTGATGCTTCTTTTTTAACTCCTTCCCTTTGTCATCTTGTCTGAGTACAGTTAGAGGCTTCATGGAATAATGTTCTGGTTAAAAGCAATGGATGTGAACCAATGTAATACAAAACACTAAGGATTTAAGGCTTCTGTTTCATTTGAACTTCACACATGTATCATCTCTACTATTTTTTCCCTTAGCTTATTACCCAAGGTCTGACTGGGAAATACTGTAATGAAATAATTGGATGCCATAATGTCACTGAATAGCTCTCCAAATGTTAGACTGGACTCTTGCTTGCCTCAAGTCTTACAGGTACTTCTGTTTGTTGTTAACCATTCCTTAGACCATCTCTACTACTGACATTGTTTGTGATTCATACGCTAGTGTAGGTCTAGCCTAGAGTGATTTAACTGAGCAAATTGCTGAACTTTCCCCCATTCATGTTTAGTATTATAGTTCTGCTGCCTTATTATTCTGCTGACCTCAATTATATCTGTACTGCTTTCCTTTTACTATATTGCCCTTGTCAATTTTTACAAGTAAATCCTGTTACTTCTGCTACCCCTACTCAGGGGTAGGTGCAAAAGAGTCATGATGCTTAAGTGCAGTGTAGTGTTAGCCACCTGACTCACAAATTAAGCATGAAAGCATGACTGTCTCCCAAATGTCTGCAGATGCACAGCTCCCAAAGCTATGTCTCCCAAATTCTGCTAATTGTTTCCTACAATCAGAAGAACTTGTTCGTCTAACAGCAGCAAAGTGCTAGAACAGGTAAGGTGGATCTTTTCCTTGTAACTGGGGACAATACAAAAGATGCAAAAGATGACAAAAAATTCTTACATAGAAAAATTAAGAAGCATGAAGGAAAATAATTTTGAAGGTATCATGCAGACCCACCATATATAATTCACAAGCAAAGACACCAGTGTAAAAGCAGACATGAAAACACAGCTTCTGCTGTAGGACAGAACTGACAATACCAATTTTAAAGAGAAGTTGTATATTTTTCCTTTCTAAATGATAGACATCAGGCCTAACACCATGGAAAAGATGAGCTTCCCTCTACCTATGGGCAGAGTACAGTTATGTGTGTACCTGACATATTATGCTGCAAAAAGTCCTAAAGTCCTAGGATGAGCCACAAAGACATCATTTCACTTCAACCAAACTGGAAGACTAGCATTTCTTGGAAGCAAAACAAAGAATCAAGTCTATCTAGCCATCATCCAGTGGATTTATTATTATTCAAATATTTATTTTCTGTACATTTTCTTACCTTATATTCTGAACTGAGGAATTTAATGATTCATCTGGAACATTACTGGTTACAGCTGCTTGTCCTTCTGTGAGGGGCTGCAATGGCTGCATTACATGAACTGTCCGAAAAAGCTGAGTGGGTTGCACTGGCTGTGGAGATTGCATTGTCCTCAAAACTTCTGAAGTCAAGCCAGGTGTCTGTTGCTGCACAATTTCTACTTGCTCCTTCAGCTTAGCAGGCTTTGAGTTTCCTGTTTTCACCACAGAGTTTGATCCTCCCTTTGTTCCTGTGTTTGCAGATGCTCTAGTTCTGCTTGATTGGTTTCTGTTGGCCACAGCAGGTGAGAGCAGAGTTGAATCTGATGATTCAGTGCTAGGGCTCGCATCTTCATCATCGATATAGATGAGATCTTTTGGCATGTCTTTAAATTGATAGACCAGGCGCTGACCTTCTACTTTAGCAAGGATTCCTCTTTGGTAATAGTATCTGTTTAAAGTGCACCCACATCAAGTTACACAGGCTTTTTGCCAAAAACAAAACAAAGCAACAAAACTCCCAGAAAATAAAGACAGCACTAGCAAGTCAAAAAACTTTTATGTGTTTAGTTCCTTCATTATAAAAGGTGGCCAATTTAATGGTATACTTTTTTCCTCAAACAACTTTTTTTAATTGGTATTTCATGCACCTTTTAACTTCCAACTTAGGTAATTCTGAGGAGAAAAAGAACTCCATGACTTGGCAGATCTGCTATCTACTCGCATTCTGTAAAAAGTTGCATGCAACTTTCTATTCTCCTTTTGACTCCTACAGTTCTTTCAGTTATCTGAATTCATTTTTATTCACCAGTGAGCACAGGCAGACATTTTAGCTACAGCAAAGGAAACAGGACAGGAGGGCACTATTTCTGTTATATTTACAAATCACACCAAGGTGAGGGGAAATGAAACGAATGCACATGGCTCAGTTGGACAATTATCAATCAGCTGGTAAGACTAAAGCTCCATGGTTGTCTACTGATTTTGCACAGTTTTTTTATGTATGAGAAAACTCCTAGCCTGACAGGCAGTGGTATACAATTCTATGTTTTAGAACTGTCTGTAAACACAAGTTAAGAGAAGTGAAACCAGAACTGAATTCTAAACCTGTATTCTCCATTGGAGATGGAATCATGTACACAAGTAGAAATAATTTAATGAACACACATGAATGTGGGTGAGGTTTTTTGAAGAGAGGTTCAAATTTTATGTAAAAGGTTTGCCCCACTTGAAATCTTCAGTCTCTTACTTAGTCTGTGTCTGACCGTGAAGATGCAGTTTTGCAGCAGTACTGAAAAATGTCTATGCTGAAACTGAAGGTGACTGACTTGGAATTGAGGTTAGTGACCGTTACTTTTAGTTAGCTAATTTATTTTGCTGAAATAACATTTTCATTTCCCAAACTAATAGAATACTAGATTTTTCTGTTATTCAAATTAGATAAGGCATTTAATGCACACAAACACTAAGGCAAAAAAAACAGTCTGCTATTAAAAATGCACATACCTGAGAGCTCTACCCATTGTTTCATAATTCATGTCAGGTTTGTTTTTGTGTTTTCCCCACAACCTGGACACAGCTTTGGAATCTACCAGTTTGAAAATGCCCTTCTCTCTTTGAGTCCATTTGATATATTTAGGACACGTAGCTTTGTCCTGGAGCAGTGCTAGTAAGAACTCCCAGAGATAAATTGTATTTCCTAGAATAAAAGAATTTCAGAAACAAAACAAAAAAAAGAAGAAAGAAAAAGAAGTTACTTGGCCATATTTTATTAATGATGCAAATAATCTTAAATTTAAGAAGCTGGTATCTTTACAAAATACATTATAATATATCATCAAGACCAGGAAATAGTCATGGAAGGGCATGGGAAGGGAAGTTACTATAATCTTGTGAGTTATCAAAATCTAGGTGTCCAAATACTTCAGCCACTCTGTAACCTACAGACACTCCGTTCAGACCACCAACATTAGACAGCACTGGACACCCATGTGCCCATTTCCCTCCTGCCTAATCCAGTTACAGAAGCAGTCACTATTGCTTTACCTTGAAAAGGAACATGTTCAGTTCTATTCCCTAAAAATGCTGGAAATTAAGCTGTTGCTTAAATAAATGCTTTGCTGAATCGAGGTGAGTGTTATAATCCTTTAACAGGCTAAACAAAATCCTTGCCTTTAACAATGAGATTTATGTGGGACTATCAGTGATATGTGCTGAGGTAGGCAAACCTTCAACAACAAAGTACAGAAAAAGGTAATTTTTTTTAATCCAGTGAGTGCTTGTGCTTGCTGGTTGACAACATTTAAATTTCATTTTACAACCAAGCAGGGACAAACAATTCTGTACGGAAATCCATCACATCTGTTCAATGTTTACCACATACAAAGAAAGAGTATTAAAATCACAGATTGTGAAGACTTAAAACTAGCACAAAATTCGCTTTTTTTCCAAAACCACATTTAAGGAGTCTAAACTCATACGACTAATGAGTTTTTCTGCTTTTTTTTTAGGCTTTTGGTGTTTGATGTTCTTTTGGGAATCTGCACATAAGCCTCTTAGTTGTTAGTCTGAGAAAGCATGAAAAAACTTCTTGTATCACCTCCCACAAGTAGCTGTGCAAAGACAGCAAGGATAGCATGTGCTGGAGTTTCACAAAAAATGATGCCCAGCAGATCAGAAGGTGACAGCATCTCTTTTCACAGCTTCAATTTAGCTCAGCAGATTTTTTTCAACTTTAGGGACCATCAGTCTGAATTTTTTTTCAATAAGAGATCTCTTAAAAATTGAAAATCTTATAATATTTTATTATAAACTATATTTAGCAAATTATTCATCAAAGTCATCAGCACTGCCAATACAAAAATGTTAGCAGTTCCTTCAGCAGGTGGAAGCTTGAAAAATGAGCATTCCTAGAGAAAAAACACTGCCTTTGCAACGAGTGTCTCCCAGCTTACATAAACCAGTCTCCCGGCCCTCAGATACTGCAAAGGCAAAGACTGACTGCTTAGGCACAATGTCAGACAGCAGTGAGGGCATTCCCAGCCATTTACCACCTACTCCAGGGTGCTTTTGTTGTAGTCTAGACTAAAAATGCTCAACTGCAGCAAGGCAACCTGAAAATTTGTCACTGCTTAGCCACTAAAAATCACTGTGGAGAGGACTCGATGCAAAAAACAGGTTTGCTTTACTTAAGAGGTAGAATATTTAACCTCCTCTGAGCCACAGCAGAAAAAGAAATATGTGGAAAATTCAGTTTTATCTATGCATTGTGTCATGTCATGGAGAGCTTGTAATTTTAGCATACAAGTTCCCCCTAGGTAACAGACAGGCAGCTCTTGTGATTTTCTAGCTGCTTTCTTGCCACGGATGGTCACATTACTATGTTTTTTACTTCAATTCTGTGTTCCTAAAAATGCAAAACAAATGGTTTTCATAACAAGCAGTGGTTTCAGGCAACATGCTCCATTTCATTCCCTTCAGAATTAGCAATTTTGTAACAATGGACAAATGTGAATTATGGAGTATCCTTGCTATCATCGACAGAACTATTAGACTCTTCCGCCTTTTAATTTTGTGGCTAGCTGCTTCCATATTTTCTACAATTTCATTTGAGCACCACTTGGATGTTCCTCTGATATTCTTTTCATTTTTACATAAAAATTAGGTTTTAATTAAAAAAAAAAACAACAATGCATATTTAAAATTGATGGCATTAACATGTAAAATACTTAGTGATTGCCAACAGGTTTTTCCCCCTGTTATTTTCTTCCTGTTATTGCAGAAAATGCCTTTTCAAAAGAAAAAAACCCCTGACATACTCATTTGTCAGAGTGGAGATTTTTTTGACCTCAAGAGTGTGACATTCTTTTGCCACCAGTGTCCAGGACTGGCTAGGCTGCTGTCCTGGCATGTACTGCATGCATGCAGAAACATCTGTACCCAGGTGTACCAGCAGGCACCTGTGACACAGGGGAGGCTCATTTCCAGCTCCCACTGAGTGCAGCACAGCTCGCTGGGGCTGGGAATCAGCCTTCCCTTCAAACACCAGCCTGGGCACGGCTGCAGTGTTGGACCCCACAGCAAAGCAACCCAGTTGTTGACAAAACTCACAGGCACTACTGAACAGTTCAGGCTGAGCAAATGATTTATTATATCAGTTATATGGCATTTATTTTTATTTCTACCTTGTAAAAACAGAAGGAATGGAAGTATCAATCCCCCAAGTTTTCTGCCCAAGTGTTCAAGCTGTACTATAACTTTTTCCAAAATTCAGGACTTGGTACTTCCTGCTGCCAACTGGCAGCCTTGGTTAGCCTCATGCAGAATTAGACACATACAGATGGAATACATTTTCAAAGATCATCTGTCAAAATAACCACAGCCTAAGAAGCATTAATATAATGCAAAGCACTCCCCAAGACATGACTCAAAACACACCAAACTCTGCAGGGATTTTGAAGAGTTTCCAAGAATCCTTGCAACTAAAATGACAAATAGATTACTCTCCCAAGGAACTGAGTATTTCACATGAGGAAACTCATGTTCACATCTTTTCCTTGCCTTGAGATGTTAACCACCCCTGAACATAAGACCTATGTTTACATCATAAGTGAAGTGGTGAATTTTTTCTTTTTACAGATCACTCAGAAACAATGTTCTCCTAAAAATTTTGTTGTCAACTATTTTAACTTACCCTTTCCATCTTTGTTTTTCTTTTTCACAGATATGTTTGGAGTTGTAGTAGGGGACTCAGAACGAGATGGTTTTGGTTTCTTCCCTGAAATAAATCACCAGTAAGTCAACTGCATCTTAAGGAAAAAAAAAAAAAAAGAAAGAAAGAAAAAGGACCTAAAAAGGGAAGAGACTTGTTTCTCCAATTCAAAAAAGATTCAATTTCTAGGAAGTTGGGGACTTCGTTCTGTGCTGAACTTCTTTTTCTATGGTAGGGTGGACCTCTTATGCTCTTACAGTACTTCTAAAAAAAGACTACACTTTCTCGAAGTCCATGTAAATTGGAAATTTCTGTGGCTATTTAGGTACTCTTAAGAGCACTTGAAACAGACAAGGTGAGAAAAATAAGTTATAAAGGGCTATAAGTTAAGTAAGGGCTTAAACAGGAAAAGCTAGATAAAATACAGAGCACTTTCATGTTCACTCATTGTCAGAATGGAAGCTAGGGACAAAAGAAGCTTGTCTCCTTGTTTAATCTATTGCAAGTGTACACTGACAGCAGCAAACTACACTGTCATCTGAAACAAACATTTTTTTCAGTCCTATTGTATTTTACACTATTTTTACAGTGGCTGCAGGTAAAGGGAAGTCACTTGTTTATGACGATAAGAAGAACCAGTAAGAGGCTCTGAAAAAATACCAGCTTTTAAAGGCACAAGCATGATGGCTCTCTGATGAGGAAGACTGAAAGAAAGCAGCTACTTAAAACTCATTACAAAAATGAAGATCACTCATTTGAAAATGTTGAGAAATCAACTACCAACACAGAAGGGAATAAAAAAGCTAAGTCATGCTTAAATATTTTTCAGTATAAATCCTTGAACCTATTCTTTCATTAGTTCTCATTCCCTGCAATGGCAGCTTTTACAGATGATGTAATTAATCAAAAACCTTCAGAACTTTCTTATGAAATAAGAATTTATCTCACCAGGTTTTGCAGTGACCTATTATTACATTGACATTACCTATATTATTATCTATAATCTTTTGAGAGATAGAATCGTCTAAGCATACACAAGACTCTGAGAAACATTTCTAGTTCAGATAGAATGCTGCCATAGTTAAAAATCTAAAGTTTTTTTTTCTCTATTTAGTGCATTTCAAAAGGGTTGATGTTCTAAGGAGGCAAGACCAAAAGGTCTGTGCAATCCCATTTTCTCTAACTTTTGAGTTTTGGTTTTGTTTTGAGGGGCTGTTTTAGTAAGGAAACAGCTCTGCTGCAGCGTGAGAGAGTTTTTTTCACTCAAAAACCAAAACAACTCAGTGTCAGCCTGTGCTATTTCCTTCATCTTAAACTTCCAGCATCTACAGAGAAATCACAAGAAACGTTGGCTTAAGCACTCACTTTTTGACATTAGCAGTCTTGCTGAGTCCATCTTTGTATCTTTTCGGGTTTTTTGACAGTGCATGGGGGAGGAGAGTCATGGGATAGCCAGTTCAGAGAGCTATAGTGAGTAAACTAATTAGGAGTCCTCTAATTTTCTTGCTTTCATCCAGACAGGATTCATGACTGAGAATGGGACACAAATGACACCCACTGTTTTGGCCAGTAATGCGGTCCTTGATTTGAAAGAAGGCAGGAGGGAAGAAAACCTACAACACTCTTTTCTTCATATATCATGATATGAAAGGATAAAGAACAACAGGAGTACATTTTTAGCAGCTTTTCTCCACTCACCACTGCAGGTTGCAGGAATGTCTGTTTTACCTAAAATGTCCTAGATGAAGTCACTCACATGGATGAGCTTCTAACGCACAAGAAGTCCCTCAGGGTAACTTTGGCTAAGCCCTGTTAGAGCTGTGAGAAGATTCTGCTGTCTCATTTCCCCTCTTGAACAGGTGTAAATGTAGCCATTAAGAAGTAGGGAATGTTATTTTGATATCACTAATTTAGACGCTATGTCTAAATGAGTTCAGTTCTTAAAAGGAAATGAAGTGGACGAGAGCTCAATTAGGTCAGGACTGAACTACTTCCAGTCAGCTTCAGGAAACTTAAGTACTGATCCCATATAATTTATGCACTTCTGATTAGAGATAACCTAGGCTACTACATATGAACATGACTGCAAGAGCAATTCTAGGCTCTCTTTCTTCAGCCTAGACTACTTCAAGACTCTATAAGAAGCCCATCCAAAATTAGAAACCAGTGAAGGATGTGAAACTTGTTTACAGAAATGTATTGCTGTTACTGCTGCATATCTGAGCTACAGATACTTTATTTGGATAGTTTTAGGCTACACTGTGAGCTATAATCTCCAGGCACTGACTGATACCATCAAAAGAACAGTTAACAGAGACACATCAGATATGTTTCCTTTGTTTAAAAGATGTTTTTTTAAAAGCACATTAAGCACCAGCATGCTTCCTTCTTTGCTTCAATAGAGCATGAATTTGTTACTTTTCAGAGTACATCACTAAATTCCTTTTTAGGAGAGAATTTTATAAAGAGGAAGGATAAAAAGTGTGCAAGAGTTAAGCCTTATGTAGGCCTACCATAATTTTGGATAGCTAATGGTATTAACAATTGGTATTTTCACTTTCCTATTTCTATGGCTGTAAAACACTTCGGGTTAGAAATTCATGCTACAAATTAAGGTGACATTAGGCAATGAAATGTTCATCCTGATTAAATATTTTATAACACACCAGAAAATGTAAAATCCATTTTCTTGAACTGTTTTCAGTGAGTGTCGTTTTAAAAATAATGTATGTACAAACAAAATAAATGACATATATCTAAAAGATGATGTACATAACTTATGTGACCACCTGCTGCCAGATATCCTCCACAGCAAACACAGAACTGAAGGTATTAAAATAGCAAATTTTCAAGTTTATTTGGCTGACATCCCTTTGTTTGTCCTGTCTTTTTGATCCATAGCTGAGCAGCTCAGTGCTCAGACATTCATGAGTACAAACATCATACTGAACACGGGTTTGGAGTTGAGCAGATGGGTGGATACAGCTCTCCTGCTGCAGCAATAAGGCCAAAATGAAAGGAAGTGAAACCACCACATTGCTTCTGGTGAACATTCCCTTGGAGGAGCTCTACTTGGCAGTGCCATTCTGGCACAGTTAGCTGGCAATGATCTCCACTGTGAATCCCTCTAAGTTTAGCTAATGGCTTATATATGCCAGAAGTCTATAAAAGAAGTCTATAAAATCTATAAAAACCCTATAAAATCATGAGTGATATGGACAGGGTAAAATGATCACCATCCTTTGCCATGCTTGAAAACTGACCAAAGGAAAGGAAACAGAGTAAACTTAAAAAAAAAACAAAACCCTACAACAAACCAACAAACCCCCAAAAGAATCCACCCACACACTGCACATTATCCTAAAGTGCATTACAAACTTAGTAACATTTTGCAGCAATTCTTGTACAACAATGCCTTACAAATGCCCAGACATTTTGAAATAACACTTCTACATCACTCAGACCATACCATCTACTTTATGAAGCCTCAAGTTCACTGAAAACTAGTACTTAATGAAACACTAAGCTGATGCATCTTTTCTAGCATTTCTTTTTTCTAAAACAAATACACATACACATTCTCTGTGAAGCAACTGGTTTTCTAACCTACAGCTACTGAGGAGGAAGGAGTGGGAGTAAGCAGAAGCACAACACGAAAGAGTATGAAAGCACCAAACCAAAGAGGTTAAATGTCTGGCAGACAGCAGCTCCTTGTTTTGACCCACACAACAGTCAACATTAAAAAAGAAGAAGGGAAGAAAAGAACAAACAAAATCCCCTCAATTTAAAATCCTCTTACAGTTGGTTATCTCACAGCAGTGTACACAGCCACAGTAGCTTCCCCAGCAGCACTTTCGGGGCAGCTGCTGGTAAAGCTCTGCTCCACAGCAGTTTCAGTTCAGCTTTCTCAGGGGAATCAGAGACTTCCTGACCCGCACCCATCCATGTGAGACCTTGTGACACACATGGGGCTCAGGAGGCTTCCCCAAGATCTTCACAGGCCAATACGGTCTCTCTCACACATAACAATTCCCAACATTTGGAATTAGCAGCAAAAACACACTCCTGTTCCACAGGAGTACAGCAGGGTAGCAGAAGCCTTACTCTAGAAGGCTATTACACAGGGGAACCTGGTAAAGTCCTCACACTCTAGGATGAGCCCTAGGATTAGTTCCAGAAGCATAACCTCCTTCATTTTATTTTTATATTAATTTGTTGGAAGAGCATTTAACATCTATATGTACAACATGACTTCCTTTTCCTGCAGACACCAGCTTCAGAGCCTCTAATGGCTGAAGGAGGGTGGGAAAACAGGAGCAGAGCATCTGGCTAACATCACTTCATGACTTTTTGGCACAGCACTGACTGCAGTGGAACATCACTACACTATGTAAATGTAATCCACTACAAATGGGACTAACACTTACCATAGCACGCAGCTATTAATAAAAAATCAGTAATATTTAAGAAAAGCTAAAAATCCCCCCTCAATCTCATCCCATATTCTGAACGGATCAAGTGTCTTCAGTTGAAGCTAAGTAAGAGCTAATGAAAGTACTTCCAGATTCACAGCAGCAAGAGCTCTATGGCTTGTATTGCAATTCTGCTCTGTAGAAGAAACTACAAATAGGAACAAGGAGAGATTCCTGTATGATAAGCCATTATTGCTACCTCTACAACATCATTAGTCTAAGCACCTGTACATGTGCTCACACTACACAGGAAGAAAATGCTTTCCCTGCATTTCTGGCTGAGCTCACTCAGTTATTTCAGCCTGACACCCAGAAGGGTTCCAAACACCTGCAAGGAAGTGACTGTGCCGCCCACTACTCTCCTGCTCTACTCTGCTGTTCTCCAGTAGCATCTTACCTTTTTTCTTCTTTGGTTGTTCAAATTCTGGAGTCTCTGGTGATTCAGCATAAGGGTCTGGGGCTTGGTGAACTTCCACCACCTCAGGGATCCCATCGAGTGTGACTGACACATGTGTGACAGGAGGCACCATTTCTTCCTCTTCAGTTGCACCAAACATAGTTGCTTAAGAGAAAGGGACAAAAGGACTGTTTTCACACAGCCATGAGGACTTTAAAAAGCTGGCTTTACAGCAAAAATTCAAACACAGAAAAAAAATCAAACTATAACACTTAAGTCTTCCAAGTGAGAGAAGACTAGTTTATAATTCAATGTATGTGCCAACAGTATTTTACACAAGCAGAAGCACTACTAAAATAGAACAATTTAATGACAGAACCCACCTCACAAAAAGCACAATTATCTGTTGATCACACATTCATATTTAAGGCAATCTGTAAATATAAGTGTATATTCTTTTATCCTGACAACATAAACATCAACCAAACAAACACTGCAATCTAAACCATCCAACTTCATTCACACTTTCCTTCTGTAATTTTTGACTCTTCCCTTTCCTGTTGAACTCTGGCATGGCAATGAAATCCTTCATTGCATACAACACTGGATTTCTGATACTCAAACTATGTACATAAAGGCTATCTGTAAATTATAAAAAAATCATACCAATTCCATGCAACCATGCTGCCACTGCAATCCCTCCTCCTTTCACAAATAAACCAGGCAAATACAGATTGGATTTTCATTAAAAAACTTACTCATTCTTTTTTCATCCAACAGAGGGTCAGGGGAGTCCATATTAAGAAGGGCTTCAGCAGCCTCAATTGTTTCCATTGTTTCATCTCCATTATGACAAGATGCTTCAACTAAAAGCAAGGGAGAAAAAAAATTCTTAAGAATCTACAAACTAGACTTAAAGTGTAACAAAGTGTAACATTATATTTATTCCTATTTCAATCATCCCCCAGCCCCCCCAAAAAAAGTGATAGAGATGGTCATCTACTAGATGTGTAGCAACAGATTAGCCAGGGAGAAAATGCATACTGCAATAATTTCATTTATTTAGTACAGTATATTTTTCAGATTGCATGTATTAAAAAACCCCGAACAAGCCCTTTGTTTCTGCCTCATCTTTCTAACCCCTCTTTTTGCTGATTAAAGCACATGCAGTAAAACACAACACCCATGAAACTAAGAAATATCACTACCACAAGCAATATTTCAGAGATTACTATTTAAAAACACAGTAACACAATATTGCTAACTTCTTGGGGTGCTCCAATGTCTTATCCACAGAAAAACATGTGGATATGACACTTGAAGACATGGTTTAATGGCAAATGTGGGGGTGGTTCTGGGTTAACAGTAGGACTTGATGATCTGAGAGGTCTTTTCCAGCCCTAACAATCCTGTGGTTCTATGAACAGAAGTGAATTCCACAAATAAGAGATGCCCACCAAAACTATCCAATCATTTAGCCTGGAGGAAAGACAAGAAAATATTCCACAAGTTCTATTAGAGACCATGTGATGTAAGGGTATAGCTGAATCCTAAACCATTCAAATTCATGGGAATTACATGTAGGACTAACAATGCAGGCTCCAAGAACACACTGGAAAGCAAAAATGAAACATGAAAAGCAATATAGAAGGTTGGTGAGATTTTCAAAATTTTTGACTTCTGGACAATTCCTCATTAATTTTATGAGGGCAGCCATTAAATAAACCCAAAGCTCTGAGCATTAATTATAATTCTTAAGGTACATGTTAAGGTCACCTGGGGATACACAACAAAACAATCCAATAAAACATCATTTTGCAAAATAACAGCTGTTCCAAGAGGATAATACTGGTTTAACTGGAAGAGTACCTTACCAGATGATTTTTTTCAAAATAACCGTAGCATGTAAAATAACATAGATGGCAGTTCCTGGTACCATAAACTTTTAAAACTTTAACACAACATTTTAGAAATTACTGTTTGTTGAGTGGAAATGATTGGACCGGGCTTCCTTATCCTTTGGCATGAATTTGATGCAACTTTGGGGAATACCCTTGCATCTATCAAAATGTTAAAAAGGGCTGCATTAATATTCCCCTCTCTAGGACACCAAGAAACCTCAGTTACTTTCATAGGCTTTACACCTCTCTCTAAATTAAGTTTTGAGGAATTTTGGGTGGGGCAGTCACATTAAAAAACAAAACCAAACCAAAAAACCACTGACTAACAGAGCAAGCAAACATACACGTTAAAACAAAACGTAACGACCTTGGAATATTTCTGCACACAAAAGGAGGAAGTTTACGCCAGAATTTCTATATTTTAACCTTAAAAATATCACAGCAACAACAAGCAACCAGTTCAATTAGCACTAAGCAATTACATAATTAAAAAACCCAACAAACACCCCTGGTTTCATCACAAATGTTTACAGCTTCAGCAGTTGTATCATTATGAGAGGGCAAAGATGAATGCTGGCATCCATGCATCAGCCCTACCTCTTCCACCAGCTGTGATTTACAGAAGCCTCTTTACCTTCTGGATTTTTCCTACAGCCCCTAGTCCAAGAGGCTCAGGCTAATACAGAATGAATAGATAGGTGTTGAGAACCCCTGATCCACACAAGCAACTCATCCTCTTTTCTACTGGACCACCTCCACCTTCTAACTGGCAAAGACATTCAGACAGTGGCATCCTGACCTTGGAAGCAAGAGAGGGCAGCAAATCGCTGACTATTTTGTCAGAGAGCTGACAGGTTCAGGAGCTCAGACCCAGGGCATCTCAGCCTCAAGAGCCACACAGCATCCCTAGGGAATGCCTGGCCATCAGGAGGAGACAGAACATGCACATGCCATTCAGTCTGTGGCCCTGTACACTCTTGGACTGGTGCTGGTGACTTGATGCTTCTGGTTCCAAGTTTCATCTGGATGAAAACATCCCATATCATCTACCAGCATTACCAAGACCTCAAGAAGGATGTCACATCATACAAATATAAATAAATGCAGACAGCACTGCCAAAGCAGCTGTTTTCAGTTCTGACATTGTTCAAATGGACAGGAAGGTTAGCCTGCCACGATCCAGCTCAGCCAAAGTCATGGAGCATGGCTGGCTTACCATATAAAATTTTAAAGTCAGCAGTGGTACCCCCAGGTTCTCAGTTTGGCAGACAGGGAGGAGAGAGCTGCTGCTGTCTGCTCTTTCCTAAGAGAGAGCTGCAGGAGGACCAAACCTACTTGCTGGCTTTCAGGTAACTAAGGTGATGGAGCAGAGCCAATTCTTCACTCTGAATAACAGCAGGTGAGGGAGGAAGAGGCTACCAGCTTTACAGCATTATTACACCATATGGCTAGAAGTTTACCATCCCTATCCAAGACTAATGAAAGGAACTTATAATAGCCATATAAATAATGTAAACATAGAAATTATAATATGAGTTGCTGCTCACAAAAGACATAACCATGTTAAGGAAACTTCCCAGCCTGATCATTCACCAGACTCCCTGGCAGTAATATCCCAATGCCAGAGACTGCCACTGTTGGGTCAAAACCCCTTTGCCATGGGCGGCTCCTGTGACCAGCGTGTCCCTCCTGGCTCCCCACACACCCACTCCACAGTCAGAGCAGGTTTCCTCAGTGGTTCAACCCCGGGTTTCCCACGGCAGAGTCTCAGATGTCTTGTTGCATAAAGCCATTTATTCACGGCACAGTAACACAGAAACAGCCTGAGCTGGTGCTCCCAAGGAGGGCCCCAACCAAGGAACCCCATGGCTTTTATAACCTCAGAGTCCACCCCAAGGCAACTCTCTCTTCCTCTCTTGGTCCATCCACCCCTTCCCACTGCTATCACCTGTCTTATTCTCCTTTCTTATCCAAAAGATCAGCAATTCCTGGCTCCTAGTCTCCCTCTCTGACCATTGTCTGGCCCTGGGGTTCTTTGTTATCCCAAAGGTTGACAGTTCACAGCCTCTTGTGTCTGGCTCCCACCCTGAATTCAATGTGCATCTCACTCTGCAGCTTGCCAGCAGAGCTACCTGGGACCAGGTGTATTCCTCTACCAGCAGCAGCACTAGCTTTCTATCCACAAACACAGGATGGCAACATTAAGTTTCTCAACCACTCCACTGTTCTTGCCAACACTCTTTAAGCATCTTCCGAGAAGATGACTTCACAAAGTGGTTTAAGACAAGTAAATATTTCCCCGTTGCTGAAAGAGTTGTGGTTTCTCTTCCCATGTCTGCCCCTGGTTCATGATCCAGGCTTCTATCACTTAACACATGCCAGGCTTCACACTTTTTTGATCACATAGTGAGACAACTGAGATTTATAAAATGTCTGAAAAGGTTCTGGAGGTATTGCTGAGTTACCAAGTTGAATTACAAGAATGGAAGAGCTAATACAAACAAGGTGTGGGGCACCTCACAGAAAAAGTGGAGGACCACTGCTTTGTCCTTTTAACAGCAAGATGCTCATTTGCATCCTTCAACATGAGAGAGTGCTCAGGGATAACCAGCTCGGCTAGCAAAGGCAGGCTGGTTTCTCTTATTTTAGCTTTTCTGTAATGCTGCAGAATGGTATTCCAATCACTGGGTGTTACGATACAGTCCCAGGTTTAAGAAGAACCGGAATTAAATGGCTTATTTGTTGCTCTTTGCCAAAGTCAGAGCTGAAAAAATGGGGCAGCCCGGAGTGCCATTTCTACAAAGTATCAGGTTTCAAACATTATCTGAAACAGGCAGAAGCTTTTTTAAAAAAAGGAAGAAGGGGAAGAAAAAATTGGAAGAGAAAAATGAAAATGGGGAAGAGAGGCAGGGAAAAAAAAATGGACAAGAAAAAAAAAGGAAAAAGGGAGAAGAAAAAGGGAAGGGGGGGGGGAAAAACACACCTAAAAATATTTTCAGTTCTTTCTTGGGGTACTCTACAAGTTTTTGTTTATCTGAGCAAGCCACAAACATAAGTCTCTGTATCTGCATGCCAAATTCTGCCCAGTTACTGCAAATCCAGGTTCTCAATGAATCAGCATTAGCACAAGGCTTGCCCAAACACAACATTCTTCTCTGAAGTTATGCATCATGTTGGAAGTTCCCCATCTCAGTTCAAATCCCTGCTTTCCCTATGCCTGTCTAGTGCCCTTTTTGAAATTTTTACACCACTTTGGGCAATTCTATCCCACTCCCATTGCTTCTCTAGTGGCTGAAACCTCTGGAGAGTGGGCAACCCGAGTCCTTGTCTGTGCCGAGATAAAGGCTGCGCTAGTCACAGCTGTGTTTAAATTCACTGCTGGTTTTACTAGAGACAAAAATAGGGACTGCAGAACCTCAAAACAATGTCAGAAGAAATCTAAAGTTGTGAAAAGAAGAAAGAGACATTAGAGATGGGAGACCCCTCTTTTGCAGAATAGCTGGCTGTTAAATTTAAGCACTTACTTTTTAGTATCTACTCTTAGCTGATTGTTATCTGACACTGGAAAACTGAGTTCAAAAACACAGGTATTTCAGGAGAACTGCAAATCACCGTTTTCTTTTTTAAATAAGGCTTTGCAATTTGTAAAGAAAATTATCTCATTGAGGAGGTATATAAAAAAATCCCACTGGTTTTACCAGAGCTACAGGCAGCTGTGAATAAGTTCTTTACAAAGTAACTGAAACCAAAACCTGTTTTTTTGCAACTGGCATCTCATCAACTCACAATCCTCACAGATTAACACTATGAAGTTCAGTTTCCACCTAGCTACTCCTTTGGATTTCTTTGTAACATCAGAAATTACCACCAAAGAAGCTGTGTTTGTGCAGGACTGCTAGAACTTCACAAAATGTACTAGACAAATGGTACCAAACTTCAAAATGCTGAAAAATAAACTGGTTATAAGCACCATTATCAACCTATGAAAATGCACACTTCCATCTCCCTATTCAGATCAGGGGACAGGACATCTAAATGCAAATTTTTCTGTCCCTGCTCTCTCATGCTCTCCCCCTCAAACTGTCTCAGTGCAGCCACTTCCCCGATCCCATGAAAACAATGCCAGAACGGGTGAACTACCAAATTGCAGACTTTGATCAACTGGTTTTCAATAAATTAAACTCACCAAACATGCCAAAGTTTTTTAAAAAATATAACAAGAATTTTAAAAAAATGTTTTCAGGAATTACATCATTCAATTAGTTCCTCTGTCCTGTGCACCTTATATCCATAACTAGCACAATTAATAAGATATACAAAGTGTAGCAAATTGTACCATCTGTCAAGTTGGCCTGGAGTTCTGCACAAAACATTATCCCCTGTATTTTTCACAGAAAAAATATTTCAATATTGCCTTTAGAGATAAAACTTCGTTCAAAGCCAAATGTCCCAATTAATTTTGCTAATCACCCTTTACTACTTGATGGTCAATCACTTAAAATCTCGTAAGACTAGCAACAAACTGACCATAAAATTGCCATTGCAGCTCTTCCAGGGAAAAGTGCTTTTAAAGAGGAGGGTGATACGGCACATCTGCCTATTCATTACAAAAAAAATTACATCATGAGCATAAACATAGCTAAAAAACTGATTGCTGGCCATGTCTCAGCAGGGTTTCATATGCAACAGATGCTGTTCTTATATTTTTCTGTAGGTTATAATTTATATGACAGGTAAGTAATCACCAACATGTGATAGCTGTGCTTTTGAAGGGCTGAAGCTGCATCCTATAGGTGAAAAAAACCATCAGCATCCACTATTCTGCAAAGAGATCCCAAAAAACTGATTGCTTCCATTTCATGAGGCCTACTGCTAATTTCTGTTAATATAGGAGAAAAGAGAAGCCCAGTGGCTGAGAGTCATAAAATAATACTGAAAAACTAGCAACTTAAAAAACCTAAATCCTTCATATTAAGCAGTCATCGCTCAGTAATGTTTAGTCATAAATTATGGTGGTTTCAGTTTTGTTTCGCTGTGAAATTCAGTCTTATAAATATTTTAATGTGGAATTAGTACAGTCTTTATGATGTCTGATCCTCTCTCAAAGGCATAACGTGAAAGTGACTGAAAAGACTGGTACCAACTTCAAAGAGCAAAACAACGCATTTCACTGTTGAGAGCGAACAAAATCAAGAAGGAAACTTCAAAGAAGGGAGAAAAGAAAAAAAGTGGCTGAAAAATAGAGTAGGTGGGAAAATTGAGCTAAGATTAGCCCCATTTCAGAGGCAGCCTACAGCAAGCTATACTTGAACTGGGGTCTCTTCCACACAGCAGTCTTGCAGTTCAACTGGGCAGCTGTGGCCACAGCCAATGCCTGTCTGCAGTGGGCAGGGAGGTAACAGGGCCCCAGTGTCCTCCTGTGGGGTGCCTTCACACCCCTGGGCCCCAAATTCTGCCCCACAAGCGTCAGGCTGGATAGCTTCCTGCCACAGACCAGGGGCTGAGGTACCAGTGTTGTCTGCCTTGTCCTGAGCAGGAGCTTTCCAGCCTCAGTGCCAGTCCCGGCCTGCATTCATCCCCTTTCCCTTCTAAAGAAATCCACAGCATGCACAGGACAGATACTGTGAAACAGATAATTAGTTAACACCTCCTTCACAGCAATCATCCCTGCAAAGTGGCACCTCTTAATTTCTAAGGACTTTGCCTTTAAAGAAAACTAGATTTCTTGAATTATAATGGATGATAGGAACAATACAGTACTTGTCTGCCTCCAAAGTATCCCAGAGCCCTTGGACACCATCAGTTACAAGGATTAAATATTTTCAGTTTCTGGCAGCAATTTGCAAACCCTTCTCATGTGACCAGCCACAAAAAAAAAAAAAAAAAAAAAAAAGAAGGTTAACAAGGGTATTCACAAAAGTGGAGTTTCGCAATTACTCATACATGTAAAAATTCACACACAATATATCATGGTGAATATGGATTCATAAAAATGATCTGCTATGAAATTCACACGGACGCATTAAGTGGTGCTTAAGTAACACACTGGGGAAATGCCAGTTGTAGTGTGAATAATTAATCTGAACAGCAAGCTGGCAAGAGATCTCAACATGAAATATTGTTTGAGTATGGAAAACCTTCTTGAATAATAACCTAACTTATTTGTATGGTCACAGTCTGTTCAGAGATAATTCACTACTATGAGAAAAAAAAAAAGCCATATTCATCAGATAAAACCATTTACTGAGAACAGCTCATGTCAATTTACTCTGTGAACTGTTCCTCATGTCAAGTTATGTTGAGTTCTTGTTTTGCTTTTGATAATAAAAGATTGTATCAGAGCATGTCTTTGGATATAATGTCAAAAGTACGAGTGAAACCAGCAAGCTGTCTCCATCCTTGGAGACAGTCCAGGTGTGGAGCCTAGTGGCTGAAAGAAAACCTCTCTCCGTGTAGTATCTAGCCCACCTTTGAGACTTTTTCTGCAAAAGCACTTCAAATACATGCATTCAGGGAGGAGTTGTTTTTAAAATATGTGACAGATC
This sequence comes from Cyanoderma ruficeps, assembly GCA_008694505.1. Taxonomy (NCBI): domain Eukaryota; kingdom Metazoa; phylum Chordata; class Aves; order Passeriformes; family Timaliidae; genus Cyanoderma; species Cyanoderma ruficeps. Next base: position 5,836,264 of record VZDJ01006585.1, on the reverse strand, counting down.
TTTGAGCTTTTCTCTTGAGAATTCTTTGTTCTTTAGGGCAACCTTTTCTAACAGAATTTACAAAAAAATCTGTATTTTAGGTGTGAATCATTACTAGAGATCCAAAATTAATACTATGCTGAGTATATAACACCAGTAAGTCACACTAGCATGCACATTTTAATTTATAACTTAATTATAAATAAAAAGTTATATATTTATATATATATATATGCAAAGTTAAAAGTTAAAAGCAGTACATCTACTCATATATAGCTCTACTGCATATTCCTGCTTGTTGGTATATATGTTTACTTAGGAACGTACCACCTATTAAGTAAAAGCAAACAAAACCTATGAAGAACAAAGAAAAACCTTGTTGGTACTCTGAGCAGGACTCAGCCTTAATCACTGTTGATGGATGAAACAATTCACCATTATTAGCTGTGTAACTGGGATTGCAAGCCACCTGCTAATAATATTAATATCACTCTCTCTGTCTTGTACAGAATTAACAGCATTCAATACCACTACTCATTTTGCTCCCTGTTGTTTCTTGTCACAGCTATCTTGGTGCAAAGACATGGCACAGAGATGGTTTTACTGCCAACCTGTGAGGGTGATATCATCATCTTCTATGATTTGCTCTTCTGCGACATCCAGAGAGTTCTCAGTGATCATGTCACTAGGTTCATCCACACAGGTTAAGCCAGAGTAGTTATGTAGGAGTTCTGCACTAGGAACATGCTCCACGATGACAGCAGGGAAAATAGATGGATCACCAAGCTGGAGGGTGGAGAAAAAAAAAACAAACAACAAAATATTAGCTAGACTGCCTTCAATCTAGCCACTTAATGACTAATACTTCAACAGACCTGTACTAAACCACCTGGATATTAAACAGTCAGGAGAGAGTACTAAAGGACAAGATGATTTTTAGCACCTGAAAGCAGATAGCAGCAGAGGCCCACCAGGAGCCAGAGACTGAGTATTGCTGCAGTATCTACTGTACTGACTGTACTTCAGTACAGAACACCAGGCCTGCATGACATAGTTTTGCAGCATTAAAGACATAGTTTTGCAGCATTAAAACTGACAATACAGAGGAGTGCCACACCACAGTAAGTGCTAAACTCTGCTGGCAATAATACTGGGTGAGCAACTTGCTGCAAACACCTTTGCCTTTTGCTCTTCCCATCAAGCTGAGAGTAAAGGAGTCCTGTGGCTGTGAGGAGTGGACAAAGCCCTCACAGGCACCAAATTTCCTATGAGACACTATTTGAAAATCACTATTTTAGGGGATGCTTACTACAGAATGAAGGGGTGTAACAGGGTGATGTAAGTGCTGTAATACACTCCCTATCTAATTCTTATGGCTTTAGTCATTTGATATTACTCACACCACACCCCCCTCACCACTTTCCATCCTAAGTCGGCTTTTAGACATAATCCTTTGGTCTTGATAGTCATTTTGCATCAGATACAGAAGAAAAGAAGCAGCTGGGAAACAAAAATCAAACTAACTAGCAATAATAACAAGATGCAGACTCTGAAAAGGCAACCGCTTAACAGGAAGAGGTTTTCAGCAAATAACATCTACTACAAACACTGTATTTTTCAAAATGAGTATTTTAAAATGTCATTTGCAGGAAGAAAGTCAAAGCAGATTGATAGCAGAAAAGGTGCAAAGAAAGTCTAGTGTAACTCTAAGGTTCCCTGACTACAAAAATAAAACACATTATGAATGTGTCAAGCTTAAAAACAAGAAAAAAACCTCTAAAAAGTTGCTAAAGCATACTCCTGAGAAAACTAGTATATGTACCTTTGGTCCCACCCTCCACAGAAGAGCACAGATGTGTATCATAGAATCATAGAATGGCCTGGGTTGGAAGAAACTTTAAAATTATCTACATCCAATTCCCCTGCCATGGACAGCGACACCTTCCACTACATCAGGTTGCTCAAAATTCCACCCAGCCTAGCCTTGAACACTTCCAGGGATGGGAATCCGCAACTTTTCTGGGCAACCTGTTCCAGTACCCTTCCACCCTCACAGTAAAGAACCTTTTTCCACTATCTAATCTAAACCTACCATCTTTTAAGTTTGAAGTCATTCCCACTGTACTGTCACCATACGCTCTTGTAAATAGTCTCAATCTTTCCTGTAGTTTCCCTTCAGGTATTGGAAGGAAGATCAAGTAGTTTTTTTAACCACACAAGTTAAAAACCCAAGGGAGAAAACCAACTGTAGGATTATGCCCTTGTTTAAGAATTACTCATCTCTCACTCTTGCCACTACGCACACTGTCACTGACAGAAAATGGTATCAGAGCTATCTGCTCAACCCAGACAACAGCTACGGGAGCAAGCCTCCCCTGGGGAAGAGTCTGGATCATAAGCACTGAAAGTAGAAAATGTAATTAGAAGTTTTAAAAGACAGTAATTACCACTTTAAATTGCTCTGTGTTTTGTAAAGCATGTCTCTGCAAAAACTGTGGTAAAGGGCAACCAGGAAACAAAGAAGTAAAAACCAAAAATAGTATTTTAATGGGCTTCTATCATAGACAGTCTCCTAAACAACAGCAAAAAACAAACAAACAAACAAAAAACTCAACAAAACTAAAATTTAAAAGAAAACCCAACAAATTATGACCTATTCTATGAAACATGTTTCAAAAGACAGCAATATGGCAGAAGATCAATAAAAATGAACAAAGTACAGAGCAGTTAAAGCCGCCTTGTGCAATCTTATCACCAGATGACAGGCGTATATCAAGTCAAGCAATGGGACAGCTGTTACCCCACACCTTTGTGGGCACCTCCAACCAATGCTGTATCGTCCTGGAGCTGAGAAACCAGAAATCCTTGATGGCCAAGAGGTCCCTACTGCTCCTCAGAAAAAGCCATGTTCACATTTTGCATCCAATTTATTTGCTGACCCTAACATCCTTGATTCTATTTGCTTCCAGGCAAGAATAAACAAATAGGTTTGATTACATAAAAGCCACATCAATAAAAAAAGATAAAGCACTGTAAAGAAAGAAGAAAAACAAAAAAACATATTCATTAAAAAAAATTATTTTCAGTAATACATTCCATAAGCTACAAGGTAGATGGTCCATTACAGCCTCATTCCTGAGATACAACTATGTTTTAAAAATAGTTTAAATATCTCAGTTTCAGTAACATGCCACAATACATAACTTTTGGGATTTAAGCTACAGACAGCTGTGGTCCCGGCACTTGGACATGAGCTAGGAACCCCAAGTTTCCTTCCCAGCCAACAGCCAGAAACGATATTTCTAGGGCACAATTTCCCTGCCCACTTTTAGGCTTCTGTGCTATGACAGGACATCATGCCCTACAAACACCCATTTCTGTGCATTGACTATGAAACGGGGGAGACGTTGGGGTGCTGGTTTCTGGTGTAGGCATCTGTGTCCCACACACTCATCATCAGCTAGTGGCCAGCCTCCTCCTCCCCAGCACGCCTGCGCAGCGAGGCACGCTCCTCTGCCCCGCTGCTCTCGCCCTACTTCCACCCATGCACCGGCTCAATAGCTGCAGTGTCTGCAGCCACAGATCGAGTTGCCTGTGCTCAAGACAAGCCTTACATTAGCTTCTTCTGGGGAAGAAAATTACTTTGGCTCAGCACTGTCCGTCTCTAATGACTGATGTTCATGCCACTGGCTTGGCCTCTGAGAGGATAAGTTGTAGGAAAATGTTACAGAATAATAAACAAAGCACAGATAAAATCAACTGATTGTCACATGTTTTCAGATCAGTTTCTCAAGGCCGTATTTATATTATACCCTACTCACTTTGCTATGAAACCTAGTTACAAAAGCCCAAACATCCACATGTTTCTAAAATACGCTTCACTACTGACCAGAACATTTCCTTTTGTACTGAACTGTGCTGCTTCATGCAGTTCAGAACCACCTGGTTTGATCCATATGATCTGAATTGCTCTGCAAGGTTAATCTGCATTTTGATCATATCTAGAAACATCCATCATACACGCACTCTGATATGGTCACTGTGTCTGTCTGCAGGCCGAGAAATCCCCATGGCAGGGCAATACCTCTTCACCTGAACTTTGTGCCAGACTGCCCAAGGAAGCTGCTGACACACTGTGCTTCCAAAAGAATGGAGACGAACACAAAAGCATTCACTCATGGTAAGACATGTTAAATGTGCTTTAATTTAATCACGGTTTTGAACTAGAAGAATCAGAGTAAACACCACTTCTTGTGGCCTTTCATTTTAAAACTATTGTTACAGTTGCTTCCAACTCATATCCTACAGTGGTACAATGTAGGGACTTTCCTTCCTGCCATGGTTGTGAAAATGAAAGAACAAATTCTAATATGCTCCTATTGAGAAAAGCATTCACACAACTGCAAAGAAATTTAATTTGAAATGCATTTTTGTGGAAGTGGTCATTGCTTTTTTTATATAGTATTTGCAACCGGTTATGATTTCATTAACAAGCCTTTCATTCAGTTTTAAAAGCTAATACTAATGTACACAGATGCACACATGACTGTTGTGAAGTAATCTCACCTTGGAACTTCTATAATGTTTTTAATTTCACTGAAAGCGCCTGAATCCCAGCTGAGAGCCAAGCTAAACCTTCCTCTAGCTCTTATTTTGCAGGACACAAAAATAACTGTACACATTTGGAACTGCAAAAGAGCCCCTTTTTACTACGTCTCCCTTTGAATCTAGTGTGTTATGAGAATTACACACAGGGAAAGCATTAAATTAAGAACTACAAGGTAGTGATTCAATTAACACGAATTAAATTACCTCTCTAATAGCAAGATCACAAAATATTTATTTCCAATACAAACATGCTTCTATAGGCCCTAGCAAAGAGTGCAAACTATCCCAAAGTTTTAAAAGAGTCCCAAATTAAAGTGTTGGCAATGATTTTCAAGAAATCGACAGAGAGATCCACAGAAGAACAATTTGTCTATTTTTAAATTTCTCCTACTTCTGCTGCTTCATGTTCCTCATACGAAATACAGGTAAAATATGACACCTTAGCTCCAGCAAAGCTTTGACTTGGCCTCAACCCATCTCCTATGTCTGCTGGGCACATAAAACAGCTGAGCTACTGCTAAAATCTTCCCAAATCTTGGACACCAAATCCCTGCAGACTGACCTTTACTAATTCAGAGGAGTACAAGCTTCATGCAGATGCTGAAGCCCATGGAAAGTCCTGTGAGCAGGTCCCTGAAAGCATTGGTTATACTCCACAAGCCCCTTAAAACTGAATCCAGTCCTCCTCCAGGGGCTAAAAGCAGCAACTTTCCTTCCTGCTCTCTAATTCTTTTAGTGTGTTTGACATGCTGACAAGGTGTTTCTTTTTTTTCTCTGAAAATTGTCTCATGAACTGTCACCAACTGACAGAAGATCAAAACACCATCCTGGCCACAGAAATGGAAAATAAAGAAGGGGATTTCTTCTGCTTTGGAGGTACTGTCTTCTCATACTACAAGTCTTTAAGGATGACAACTTGTCCCAGGAGTAAGATGCCTAGCTTTAAACTGGTGTGGAATAAATTTTGTGCAAATGAGTGATGGGTGGGAAGAAACACATGCAATAGATAGTAGAAGGGAAAAGGTACATGGAAAAAAAAGGAGAAAGCAACCTCAGGCTGTCTTTTTAACCAAACAACAGCATTCAGACTCACAATACAGATGATCATTTATATTTAAAAAACAACCCTCCCCCTGCCAAAGAACAAATACAACACTCCAAAAAACTAAACAGAACTAGGGGAAGTGACCCTAGTGACTAGAAAGCAGCCTTTGGTTTTCCCTTGCTGACAGACCCTGTGCAGAGGCAGTGGCAGCTTCTCAACTTTAAAGGTCTTCCCACTGCCAGCATCTCAAAAGGGACCAAATTGCACAGACACTGCTGCAGGCAGACACATGATGCTTGCTTCTCTGGGAAGATAACCTCATTACAGATTTCATATTTTCCTTAAAGTCTTCACAAAACTGCAAGTGGATAAGGGGGAGGAACCTTCTGCAGGAGCTCGAAATAGCCAAAAAAATGCAGACCTTCATCTTGACCAGGTGGCTTAATCTTTCTGAAAGCCCATGGCAATATCAGGGAACATGGAAGAGCAAATGTAGGCAGGAGATGATGGCGCAGAAGTCATGGCTCAACCTAAGGTTTCAGACCCTCTTTATCAGAAGAAAGAAAGAGAGAAACAAACGCCAGAGGTACAGAAGGGGTCTTCAGGCACAGGTTACTACAAGCATCAGAGCCACCTGAGACAGCACAGCCCGACACAGAGCAGTCATGCTGGGAACGATGTTAGCAATTTAATGGTTGTAATGACTCAACTTATCCCTGGCACCATTTAAAGCTTCCTACTATGGATCGAGCCACTGTGACTGCTTTTATTCAGCTTTTTAAACTAAGAATGTCGTGATCAAATATCACATTAGCTGTAAGCCCACAAAGGACTAAAGGAAAAGGCACTGAGAGAAGAAGCTGCAGATAGGAAGAGAAGCAGGTTGAGGCAGTGGTGTTGACTCAGCCAAAGCCTGCAGGAACTCCTGCCCAGTTTTATGTGTGCAGTCTCGCTCTGCCTCTCAACAACAACAACAACAAAAACCCAAACAAAACAAAAACACAGAAAAGAGGGGGGGGGAAAAGCAAACTCTCTATTTTAACCAGATCTCTGACACATAGCAGAAGCCAGACAGGTTATGAGTACCCTTAGCCCAAGCCACTTGTTCCCTTCTGAAAAATAAAAGGATATTTTCACTTCATTTCTTCCTCACCACAGATCTACTGTGTGATAAATGAACCCTCCAACTGACCGAAGATCCAAGAATAACAAAAAATTTAAAAATCATTCTTTTCTAAACTGCAAAGGATAAAGCTGATAAGAGCGAGCCTTTCCCGTTCACACGGGTCCATGTGATTGAGCCCCTCCCATTGGCATCTGCCACTGAATGCTGAATGCTTACATTCGCAAATGGACTGTTCATAATTTATGGCTGTTTAACCAAGACTTAAAAAAAAATAAAATTTAAACAAAATAGCCATGAATTATGACTTCCCTGAAATACAGAGCATAGTTGCCACTTAGACCCTGAACTTCTCCCCACAGCTGTTCCATGTTCCAAGAGCTCTTGGCACAAGCGAGCTGCAGGCAAAGATTTGACAAGAATAAAAGTACCAAAGTTCTTAAAATGCCAGCTTGTGGGGGCACTGTAAAAATAATTATCCAAAGATGAGTTAAATGACACCTTTTGTATATGACGAAGATCCAAAAAAATGCCCAACATAGCGCACTTACAGAGGTAAAATTTTTGCAAAATACACAAATTGTGTTATCCATCCCCAAATACAACTAATCCAAGGATTTAAAAACTTTAGGAGTAGCAGTAGCTCCTGTGTAGTCAGAAGCAGATCAATCAAATATAAGCAAGAAGCAGTCTTTTTGGGCTAATGTGCTATGAGCCCTCAGCCAAACTAAACCTTCCTCCAGTTCCCAGGTCTCTGCCTGTGCAGGATTTCTCTTCTACAGCTGAGCATCTAAGATTGACCTTCAGGCAGCCAGCTAGCTGGCTACCTGCATCTTTGATATCTGAACTAAGTGAACCCAGTGATTTAAAAGGAGCTAGCATCTGACTGCAGCAATGGACTTCCTGCTATGCACCCTCTATCTCCGGCCTTTCAGATCTTTGATTTCACCACCTTTAGGGTATACTACAGGACATCTTTTCTTAGACTTCATCTAGAGCTGAATTCAGTGGGGTTATGATATAAACATCAAGGCTGAGTTTGTTCTGAAGCTGGAGAAAGCTCTGTTTAGAAAGGTTTTACTGTCCTGTTGAGCGCTCTTTAGTATTTTTCAAGTTTCTCAAGTGAGCATCTGAAGAAATTGCAAGAAGCAGAATGCACAGCTAAACAAGACAAAACCATATCTGCTCGCATTACCCTTCCCAGGAACCACACTGAAGTAGTCCTCCCTACCTCAATTCCCCCTTCTCCCATTGGCTTGTGAAGTAAAGCCAGCAATGGACAACGAGCAGAGGTAATAAGGCAGGCTCATTTTCGACTACGCTTGTGCAATTCCCATATCTAAATCCCCAGGCTACCACAAGCTCTGGAAAAATACAGGGAAGGAAGTTACATTACTAATTCCACCCAAAAGTGAGTTAGCACTTCAGACAGACAACACTCAGTTCATTCAAATGATCGCATGACTCTGACAGCAGAAACAGGCCAGTGATCCAGCCAGATATTAGGCCATACAGAAAACCAGAGGCAAGATTATAAAGCCAAAAGCAGGGTGTTTTTTTAAGAGAGGAGAGTAAATGCTTTTTACATTAACAAAAAAGGAACAGTTTGTCATGGCACTTAGCTTTTTAAAAAGGCTCAGACACCCATTTTCTTGTTAATAAACGCAAGCTCTAATATTAACCACCAGCTATAGAGGAGCCACATGATTTTAAAAATAGGAATCCTACACTGAAGCTTCAGGACTCACAGGATGTGGTTTAAATAATCAACACCTGAGAGTCTTCTCAGGTTGAAACAGACATATTTTCCCTGAAGTATAAAAGAAACCAATTTAAATTACTTTCAAGCTTATTTTTGAATAACCAGCATGCAGTAGCACAATTCAGAAACTAATCTGTAAATAACAGCAAGCAGGTATACATACTGCCCCTTCCAGTTTTCTGCAGTGCGACCATTACTTCTACTCAGAATTTTCTCCTAGCACACTAGAGAAGTTGAAACTACTAAAAAATACCATAATTTGGGGAATTCTACATCACACATGCATGGATTCTACTGGCACAAATCAGCAAAACAGGAAAAATATTTTTGGAGGAGGAGGTCTCTGCAATACTGCAGAGGTTATAACATTTAAACCAATTTCTGTTCCGCACATGCAAGTTACAGGAAGCAACAGGAAGTTTTTGAAACAGCACAAAGATCTGCTGCAACAATAATGACCTCAATGTTTCCTTTTTGTGTTTTACACCACATTTTTTCCTCGTGTTTCATAACACTGTTAGCACCAACTTGTACAAATATGGTTCCTTACACCACCTCATACCTGCTGCTCATCCTCCATGACGTTGCTGGCAAATTCAAACACAAGCTCATTCTGCTGTACAACTGCTGCCATAATAACGCATTCCCAGGTCTCAGCTCCTCATACAAAGAAAAACGTTCTTGAATGTGAAAGAACAGAGAGCTTCACTGAGGTCCAGCTGGGCAGAAAGGCAGGTTCACAAAATGAATCGAGTATCAATGTTTGTATTTCTTAGATCATCAGTGTTCCTGGGTTCTTCTCAAAGCAAAACAAACCAAGGCAAATCCTTTCCTGAGTTGTTCTTCCCACCTTGATAGCCTTTACCACTGTGGAGGGAAAAATAAAAAAATTATCATTAAAAAAATGTTACATCAGCAGTGTGAAATAGTAGCAGCAGCAATAAAGCTTTCCACGTATTAAATTGTTTTATCTACGTCTGAGAAAGTCGCTTTTGTGTCTCCAAAGATATTACCTTTACTGATTAATGTATAAGAACTTTCATTACCTGAAACAGAACTGTTTCAGGAAATAAAAGATCAGTTTCCAAGTGTTTCACATTAAAAGCATGAGACTAAGGAAAAGTTACAAAAGTTAACAAAAAGAAAATCCATATTTTCTTTTGATTCAGATATGCACTTTTCACATTCATTAGTACCTCTCATCTTCACAGTTTATTCAAAGTGAAAATACAAAACTCAGACCGACCTACTCAGCTGTAGGATATCCCAAGTATATCACATTTCTTCTTCACACACAGTTTAAATTTAGCAAAGTTGTTGCTTTGCAAGTAAAATGCTCTGGATCTTGAATCCCCGTATCAAAATGATGAAACAAATAAAAACATTCTTTGTACAATCCAGAGAGTGCCCACGTTCCTACACGAAGCAGATCTTCAGCTTCATGTTAAAAATGCACTGTAAACGTACCCTTATCTCTACCAGAGGCTCGCAAGCAGCCGGAAGGAAACAGCACTGACCACGTCATGGCAAATTAGAACTGTCAAAAAAAACTGCAGAGTACAAAGAAAAAAAAAATTCCCCAACTAGAGAATGTAAACAGCTTCAGTGAAGGGATGTGTGCCCACAGCTCCTTACTTACTCATCAGTGCCAAAGGTAAACTCGGTTAGGGTGAGCTGACCAAGAGGTGGCTGCACCACCTCTGGGGAAAGAGGCAAGCGCAAAAAGAACTCTTTGTATGCAACTCAGGTGACCCAGACATTAATTTAAAAATTTACCATTTCAAAATAGTAACAGGAACAGGTGCTTAAATTAGGAACCTAAGGAGTATGTTGGTGCCTAGGAATTTAAATCAATATGTTTTAAAGGAAGAAAAATATGTGGTTTCTAGTGCTTTGAGCAAACTTCTTTAAACTGCCTTTGATTAAGAGCTGCTGTGGCGAAAGAAGGCAGAGGTCTAATATGCACCCATCCAGAGTGAGACCCCCAGGAAAATCAGCATCAGTGCCATTGGTGATGATTAGTATCTGGCTTTATACAGGAGGTTTAACTTCACCTTGTTTTTGCAGTAGGCTGAAACTCAAAAAAATGAAGAGCATCTTCCTCTCCCCAGTGCCAAGCAATTTAATTAGAGAGGATCATGTCAGAGACTCGTACTCCCTCACTCTAGGAAATGTAACAGCTGTTTTTCCTATATAGATTGTGGTATTCCCAAATTCCTAAGTAGTGATGGCAGAGCATTTAGGCATTTAAGTCACCAGATCCTACCCTTCCAAGAAATCAGGAAACCCAAGATTATGCAAACAGGAGAAGCTCCCCAACTTTCAAAGTGCACTCTAATTAGCTGTTAAAAGATTTGTTAGAGTACCCACAACCTTAACTACATAATATTTGCTTTAATGAGAGTTGCATGCATGAACAGAGAAGGAAGTGCTGTAGGAACCATTTCAACCACAGCGTGTGCCATTTCACTGGTTGACTTGAATAGTTAACAAGGCTTTCTCCATACTCTGGCAGGGTTATGGCACTGAAAGCATTACATGCAGCCATATAATCCTGGGTGACTTCCCTAAATCTAATCATTTGGCTTTGCCTTTTAGAAGATGTGGATGCCATTAGGATGTAGACACACATTGCCAGCACAGTGGGAGTAAGCACAATTTGGCCCATCCTAGACTCCTACCATCCTTTATACTAGCTTGAAAATAAAGTATATAACTATATAATATAAAGTTTAATATTGCCTGTAGACAGCGATTCATGTGGGTCAATCTATGCCAACAGGGATATACCAACTTTTTCAGAATAGAAGACAGATATGGAAGTTTATTGAAGTACAACTTCTATTTTGGTTCCTGGTTAGGAATAAATTGTAACTGTCCAACAAGATTAAATAATATTTTAAGTCACATCCTCTAATCAGTGAAGAGCAACTTCACTGTAAAGGATCACAAGGCAAACAGGGAACTTACAAGAACCACCTCAGTTGTCCAAAAGGAGACTTCTGTTTAAATGGGGGTTAAGCTAATTGTCCAGAGCCAGAATACTGCAAGGGCTTATAATCACAGCCATTACACTTACTGAAGCCACATGAATGAACAAAGGTTACAAGTTCTTTAGACTCAGTAACTTTCTAAGGTCAATAACAATTAACTGAGCCAGCGTAAAAACTGGATAAAGGACATGGAGACAAAGGCTACCGGGTAAGCTTTAAATGTAAGGAAAACTGTAGGTCAAGCTACCCCAAAAATTTCAGAAGTTTCCCACGTGCACAGGGAACTGACATTTTCTTCTATTAGTGCTAGGTTATTCACCATTCTGTAAAACATTAATATTTTACAGTAGATAATACAATACCAAAATGTACGCTAAATGCATTAGATCCAAAAGCTGTGGCAGTAAGCTTACTAAAAGCCATAAAGAAATATTTCCTTACATTTTATTTTAAAAAAGAAACAACTAAACTCTCAATGCAAAACGAATTATCCTGATTTAATATAATCTAAGAGACTGGAGCAGCATAATGTATTTGATCCACATAAACACTGCCTAAACCAGTCACACTTCATGCTAACATGAACTCCTAATCATCTTATAGCACTGTAGGAATGGTCAGTCAAAAGCTGTTTTATGAACTCTGCACTGCAGTGATGCAGTGATGTGAGACTGTTCTCCTCCCCTACATCCTGTCCCCAAAACCACCAAGGGCTCCATAGATAAAGTTGAGTGATACATTCTTTTTGCGAAACAAACATCTAGCCACAACATTAGTACCAAATCCAATGACAAGTGAGTGAACAGGCTTTAGTGAGCTTTTATATCTAACCTTATAAAGGTTGGGGGCTCAGACTACTACTGTCTGCAGGATATTTTTCATTACTTCTGTTGCAGCGCATAATAATAGCAAATGATCTATTGGGCAACACCAGCACAGCAGAATAATGCAAAAGTGTTTTCCTTTAATCCATATTACTTTCTCTGCCATGTAGAAAACAAGAGCAGCTTTGCACAGAAGCCAGCAGAATTGTAAACCAGCTATATTTTCCTTCACATCTATTTTTATAAACTGTACTTTCATTATTTCAACTATCACAGGGTCCTGCTGTCTATAGGCTAACACAAACATGACTATTGTTTTTGCTATGTAATGCCACTTATCCCCTGCCTGATTTTACATACATCTGCAAGTAGAAAATAAGTTGCAAACAGCATAAAATGTGTAAATTCAATCCACATGCACAGTAAGCTTGACTATATACAAATAATCCTAAGAGAAACGGAACCCAATATATATTATCATAAAATTTACATCAAATTTTCAGAATTACAGAGGAAGCAAGGTTTTGCTTTTATTTTTACTAATTGTGGTACAAACGTATTATAAAAAGCATTAAGACACAACAATATAAACAAACATCTTAATTTTGCTTAATCCTTGAAACTGAACTCAAATTATTTCAATTTCCCTGGAAACTCCCCTTGGCCGCTGATTTCAACATCAAGAAACAAGCTCCTCAATCAGTCTGTCAAAAAGGACATTCGGTCAATCTAAGCCTTGCTACGTGCTACTCTGGTATCCCAGAAGACACACTGTAGAATTCTGTCCTAGACATCAATTAGACATCATTGTTTTTTCCCCATCTCTCTTCTCCATTTATACCCCCCAGTTAGTCCAAGCCCATTGAGGACTAACTGAGCCAGTTCAACAAAGCTTCCAAGAAATACCTCCAGAACCAACATTTTTGGTCCCTATGGTGAAGCTGCAATATTGCAACTAGGTTTCATGCTGGAGCCACAAATCCACAAATTCTCCTTCAAATCCTGATAATATGAGCCAGTATAGGCCCCACTACCTCATCATTAAAGCACTGTAACACAGAACACCATAACAAGATAATGGCACTGCACTGGAGCGGGTGTAGCAGGTATCAAAGTACCAGGCAGAAACCTAAAAATTTGCTAACGGTCAGCTATGAGCTTAGAAGACTCAAGTCTTGGTATTGAGAGCATGCCAGATGAGCTGAAAGATGCCTCCAGCAAGCTACTGGATCCAGTCCCATTTAGGATTACTAAAGATGACTGTAATCATTCTGCAGTGCCTTTCTCATGAAATTAATAAGATCATTTCTACATTTAAAATAAGAACCAGCTTAGCTGCTTTAAAATTCAAGTGCAGATCTGAATTCTGAGTTACTGATGAAACAGTTCCAGTCATTCAACATGGGGCCAAATAACTTGAGATTGGAATTTCCCATTGATTTCCTAAGACAGTCTGCAGCATTAGCACTAGTCTAGAAATTTTGAAGTTGTGACTTCAAATGCAAAGCTGAACCACTCCTTCTCTGCACCATCTTGGATACAGGGAAAAGAAGGGACTTAATGAGAGGAAAGGGAAGATTAAAGGTATCACCTGGAAATCTGAACAGAAGGACTGAAAACCATCTCAGGTGAGGTCAAACACATGGATAGCAACCACACCTTTTCACTCAAATTTCTAACTCCCTTCTACCAGTGGAGATTAAGGATAGTTCAACCCAGAGTCAGTTCACCTTCTAGAGTCACATCCTCTTAAGACAATGAACAAGTATCATCATAGTCATGTTTTCTTAAAAAGGAGGTCAAAGCTGAATGATATTGCAGTTGTCTTAATGCAGAAATCCCAGACCAACAATGATCTTTATATATAGTCCATACCAAGCATAAATGCTAACAGTTTAGTATTCTGTGTCATTCTTCATTGATTAATTTTTACTCTTCAGTAATATTTCAAATTTGCACAGGACAAGGGATTTGAAACTTGTCCTTAGACCCAGGGCATCTGCATTGATGAAATGACAAGAAGAACAAATTCATATATGTCACTTAATATATGTCACTTGGCCCAAAAAATTTCTGAAGGCTCAGTATTTCAACTGCTCATGCAAATTAAAGGTGATAGAAAAACAACATGGTTAAGAGGGTAGCACTAAGGAAGGAAAGAAACAACATAAGGAACAGACTCAAGTCTTCTGAGAGCATCCATGCTGCCTAGGGCAAACTGTGCAAAGGGCAGCTGACATAATAAAAGCCAACAGAGTGACCTTTGCTGAGCTTTCATTAAGGACAAAGAAATCATCAGTATCAATAAATCCCTGTTTTGCAGCCTGTCTGGAAACCACAGGCTCTCAGTTCACATACAGCAAGGAGGACAGAGTGTAAGAGGGTTTATCTGTTAAATATAAGCACACATAAACCCCCAAAAATGACACAAAATCCAGTCAATATCAAAGAAATGAAACGAACCCACTTGATATAAAAACAGATGTTTACTCCAAAGAAAGCAAAAAACAGAAACGCAAGCAACAAGCTCTTTGCCATCACAAAAAAAAAAAATCACTTTTTCATCTCCTTTTTTGTAACTATCTCTTTTAGCCTGAATATTTAATTTGAGGCAAGATTCCTTTCCAGACTATTAACAGTAATGGCTCCAGCACTGTTTATAGACTCCCCCACCCCTGAATATCCTTTTCTTCCAATTTCCCAATGTTCCCTCATATTTTTCAAGTCCCTTTTATTCAGCACATTTATGTAACACAGCTGTTGTACACAAACCCAGCAACCTGGCAGAGCACTGCTGGGAAAGCTGAAAAAAATTAAAGCATGGTTGAGTCTTTGTTCCCTCTGTATCCTCTCCTGCCAGCACATTCAATGTGCCAAGGCAGCCCCATATCAGTGTAGGTGTGTAGATGGTAGAGCACTGTAAGTAATTGATTTATGCTGCAGCAACAAAAGATCAGCCTACCACCAACAGGCCAGGCCTAAGGAGCAACCTAAAAGATACTGAGGTGAGACAGGCTCTCCCCAGCCTTACTATTGAAGCTTCTGAGCTCCAAAAAAAAAGTATTTGAGCATCTGTTAAGAGCAAGGCTCCCTAATTTGATCAGGCAAGGAAGGGCCAGGCTGGGTTTTAGTCACCTCTCTGCAAGCTTTGCTCTAGCAAAGTAGAGCCAACTCAACAGGAAAAGTTAGCTGACCTAAAGCAAGGGAGCAAGGACACTCCAGGGGGAATAGAGGGTCCAAATCCACTCTCCTGCTTCCCCACTCTCCAGGCATGAAAATAACTGAATTTTGCATTTTCATATACTAGCTACATAGTATAAGAAGAGGTTAAGGAGATGGGACATGACCCATCCGCATGATGGGACAACTCCATCCCACCTCTCTCCACAATTCATGTGAGAGACTGGACCTCTTTTCCTCCTTGCCTGCCAGCCCCCAGTTCTCCTTCCAACCCAATCCAAACTGTTTAGTGGATTCAAACATCATTTTGCAGCTGCCTGACTTTCGGCACATTAGACACTGAAAAGAGAAGAGCAGGGTAAACTTTTGGAAGTGGTTAAGCCATCACCTGGCTACTCATGCAGCTTTGAAACTTTTCAGATTGAATTTGGGTTGCTGAAGCCTCAGGTGACATATAAATCACTTATTTCAATTACAGTTAGATAAAAGCCAGGTAACACTTCACTGCACAGCTGCTACTCTGCCTGCCCTCACGGACACACAGACCCGGGCACACACACATCAGCTGCAGCTGCATGAACACACTTTCCATCCATGTGCCCACGTATCACATATACACCAAAGCATAACCCCCTCTACTGACTTGACTTTTAACTTCTGGTGCAGCTGTTTGGCCTACCAAAGACTAAAAAAACCCCACAATCTCCCACATCTCTACAAAACAAGGGGATACGTGAAAGTCCTCCTTCTCTGCTTCCAGTTCAGTCACCTCCACCCACTGCTGCTCATCAACACCCCAGTGCCACTGGGAAAATATTTAGCTCGATCTTCCCCTCACCCACTGAAAGCCAAACAAACAAGATGAACTCCCCCCCGCCTTGAAAAGGACACCTAAAAGGACAATGTCCCCCAGGCAGTGCATGGGAACAGCACCCAGTTTGTCAAGCCTGTAAGAATTCCACAGACTGTCTACCAGCCAGGGAATGGAGCACCCCCAACATCTCAGGGCAGTATGAACACCTTGGTCTCGGAAAGCTAACACCTGTGCACAGGCATTGTCAAAAAGAAAGAGGGGTGTAAGTCAGGTCTCCACCACCTGAAAAACGCTGGCTACAAGCACACTATCACACCGAACTCCCTGGCAACCGACAGTATGACTGCCCATCTTTCTAAGAATTCTCTGTAGGACTAGCGAAAGGTCTCTTATCCTAACAAAACCATCAGGTTTTGTTATGAGGAATGTTTCTGAAAGCATGGTCCTATTCAGCAATGTAATATGGATCCAATGACCAGTTGAAAACATAACATTCATAGCAAAGACCAGCTTTTCCTCTTGCTACTGCATAATGGTACACAAATATGCTGATCTCCAGTAAATGCAGAGGCTGGGAAGTGTGGTTTGCTGGTCCAAAACTCTTGGCAGTCACTAACTTGGTCTGCCCCTTGATTCTGCCTTTTGTAGTTAAATCCTCACTATTCGTAAAGAAAGGAAAAAATCAGGAGATCACATTTGCCAGCTAATAAAATGAGAACATGGAGACATTCAATTAAGAAGCAACTAGTTTTAAAAGGATGGAAGGAAAACAATTAAAAATTCATCTGCCTAGATGCATTCGCTCAAACTCCTTGTGACGGACATGACAGAATTCAAAAGCTTAGGAAAATCGTAAAATGTTTTAAAAACAGCTCAATGTAGTTAGACCAAATCAGCTCCATTACATAAGGATTTCTTTCTAAACAATGAACAAACCTTCAGTAATGCAGATTGCAATCATGTGTCTCTAAATGCAGGATTGTGCTGTCATTTTATTCCTGTTAACTGCGCACTTTTTGATTTACATACTCTCCACCAGAAAAACAGTAATATATTAAACATTGCAAAACCAGAATGGATGGACTACAAGTTGGATATAACAGTGCAAATGTCCACTCAGCCCAGCTCATCAAGCAGTAAGTGATACTAATTATGGAGAGAAAGGAAAACAAAAGATCTCTCATTACTCCTCTCCTACAACAATGAGTATATGCTATTTTATCCAATAGTAAATTTGCAGAGACAGGACTGGTTTTACGTCTTGTAATAAGATAACCAAATTACCAGCATTAATAAGTAACATTAGTATCAAATTTATCTTTCTATTTTTTACACTGCACAAAATCTCAAAAAGCTGTTTTTTAAAAAGATACCAAGAAAACAGTAAATTGATGAAATCCCAAATCTGGTTCAGAAATTTTTGCAAACCAAATGTATTATTCCAGTGACACAAAATAAATGCTTTAAAATGCACCTTTAAGTGGTTTCTGGCATTTAATAGCACCTTTTATGGAGCATTAAGGCCACAAGCCTATAACCATCTATAACAATAGAGATGCAGAGCAGTCAAATTTCACTAATTTCCAAGGGAAAGATCTCAATACAAAAAAAGCTGAAGGGCTGAGCTCCAAGACAGCTAAAACAGGATATGAGGAATCCTGTAAAGGGGGGTGGACGGGAGAAGAGCTGTTTGACCCTGAAAGATTTTGCTCTTTTGATTAATACATACACACAGGACAATGAAGTAGTGGCAGTGGGAGGAAGAAAGATCAGAGAAACTAAACATAATTGCTTTGGAAGGGTGCCAAACTTCACAAATAACCAGCTGCCAGTCTGTATCCAATACTGACATAAAACTGTCAATCGTTCTCTAAAAACTATTTTGCCCATAAATTAGCAACACGTCATTATTTTTAAATCACCTGGAAGTAAAAGTTAAGTTTACCAAAGAAAAATGGATGGCCAAAACCAATAACTTCTTTTTTTTTAGCTGCACTATAAATGAGCACTATATATATATATAATTAAAAGAGGAAAACAAAAAAAAAGAGGCCAGCAGAGATCAAGTTCAAGATGAAAGTTTCTTATTCCAGGCAACCTCTTCAAGCCAGGCATCAGTAATTCTAGATCAGGGAGCTGAACTCCCACAGGACTTTTCCAGCATTCTGCAAAAGTTGCTACTGGACCCAGCTCCGTAAAAATCCCATTACAACTTCTGCTGAAACACAGATTTTTAGGACTCTGTGCATTTCGTTTTGCAATTAATTTTTTAGAAAACTCTTCTAACTGGACTGTCAAGCACAACAAACAAAATATTTTAATAAGTTCAAAATTACTCTCTGACATAGCCATAGAAGTGCTGTATGATTTGCATGTCAATGTTTGCGTACTTAAGCAGTTTCAGAAATATTAATTTAATTGATGTGCACCAGCTAGAGAGGGGCACAAATTAATCCAGACAGAACCCACTCAGGCCTCCCATTTCCCAAACTCACAGATATGGACTTCAAGCCTCAGTTTGGTACTTTGCTCTTGCCAGCAATGTTTATGTTCGAGGTTGGCATTCAGCATGTGCCAGGTTGAGAAATATAAAGGGTCTTACCTTTGCAGTGTCTTTAAAAAATCTGTATGAATTCAGAGCAGATTAGGCCATGTTTCTATTGTTTGCCTCTCATTTGCTGTCAGCTGTCAGCAAAAGGAACAGTCAAAAGCCTCTGGAGCAGGCTGGTATTAGTCAGCTAGACTTGAATTTCCAGTTCTTTTACATTGCTGTCTATTTTCCTCCATTAGGTTAGCCTGTCCTACCCTGGTATCAGATTACAGGGAGCCAACATTTATAGCACCTTGCAAAACAGTTGAACATATCACATACCTAAGTCTGCCTATACCTGTTGCCCTCAATGCTTAACCCTTTCTACCAACAGAAGAAATGTTTATTCTAGACTGTATCACCTACAAAACATTTGCAGCAGAGGAGTCATTTCTCCTTCTGACCTCACAGTTACAGGATGGAGTGAGATTTCACTCTAGGAACTGCGGAATACAAGCAGGCTAAGCCAAAAACAGAGGCTCCAAGATGCCCGCAAGAACAAACCTGCACCTGCAGATCCTACCTCCAATGAGACCCCTGGTCTGGAAGTACTTGCTGCTAATCTCAGTGGATCTGAGAAACCCTAACCCCATTCTGGGTTCAGGATCATGTAATTACACTGATTCCTTGCCTCCCCTCAGACCCTGCTGCTAGAGCAGGAGGCAGGCAGGCGTGTTCTCAACATGTAACCGGAATGGTGCAAGGAGATGACATTTCCAGCCCACACCTCTCCCAGCAACACTGGCTTCCTTCGGCCCAGCCACAATGTGGTGCTGTCCTGGGCTTGGCTGTTCCACCATCTCCCTGATAGCTTTTAGCCCAATTTCCCTCTCTGGAAGGTGTCCTGCTAACCCTGTTTTCACAGACTAGGGCCTACAGTTTAGACAGTGGCAAGTCAAACCCTGCGATGCTGAACCAAAAGGAGCAGCGATTTCCCTCTTTACACAAGATGCAAGCCCATCCCACGGCCATCAGCTGCAGTGGTAGGCGTCAGAGGACTAGACAAGGTACTTTATGTGTTCTTGTATGACAGGTACCTTAGCTTTCCTATATGCTCATCATGCATCTTGGACTTAAACAGAGTTCTAACAAACGAATATGTATATTCTTACATCTCATGCAGGGTTGCTCAGGCATCCTCCTTCTTGAGACCAGTGGTCCATTTTGTGAAAGCTAAAAATATACATCGATACACCATGACACTCATATAAGCAAGCTAACTCAAGAGACCAGAGATGAAACACACAAGAACTTTAATTACATGCTGCTTTAACTTAAATCTTTACTTAAGTAACTTTTACTCCTTTAGATAAGAATTACAGACCCAATCAGGGAAAAGCAAAAAAAAATGGCTAAGAGGGCTTGTAATGAGAAACAGCACAGTCCATACCACAAAGCACTGCAACTAACACTTACCTATAAGCTGCTCTAACTCAGAACTAGACAAACATTTTGGTCTTTGAGAGATTCCACTCATTTACAAGAATACTTTTATTTACATTTAAGTTAGCACCACTAACAATGACACGCGAGTAAAATATAGATACATATTTCCATCTTATTTATAAAGCTTATCAATAAAAACATGTTTTTGCAAACAATGCCTGAAGCTTTTTAATCTATTTGCCACAAAGATACTCATTTAACTTTACCCATAAATACAAGAAATTAAATACTCAGTCACACATTTCCCATGGTTATACCACAGGAATTAATCAATGAGAATGTTTGCACCAGGCAAGAAGTCACCTGTTTTCTCCAATCTGTAACCAGTTGGAGCACCAACCCAGCGCCCCAACACACGCCTTCCCTGAACATCCCCAAAGGTCCATTTTGTCACCTATTTAGTCACAACAACTGAGAATACTTATTTTCAGAAGTTTTTTCTAAAACAGTTTGATGAGTGAACTAAGGCAAGTATCATTGTGATTTTTTTTTGTTTTAAGGGCTTGGAGAGTCCAACACTATTCCTAACACAGGCAGGGATTTAACTCATGACGTTGAGATGGAAGAGACAAATCTCCATCAGCAAATCTCTTGGAAGAATTAAGACACATTTCCTACTGTCAAAATCACAAAACTGATACTTGCATTGAGCTTTCATATAGATTCAAAAACCCTAAAAAGCAACAAAAATGCCCAACCCAAGAAAAGGTGACAACACCTCCTAACATCTCACAAGCAGAATTACTTCATTCAAAAGTCTGTAGAAATGGCAATGAAAGGTAGTTTAAGAAGAGGTGCAAAGTACCAAATCATACCTGCAATCAGGCAGACTGATAAGGAACAGCTGCACACAGGGAAGTCAGAGCCCTCAGTCAGACTCCTGAAGTCCCTCCCACTAACCTCCAAGTCTGATGAGTCTGGGGTAGTCTTTTTCACTGTCTTTTCTAATACAATTGTCTGGAGTTTTTTAGCACAAAAACATTCAACTTAATTTTTGGCTTAAACAGCTCAGACAGCATTTATGTAGGCCAGGGTAGACCTGGTCTCTTAAACAAGACACCAAAACAAACTACATCTTAAAGAGAGTTTTCCAAGGCAAGACATTTGTTATTCCTTTCTGAGGTAAAATCTTCTGTCTAATTTCCAGTGTATCGTAATTTACAGATCACTGTAGCTGCAATTCATATGTCATCTAAAGCCTAACAAAAAAAAAAATTGAAATTTATTGAAAATTATAGACTGAGGGAGATAAGCTTTTCAATTTGCAGGTAGAAGGGTGAAAGCTAATTTGGGCTGGAAGGCTGTAACTGTATATTTTCCCTTAGAATGAGTCACAGCTCTGAGCTGGGACGTGCTTTCTGCATGGGCAATTTGTACTGGCGTCACAGCTCACCAAAGAGAAAGACAAGAAGGAACAAAATACTCCAGATACTCTCGAGTAAAGGACAATAGGTAAGATCTACACCATGCAAGAAAGGGAGCAAAGTCACCTGCTGACCAGTTTGCTCTGAACTCAAGGAATGCTTTCAAAACATTAGCTTAAAACTGAATTTGAGATTAGATACAACTTTAGGAAAGTACCAACACACACAGAGCACTGACACAGGAGTGAGGGACGTGGTCTTGGTTAGAAAATGTGAGCATTACATAGCCAGAGGGACTTCAAAATAAAACAAACAAAAAAAAGACAAAACAAAACAAAAAACCACACTAAACCAACAAAACCCAGACCTTAGGCTCTTGCTGTAACTTGTTTGGTACACAAACCACCTTGTTACTAGACAGCCAACTACTTATGGGTGTGGAGCACATAGCACAAAGAGTTCTATGTGCAGGTTATACCAATAATCTCATCCAGTGTAGACACATTGAGTATCTCCCCATTGTACACAGAAAAAAAGCAACACAATTCACTTGTCTCTAAACCTTCAGATGACTCCTCCGTCCCTGTAGAGAAGCTGCAGGTTTGAGATTTTTATCTCCAATCTTGGTCATCATCTTTCCTTCTTTCTCCCTACTAGCATCTTCAACATTACTCACTTGATATGCTTTAAGAATAACATTTTGAGAGGCAAACGCTTCTACACTGGTTTTATTTCCCTCTTGCATTTGTTTGTCTCATTTCAGCCAGCTTTTCAAAAGGTAATCATTACCTTCCAGGTTCCAAGTCAGAAATTCACTGAACTGTGCTGTTTTCACAGTATCACAGAACTGTGGGCTCCCAGGAAAGCAGAGCAGGGGTCAGAATCATATCCCTCACCCTCCTGCTGGCCACACCACTTTTGATGCAGCCCAGGATGCAGCTGGCTTTCAGGGCTGCAAGCACATGTTGTTGGGTCATGTCCAGCTGTTCATCCACCAGCCCTTGGACTTGGAGTATGATGGTGTCTTTGCTTCTTAATCCTACACAGTAAGAGTCCTGAACCAAATGCCTTTTTAAAAACAATGCCCTTCACCTATTTGCTTAGTATTGCCCTTCCTCAAAAGCCGCTGCTGGGCTGAATCAATGAGGTGCTGAAGGCTGCCTGAATTGGAGAAGCAGCATTAACAGCATGAAGAGTACAGACATTCCTGCTGTACTGAACATGTATCAAGGACATAACAAGTTACAGTCTCAAGTAATTTAAATGTCTGCAGAAAAAAAATCTTAGTTAAAGAACCAAACAGAGAATATCTAAAATCATGCCTTTAAAACATCCTCAAGGTGAGAGACTGCTTACACAGTTGCAGTAGAGAAGAACATTCACTCAAGACATAATTATAAGTTAGCTTTGGGGGCTTTTAAGCTCCCAATTTTAATGCACTCTGAAATGCAATATATTCATTCAGGTTCTTCTAAAAATGCATATGCTTCGTGATGTTTAGCATAATTACAATAATAAATACATTAACTTGCAGCTATGCAGAATAAGACAGAAACTAATATTCCCATGCTATTTGTACATTTTTCTTTTTACAGATCAGTGTAGCCTAAATTTATGTTCTAAAGTATTTGCATGGAGTGGGATTAAAAAGGAAGACTATTAGTCTGGGGAATTTCCAACTATTGAACTTGGCTATTAAGAGAATATAAATTATCTTCTGATTTGTTGTTAGAGTAACAATTCCCACCGTGGGGTTTCAAACAGTGACAAAGCACAACTTAGAAACCAACAAGATTAAGAAAAAAAGCAAAAAGATTTTTCATAAGAGTGTTATGGAAAAGGAACAGGGTCTGCAAAGGTCCCTCCAGGGAAGGCAGTGTCTGGACAGGCCAGTATTTCTCATTTCGTAATGTCTGGGGAAGTGTACACTGAAGCCTAAGTCACTCTCATATGAGAACACACCTGCTCCTGGGAGACACAGAAATTCACTGCTAATGAAACGAACTTGACACAGAAATTATGAGTGTTGCATGAAAGCACCTACAGAGTCAGTGTATTGTGGAAATTTTCAGAGCTCCCACAAACCAGGTGTAGAGAAATTCAAGCCATCCAGCTGCAGCCCCTACCACTGGGCTCTGTGAGCCAGCCTGACTCCCCAGCTGTGGGGAGAAGCAAGGCAGCAGCCAGGGCTGGGGAGGGAACCAAATCACCTGGGGAAAACCACAAAATCACCCCAACACCTTATGTTGAGTTGTGTGCCCAACTTGGTCTCGTTCTGCAAAAGGAAGCAGCACAATCACACCGCAGCCAGTGGTTCACAAACCTGGAGGCCTCTTTCTACCTCCCCTCAGCTCTGCAGAGCGAGTAATGCAGATATTTCAGCCTGCACTTACCCCCTCTCTCAAGCATTGTCGGAATGGGGCTGTTGCACAAGTCCACTCGTGCTTCCCAAAAGAGAAACCCTTGCAGCGTCATACACAGGACGGGAATTGAGGAAACATATTTCTCCTGCAGCAGCTTTTCCCCACTTTAACCCACAAGGATAAGATTGTTCCTACCTTTCCCCCATTCTAAGAACCTCTAATGCTTCCATAAAGAAAGAACTGGGACTGCTCTAAGTTTTCCATAATGGGAGTAAAGGTAGGTTGCATCTCCTGAAGATGAAAGGTCCTTCCTTAGGTCACATCTGAGTTCGCTAAATTATCAGGAGTTGATGCAGGCCCCAGTACAGTCCCTAGAGCACACTGCTCATGGTGCCATCCAACCAAAGATTGAACACTTCCAGGGATAGGGCATCCACAACTTCTCTGAGCAACCTGTACCAGTGCCTCTCCACCCTCACTGTCAAAAATGTCTTCCTTATGTCCAATCTAAATCTATGCTCTTTCAGTCAAAAACTATTGTCCCTTTTCCTGGCACTACAGGACTTGGTAAAATGTCTCTATCCTTCTTGTAAGTCCCATCTATACACTGAAAGGCTGCAACAAGATCTCCCCAGAGTCTTCTCTTTTCTGGGCTGAATAATTCTCTTAGACTTTCTTCACAGGATAGCTGTTCCAGCCCTCTGACAATTTTAATTCAGGTTTCTGGGAAAACAAACATGCCAGTTTTTCTTGCAGCACTACAGCCTTATCATGCAAGAAGCTCCTCAGCAGACATCATCTCTGTTATGAAAACCTGCAAATTATTATAGGAACCAGAAGCAAAATGTTTTTTATGTATCACTTCTAACCCATCCTCTCCTCTCCCAGTACAACATTCAACCCATACNGGAAAAAAAAAGAAAAAAAAAGAAAAACAAACAAAAAAAGAAGATAAAAAATAACAACCCACCCTACACCAACAAACAAACAAAACTCAAACAAACAAAAAAAAGCAAAAAAACCCCAATGAAACAGGCAAAATGCCCAATGAAATGGGCAAAAACCCCCAATGAAATGGGAAAAAACTATACAACCACCCCCTCCCCAATGAAGAACTAAAAAAAACAACCAAACGAAAAAAGCAAAAGAAGAAAACACAAGGGAAAGCTGAGTGGTAGATGGAAGATAACTAGTACAATAAACAAGGTAACGCAGAGACAGGGTGCTTTACATAGTTTCTCATCCATCCTTTAATTTATCCTCCACCCTCCTTTCTTTTTTTCATTTCTGTTGTCTAACATTTCATCTGCTTCTTTGAAGTCTCAGTGATTTACTGTGACCATAGATACAATGAAATAATATCAGAATCGTGCAGGGGTGGGTAAAACCTCCCAAATTTATACCTTTTTTCAAGATGCCATACACTTCAATAGGTTTTGTGGAGGTTTTACTATGTGTTCCCCTCAGGGATTGTGCCTTGTTTGTATCTTTCCTTTCTCAAACATGACAGTGCTGAGAACAACAGTGCTCAAAAACTGAGGTAGAAAGGCCAGCAGAATCATCCTGACGCTGTGCAAGGCTTCCAGTGCAGCTATGTTAGAAATGCAAGAGCTGGTGCCTTTACAGAGGCAAAATGCCGAGTTTTGCCCTTGTGGGGCTGGCTCCTAGCCCTGCAGAAACCGGGGAACCAGGAGCTCAGAGCAGTGCCTACCTCTGTGAGAGCACCTCTTCTGCAGACGGAAAACCTCTCATGCAGGCTGCGATGCAGAGCAGCCCACAGCCCAACACGAGGCAGGAGAGAAAAACCTAAACCAACAGCAACAAAAACATCCCAAACCCCTTACCCATCCAATTTTACTGCTCCTACAACCTTTCTACTCTTCCCCACCATGAGTAATGTGCCATTCAGGCTGAAACCCTCTATTTTAAAGAGCATATAGTACAAAAACATTTTATCACATGGCAAACACATCCCTACTCAATGCTGGCTAGTCAACAAACACACAGTTTAAGAGAAAAAAAATATTCTGGGAGCTATGCTGTCACATGAGGAAGAAAGTATCACCAAGTGAGACAAAAAGGTTGAAATGTATGCACAGTTTCAGTTCTAAAATAATTTTGAGGTGCAGAGTACTCAGTTCTCTAAAATATGATGTGGGAAGAGATACTACTAGAGTTCTAGTTCCAGTAAATTAATTATGATGCAATAACATACATATCTTCAGAAATCATGCAACCTACATTAAAAAAATTACATCATTTACAACAGAAGGTTTTATGTGCTTTTTCTGTGCACTTCTAAAAAGCTGTTTAACTGAAAGCCAGAGCTCTCTCAAAACCACAAGTGTATTGAGATGAAAAAATTAATAATTAAAAAGAAAAAGCCACTCCAAAGATCACAGACTTTACAACAAAAAATGGTCAGGTAACGTGGCAATTACCTGCCCAGAAAGATATTCGTGAAATTGCACGACTTGAACCCTGACCTGCCCGTTTCTCAGATGCATTTAAAAACTCCCACACTGGTAGCTGTGGAAAACGAAACACTGGACCTCAGCTCTCACCGTGTTGGGATAACTCCCATGGTTACTCTCTTACAATTCGTGCTTCAGGAGTTCAAGTCCTGCTTTCTGTTGAGCTAAATAAACCCTGACCTTTACTCCCAGGTGTCTAAAGAAGGGGCTGGGAGGGACACCAGGCCCCAGGGACACGGGCACAGAGCACGGCGGCGCTGAGAAGACAGTTGGTTACACAATGGCTGCCTGGGGCAGGCGGCAGCGTTGTCATCTCGGGCGCATCTGCTCCCCTGCTCGTGGTTTAACCGACAGGAAGCACAGCCAAAGATACCCGGCCCAGCCGCCAGCGCTTCCTGCCCGCGCAGCCAGGTCTGTCCCCCTGCATGGGCCACCCGCGAGGAGCAGAGACTGTGACACCTTCTGAAGAAACAGGAGAAAAAAAATAGAAGTAGTAAATTAGGCCCACATGCAGAAAGCCAGTCAGATGGATGGATAAAGAAGGAAACAGGTCAAGCGTATTGAAATGTGGCCCCAGAAGGCCACCAAAGCAGCGTACAAAACACTGGTGGCATGTTCTCATCTAACAGGGCCCAGGACAACAGGCAGACCAGCTGTGGAGGTTTTAGAGTCTGATCTTCCTCAACCAGGCTTGTATACCACCAAAAAACCGAGTTACTTTACTTAACAGATTAACTCTTTAAAAATTCTTTTTGAAATCTTCAGATGCGAAACACAACCAGTGGCAAAAAACCCAGTTCCAAATATGTGTCTTTTCTACAGCCTTTTCTATGACCACCCCATCCTAGAAATGGGGGCAGGTTAATGATCTACAGGGCTATTCCAACAGTAATACCTTGAGTAACACACCTATTAGTCTACTGCAAAATTGAAACCCTGAAGAAGCATTTGGTACCCACATGGTAAGCACAAAAACCAACTGCTAGGCAAAGCAGAACTTCAGCGAAAAGCAGAAACTCCAGCACAGCTATAATTTCTATAGTATCTATATGTGAAGCAATATGCTATCAGCCCCTCTGTAAATTGTCTTCTGCTTAGTCTTAGATTTCCCCATAATATCATTTGTCAGAAAACAATGTCCTTAGTCGGTCTAAAAACTGTATTTTCATATAGGATGAGAAATTATTAAGATGGCCTCATATTGTTCTTCCATCAATGGGCAACTGGTGGTGTAAAACAGAGGAAAACCAATTTTGTGCTGTTATCTGCAGGGTTACCAATTAAAGTAACAGAAGACATGTCAGTCAAGTAAGTCAGTCAAGTTGGGGAATATATCAACCAGTAAATACTTAGTTGATTTTACACTATCATGTACTGCTGCAGCCTAGGAGAATTTTCTGCATAAACTTAAAAGCAGTACACACTTTCATTGGATTTCAAGGATTTTCTGAGACATTTTACCCTTCATGCAACTGAGGTGCTCCATCCTAACATGGTCTCTGTCCCCATCCCAAAATAGTTCAGAATAAAAATGCCTTCATTGGGTGACTGGCACTCTTAGTAGAAGAGCCACCTCAAAGGCAGAGGTTTGCAATTCCCTGAAGAACAGGGTCCAAATTCTCCTCATTTCTAACTTAGAAACATATTCCTCAATTGGGTTCCTCTGACAGAGCATATTTTGTCTTTGGCTTTCAGGAGCTCCCACATGAGCTCTATGACCACCTCGGTTATTTCACAGAACCACAGGTGTCCCCTGCCTCAAAAGACAGGACTACATCACTCTATGTCACCAAACGCTTGACCACTTCATGCCTTGGAAATCAGAATGAAAGCCCAAAACCAGGACCCACCAGATACTAAGGGAACGTTGGCTTCAGCAGCATTTCTGACATCCACTTAAGACACATGTCCCACCCTCGACAAGCACTCAAGTAATCCCAAGCAGCCAACAAATTTAAAAAAATAAAAATACAAAAAGTAATGGTTGCTCAAAGGCCTTTCTGAACAAAAAAGCCTTGCAGCACGAACTGAACCTTACTAAATTTTGCTGGATTGGCAAAAGCAGAACTGAAAAAAAAACCCAAGTATTTTCCATCTCAGATTCCAACAATACTATGTAGCCAACAGCACTTTGCAGATTTGCTTCTTAGTTCGTAAGTCACATTGGTCATATCTTGCAACATGTACTGGCAGGATCCAATGTTTTCCTAAGAAAACTGGTGTGGCAGATGCTGACACTGGTCCAGAAATGGTTTGCTCTCAAGCTGGATATTCTTTTTAACCCTGAAAGTTCATCCGTGTTCTGCTACAGAACAACAGATTTTATAACAGCAAACACTTCAAAATTCTCATACATATTTATTTTCATGGTGTATTACTATGGTACTAGATCTAAGCATAACAAACATAAAAAGTAATATTTACATGCAAATTCATATCTATTATATGAATTACAGATTATTAACTTATAAATGTAATGTAAGAAGCATAGTGCTAATATAAGGGGGGAGGGGAATGTTCATTTATGAATTATTTTGAGGCACCTTAAAATCATCTAAGTTTTCAAGCTCTGTATAGCTTAAGAAAAAATGCAAAGGTAAATGTTGCGGTATTTACATTTATAAAAGCAAAATAAAAATCAGGATGACTTTATTCTTAAAAGATTGGAAATTTATTCCTTGAGACTACTGCTGCACGGCATCAGCACGGTTCCCACATGCTCCTGTATTTGTTCTTCTGACTCAGTTACAGCTAACACGGGAGGAGTGGTCTCCACAGAACAGCTTCTCCAGCAGAACAGCTATGAGTCAACTTGCCTTATGTCTCTGCACCTAACAGCCCAACAGCCTTGTTCCGGTGTGTTTTTTGGGAAGGTAGGAGGGACCACACCTCACCAAAGCACTGTGAAAAGAGAGGAGCAAAAGCGAAACTGAGGTGACCGACAACCGCTGACCAGGTTCCCCAGACAGGAAGAAAGAAACCGCCTTCATGGATTTCTACTGGTTTTAACCAGCTTCAGCAGAGGGGAACATGATTTTTAATTCTACCGTATCCCTTTAATAAACACCCCAAAGAAGACATTTTCCAGATAACTGAGGAATTTTTTACAGTGTTGACTTACCAAGCAGAGCACAATAACCAGCTATTCTGTTTGCACTACAAGGCAGTACAGTGCAATGAGTTAATAATTTATCATGGCATTGCTCTTGGCAACTGACCATTATAACTTCTAAAATTCTTCCTCGTTCTTACATTTTTAGTCTCAGCAAGAATATAGCACCCTTAGAATCTCAGCCCTACCAGAACACTTCTTAGCTGAGGTAAGAGGTTTAATCTTCTTGAACACCTGCTTTCCTTCTGGATTGTTTCAGGCTCAAACCAAAGGTCATCATTTCATTTCAATAACCTGATTTAGCAGACAGGAATAACTAAAATATTTTTCAACAAAGAAAGAAGTTAACATTCTTTCAAAACTACAGCAATGCAGTTCTCATCCCTGCATTTCCTTCCCCTTCTCACTTTACTTCTCTGAAGTAAAAAGAACAAAAAAGCCCAAGGTTCTGCCTTCACCAAAAACTTTTTTATTTGCACAGGATCCCAAACTAACAAGCAAACACCTTTTCCTCCCATTTTACATTATTGAAACTTAAGCCTTTACATGACTTTGGGCAATACTTAATTTATTAGTTAACACATTCTTGTTCTCAATCAGAACTATCTAGCTGTGGTGTTCAGATAATTCACTCTAAAACAAGTTTTGATGTGATGTGTAGAAGAGAGTTGGTCAATCATCCTAAGTATTGCTTTGCTGAAGCATTGGCCATGAAAAATGGTCCTTTTCCAAGGACAACTGTGCTACTTCGTCCTTCCCCTTATTGCTCAACCCCAGCTCTTAGAAACTCCACAGCTCCACCATTCTGAAATCAATCCCTAACCTGGTTCAGTCAACCAGCCCAGCAACTTCTGTGGCACCAATATCTGACTTGCCAACTTGGCTCATCCTGGCTGAACCAGATAAGCAAAAGGTTGTTCTCGCAAACAGCTTGGACTGCGGATAGGAGGGGAAGGCAATAAAGCACTAGGAAGCAATCTATGCTGTCAGCAAGAAAAAATGAGGATGGCACTCCTCAAGCAGCTGGATGAGTGCTCCTGCCAAGGAAACATCTGGGAATGACCATGCCCACCTCTGACTGTTTCGCTAAAGGCACATTTTAAATTAAATTAGACTGGTGCAGCTTCACAAAAACACTTACAAAAACGTAGGTCTAGAGTTTAAACTGCAACTTTACCTCAAGTAATACAGCTTTACTGTTGAGTCTTACCTAAGGGCAAGCTAAGGGCCTGGGCAGAAGCTAAATGAGCTGTTTAAGGATTTACAACCCATCACCTCCAAGACACTCCCTATCTGAGTAAAACTCGCTTAGCCCAAACCTCCCTCCTGTGCTCCAGGGCACATCCACGAAAACCACTCCTGCATGAGTTTAATGGGATGTGCCACCAAGCCAGCAGGGAAATTACATACACTGCCTTCACTTATGAGTGAAAAAGCAGCTGGTGTGAGGCTGAAATACCCTCACTGTGCACCTAAGCTCTGTAAGCACACAGTGTGTGAAAATACCAGAGCCAGCATCAAGGCACTAGCATTATTCTCCAATCTAGTTAATAAATACCAGGCTTGTTCATGACAGACAGTGTAACAGGTTCTCTGAAGGCAGTCTCTGTCAGAAATTAACTCCTTTCTCCACACAGTAGAGGTTTCATCCCACCTAGAGATCCTCATTTAAGGCAGCAAAAATGAACCCACCAAACTTCACACTGATTTTTTTCTATTTCCTTTTTTTACTGCCATGTTGCATCTGTGCAGCATGCATGCATCAGTAGTCCTGGGTTTCCTCTCTCAATGCAATGGGATTTTACCCAGCCAGCTATTTGCAAGTAATAACTGCTACTGTCTCTCCCCTCAAATGCACAGATTTCACATCATCATATATCAATAAATGTCATCACGGCTTTTCTGTTTATGAAGTCTAAAAGTACAAATTAACAAAATGTTTCTGAAGCCCACCTGAATACATGCCCATAAGAGACACTTTAAACATTTCAAACACCAAAATCTAGACACAAAATATACCCTTCTAGCTACATTGCTCCAAAAGTATTAAACTTTTTCTGCAAATACCCCATTCCAATTATTAAAAAAAAAATTGCAAGTCCAAGCTCTTACCTTGTAAGTAAGTTTGGCAAAAGATTTTCAATATTTCTTACTGTTGAGAATTATTTCTAGCCCAGTACCACTGAAACAAGATTTCATACATGTCATTTGAAGGACCATACTAAAAGACAATTAGGTCTTTATAAAAACAAATGTTAGAATGTTGCATTACATCAAGCAGTCATAATCAGATATATGCATTTCAGAACTGCCCAAATAGGAAAATATAATGCCAGAAGCAAATCTCTTGCTGTTTTTTTTCTCCAGAAATTCCTTCATAGTCTATATTTAAATGATCTAAATCAATGGTTTCTGCATAAGAATTATAATAATAATAGTTTTTGTTAGACGGGACCTTTAAAGGTCATCTAGTCCACTCCCCTACTGTGAGCAGGGACATCCTCAACTAGATCAGGTTGCTCAGGTTACAGCCCGTTCAGACAAATTCAAACTGTGTTTCACTTAGTTGCTTCAAAAGCAACTTATTTCACTGTTGCTCCGAACTGATACTAAAAGAAACACACTTTTTTCACCCAAAAGGACCAGCCCTTTTGAAAATGCTGCAAGCCATCCTCAGCAAACTGAAAACTGTTTTTCAACACAGAAAGTTTCATTTTCATTCATATGACTAAACCATCTTCTTTCTGTACAGAAAAAAGGCCCCAAATGGACACTTCCTCTCTACAGTTCCTTTTTCCCTCTCTTTGAAATAAGCATTAGTTAATCCTTTAAAAAAACCCAAAAACCCAAACCAACAGGGTGGCCTCTCAAAAGCTCACCACCAACAGTACTGGAGCCCTTTGCTGGGCTCACATAGCTCTCAAGAAGCTGGTGAATTCTTGCAATGCGTGCAGTTTGCGACCCTTTGCCCTCCAAGGCCTGTAAGCTTCACAATTATTTTCTTGATAGCTAATACTCTCATTTGCATGCTTAATTTACAGGCATCAGGACAAAGCTTGAATAGCTGCAGAGAGTAAACAGTTTACAGAGGCCCTGGAGATGGGGGAATGACAGCCCAAAACAGAAAACCATCAAGAGGAGGGGAGTGGATAATGTAACCACCACCTCTGAGGACAAGGCCAGGAAAATTCTGTCACCAGCAGACAATGTGCAAGCCCTGGTGACTTCCAGACAGTTTTCAAGAAAGCTCTTCCTAAGAGGGTCATCTTCTGGGAAGAAAGACAGCCGCCACTGAAAACAAACCATGTCATCACATCCTTGGGAAACTATTCTTGTTAGCTCCAAAATTATGTAGGGCAGCACATGTAGCAGGCACGAAGAGGGAGAAACTGACAATATCATTGTCAACTTGCTTTTAACTTGAAATTGAGTCTGGTTGGAAGGGCAAGTTAAACATTAATTTTCTGACAGTAGTCAGCACTGGGTATCACAAATTGTAACTGTAGTTTCACAATCATATTTTGCTATTTCTTTCCCTAGCTGTTGCTTAAAACTGAATAAACCAAAACTGAATAAACATCAAGATACCTGAAAACTGGAGAACAGCAGAAGTGACTTGATACAAAGCTCAGAAGAGAAGGTAGTTTTCTTCTAACCTGTCAGCTTTACTCACTCTGTCAAAGGATCTCACAAAAAACACAAGTAACTCTAGAGGAACATACAGCATGACAAAACAGTATATGCAGCCACAGTAAGTAAAAATGTTTCTTTATCTCAAGAGCAGACAAAAATTTGAATCACCCAAGCTCAGCCCTTTCTTCCAACACAGAAACTCAAGAGTTGTGTGGCATGACATTTACACGGAGCCCACTTCAGAAGTCAAACCACTACCATGCAAGAAGGTGAAGGAAATGCGGAAGGAGCTCACAAGTGAAGCGATGAAACCGTTAGTATGCTAACGGCAACATTCAAGAAGTGCAGTGCATTCCCCTCAAAACAAAAAATGTATTTGGTATATTCACAGAAATGTTGATGATGAGTTAAATATAGGGTGTTCCAGAAATAGACGAAAATATCTAATTATAGATGAAGACAGTGACATTCAATCCATCCCAAAGCAACTCTTTCCCACAGTTTCCAACCTATGCATTTAGCATTCCTAGTCCCAGCAAATTATCCTAACCATAATATCTTTTCCCCCAATACAGAAAGAAATAATTTTTACATGCAAATTTAGGAATTGGAGGTTCTTTCCAGGCTAACAAAACTACTATCAGTTTCACATTGAAACCTGCTTGAACCCAGTACAAACTAA
Source organism: Cyanoderma ruficeps (assembly GCA_008694505.1). NCBI lineage: Eukaryota > Metazoa > Chordata > Aves > Passeriformes > Timaliidae > Cyanoderma > Cyanoderma ruficeps. Next base: position 5,802,272 of record VZDJ01006585.1, on the reverse strand, counting down.
CATACGACACAAGAGGAGTGATCTCTTTAAGGACAAATAAATGACCTGAACTCCAGCTCTCTGATTCAACACTGAAGATGGCTGACAGGTAAACCCTAAAGCACGCCAAGGTAAGAATGCATAAACTTTGGCTCCTATCCAATGGGATCCTCTCAGCACATCCACTGACACAGTGGGAAGCTTTGCCAAAGGACAGGCTTATATTGAAGAATAAATAGTTTCTACCTCTACATAGATTAGCCAGGTCAGGTTAAGAAAGTGAAAATATCCAGAGCCTTTCACACGGCTGCTGCAGACTTTTGATAAGCAAAAGACTTAAAATTCCAGTATGTATAGCCTCTGTCAACTACTTTATCTGTGAAGAAACACTTAGGTAAGATTTAAGAAAGCAAGATTTATGAATGCAAATAATCTCTAAAACACGTCAGTGGCATTAAAATTATAAGCACCATAGATCACTGGCATATGGTAGCAAAGTTTCAGAGCTTATGGTGCAGATTGTAACCAAGGCTGGAAAGGTGAACTCCACCTCCTGCCACTCCTGTGCTGAATCACTGTGGTGGGGGAAAGTCCTTGCTCCTTCTCACACACCCAACAAAACTCCAGCGAGTTACCAAAATTGTCAGTGAAAACAACAAAATCTGCAAGCAAAAGCTGAGAAATTTTTGCTAACACCTGCAAGAAGAGAAAGCTGTTCTGGAGATCAAAGCTTCTCTGACAGACAGGAAAATCTTCCATTTTTCTTTCTTTTCGATCAGCTCACTGAGTACAGTCCTGCCACAATTCCCTCTCTTGAAAACGGCTATGCTGAAACACACCTCATGTGTTCGGCTTTTTTCATACATCAAGTGTCCAAAAAAGTAACGCACACAACTGACGTATGAGTTTGCAGCAATCCTGAAACATCAGGCTATACCAGGCCAACAGCATTCTTCAGATCTGGATGTCTACCTCCTTTCTTCTTCTCATTTGAGGACCAAGAACATGGACTTGACAATTCTAATATTCAACGGATTTGAAAGAGCACATTAGAAACCCAACACCCTTGTAAAAGCAGGGATCTGGAAATAATGTTCAAGCTAACTGGCATCTAATGAGACCGCTCCCATGGCTCTCTCAACAATCACAAGCTCAATCCGAACTGAAAGATCCCTGCCCTGGGGGTGGGGGAGTGAGGGAAAGGTGTGAATTATTTTTTTTTTGTTTTGAGACAAACATGGGCTTCAGCTATACAAAAACTAACACCATTTCTCTGTACCTTCTAATCCACTTCTCTGCCTTCTAGATCCGTCCAAGCTGTCATCTGTAAGTCTTGGGAGGACTTTCAAATCACTTTTTCCTAGCTCCACCACTGTACCACAGAGGTGTCTGTAGCCCTGGCAAAGTTCTTGTACAGCAGCAAGAGACTGAACATGGCAGCTTTTGCCTTCAAAGAGGAACTGCTCCTCTGTGAAGCCCTGATCAAGAGAAAGTTGCAGCAGCCACTTACCCTTTAGAACACAAAAAGCCTTCTGACCAGACAAGCAGCTGCAGCTTGGGACATGACTTAAAAAGAAAAACTTAAAACCCCAAGTTTTCGGGTCTGGATGTCTCAACAGGGTCTGGTGCAAAAGAAAGAAGGGGGGAAAAGAGATAAGGAAAGGGACGATCATGTTCTACCAGCTGCAAGCAGAAAGCCCTACAATCTGAAAATAAAAGACACGATGTTAAAAAGAAAGATATTAAAAAGAAATATTTAAGAATTTTTTCAGGAAAAAACCCTTCTATTACTGACTCAAAATATTATTTTCAAGTGGTCCCTCTGTAGTTTTATCTGTGATTTTTCAACATGTAATAAAGCACCAAAGAAATCTCCCAAACACTTGCAAAACTTGTTTCTTTTAGAAAGAAAAAAAAGCAAAATGTAACATGAAAAGATAGTGAAAACACATTGCACTGTAAGATGCCGAAGGAAGATACGAGTGAATACTGGGAAGGCTGAAGACAAGAGACAGCCTCACCCAAAACATGACCATTTACTTAATGGTTGCCTCCCTCTCCCTCCCCTGCAACTAATCACAGCACTAAGCAAGACTCCATTATACTTCTCAGATACAGGGTCTAGAGAGTAAATGAACCTGGAGAGTATTCCCCTGTGCACAAGAGCTCAAGTGCCCTGTCATTTAATTTTCAGTAAGAAGATATCGAGTTTGATTTCTCAAGCGACAGACTGAAATATAGGGTCCAAAGTTCTCAGTCAAAAACTCAGCCAAAACTTCTAAAGAACACTTTCTCGCAACAAAGGTGGAAACAGTGATTCTTCTTCAAAATACTTTGCTAGAGTTCAGAAGTACATAATTAGGGGAATCAAGATGGTTTTCATCCACTGAAAGTTTAAGAAGCAATTTTGACGCACCACAATTACCTCCAAGATTTTCTTCTCCCATTACAACTACCACTAAGCCTATTTTCTAATTGGTCTGCCATGTACACCGTTACCATAACTTCCATTTCTTAATCATTTTCAGGAAAAGGTGAGTACCTGCCCGCATAACAACTTAACTCCTTCTATTTTGAAACGACACTGTGGCGGCTGCCGTTAATGTCTCTGTTTCGGCAGAAAGAGAACTTCACTTTAAGGGCGCAGACAATGATCTGTCTTTGAAATGATATTTTATATCTGCCATTTTAAAGTCACCACGGACCACTCCGGGCCAACAGCAGTGGAGCGAAGGTGCCCAAAGCCGCAGCGCTGATAGCCAGCACTTTGCCCGGATCCCTCTGGACCGCGCTCTGCTCCACGCTGGGCAAGTCCAGGCACACGCAGCTTCAGAATAAATAAAATACGTGTATTTTACAGTCCGCTGAGCGGCGTCTGGAGGGCTCAGACCGGCAGCCTGCCTGGCACCCCCGCACGCTTAAAAGGAGACAAAAGTATAAAACGCAGCACAATTACAAACCAGCTGTCACACTTGTGCAGCGCGCTGCTCAGAGAAGTACAGTCACGGTGCCCTTCGCCCGCAGCAACAGGCTCAGCTTCAGGCAGCTCACGGCGCCGCTGCCCCGAGACGTCCCTTTACTCACGGCCCAATTTATATTTCGCTTTTCCAGAAGTTCCCTCTTCCCCGCAGTTTCTCCCGACGGCTGCGGAGCACTGCCCCGGGCGCGGCCGCACGTCGAGGCGGCCGCCGCCCGCAGCCCGGGGCGCCGCGTCCCCCCCGCCCGCCCGGCTCTCGCTCCCCGGGCAGCACGTACCGCCCGGCCGCGGGGCCCGCGGCGCCGCCCCGGCCTCCCCGCAGCGTCGTGCAGCTAAAATGGCTCCTGTCGAGAGGGGGAAGTGGTGCCCGGGCCCCGGACGGTGACTCACGGCGGGGCCGGGCGGCTCGGCTCGGAACGACACGACACGCCCCGGGGCGGCGGCCGGCGCTCCGCCGGGCCCGGCCCGCAGGTGGCGGCGGGGTGGGACGGGCCGGCGGCGGCCTCGTGACCCGCCCGGGCCCCGCTCGGCCCGGCGGCCTCGTGTGCGGAGCGCGCCCGACCCGCCCCGCGCCGTCCTGCTCCCGCCCGGCTCCCCGCCGCTGCCTCCCATCCTTACGAAACATCCCACCCCGCTCCCCTCCATGAGTAATAATTCACAGAGTCAATTAGGTTGGAAAAGACCTCTGAGATCATCGTGTCTGCCCCATGCCCAAACAACTCCCTGACAACTAGACCATGGCACCAAGTGCCACCTCCAGGCACAATGACTCCGCCACCCCCTTAGGCAGCCCATTCCAACGTCTAACCACCCCTTCCGTGATTAAATTCTTCCTAATGTCCAACCCAAACCTCCCCTGGCACAGTTTGAGACTGTTCTCTCATCCTAAATTAAATGAACAAAGACGTTTCTGTCGAACATCTCATCTTTTCATGCAGTGTCATCTTGCTCACACCAAACTGGTTAACCCCCGAAAAAGAGTGGAACTTTGGAGCCCAAAATGCTTGGGGAAATTTAGTTGAAGTGCAGTGTCCAATGGAGCATGGACAGAGAGCCAATGCCAGTCCCGTAAATTTCTGATACACAGCTTCACATTCTTTAAACAAACCCTTGTGCCTAGCAAACAACATGCTGAAAGCTGTCTAGCCCACAGCAGTACAGGTGCTTGGGACGGCCCTGTGATCGCATAGGGCATGCTGAAAGGCCTGACAGAAGTGTAATGTTAAAAATGTGGCACAGAGGGTGAGGACAGAGTTACTGCCACCTTGTTTCTGTAGGAAGGATAAGCTCATGCTCTGTTTGCTGGCACGTGCATTGGTTTTCCACAAATTCCCAGAAAGGCAGAGCCCAAAGCAGTGCACTGGCCATAAGGGAAGGCATGACACAGGGACCCAAGCCATCAACCAACCGAGAGGGTCTAACGGCAGGGCAAGGAGCTGGGAGGAGAGGACCTTGCAATGAGCAGGGAAGATGAGAGTAAGAAAAACCTGAAGCTACTTCTAGCAAACACATTGAGATAAATTCAAATGTATTTCAGGACAGCTGTCATTAACACTCTCAGTAATAATTAAACAGTAGTCCCACAAGTTTTGCACTGCATAAAACCCATAGTTTTATGGACATTAGTATCTCCAACTACTGGTTACGTTTAACTACCAAGAAGAAAATTTTGGGGTTACTTCCAAGTAATTGAGTCTTTATAACACCTGCATGGCGCTTAAAAGCAAAACTGGGTCCCAGTTTATTGTTTAAAGGACAATTACCCATGTATGATTTTATTAGATGTAGTTATCCTGTCTTTGCAGCATGCGTTAGTGGAAGATGTAACAAAAAATGCAGCAGTACACTTTTTATGACTTACTGAGTAAAAGTATCAATTAAGTCAGTACTAAAATATCTTCACTACAGCTCTTTATCAAAATATTACTTCATTTGTATTTCCCAGTTGAAAAAAGTCCATGAGGAGAAAACACTGTGTCATTATTTTAGTCACTATATATTTTCCACCTCTCACAACAGATGTATATTCCTTCTCTCCAACAACTTAAGTCTAATCCAATCTTACATCTAAAAGCATTTGTTTCTTATGCTGCAAAACCCTTTGTAAATCATGGGGCATAGAGGGTAGAAATCTGACCCAGGTGCACAGCAGCTACAAGGAACTGTAACACTGGCACAGGGAGAGCACCATTTTAATAATTAAAGAAAGTCTGATAATTATGTTTTAGAGAGGAAAGAAACAACACATTCTTATCCAGGCAATCAACTAAATTGAAAAATTATTTTGTAGTGATGTATTAGCACAAACTATGCAAACATTGTGCCGTTTCTAAGCTAAATCTGGAAGCAGTATTTTTTTTTAAAGCATATGTAAAATGTAAACATATTTAGCAAGAGAGAATGCAGGTGGATGTTCATCCCTGGAACTGGATCAGGTTTCTTGCTAATTATAATTTTGGCTCAAAGACGAAATGACCTTGCCCGTTGCTGGGATGAGTATTTCCACAAAACTTAGATCACCATTTGCCCAAAAAGACATAGCTAGACACTGACCAACAGCACAGCTTAAGCCAATTTAAACAGCTTTAGCCCTTCACTCCATCCCAGCCTCATATTCCTCACACTGAGCTATTCCCCCCACTGTTTCCCAGAGCAAATATTTGTGCAGCCGCACAGCGTGGCAGAAGGTGGAGCCCACCGGCAGAAAAGTTAAGGCTGCACAAATTAATTAATTAATTAATTAATTAAAACCCCAGANGCACAGTACAATTTTCACGTTGCTGTTGGCCCCAGCTCCCAGAGAAACATATGCCAAATCATGTGCTTCAAGGGGAGCAGAGCAACCGAGCAGGATTGGGGTGGCAGTGACCTGGATGTGGCTCTCACTTCTGCTGGCCTCAAGAACCCCAGCAAGCTGCTTCTCTTTTCACACCCTGCTTTGGTAATCGGCTCCCTCCTTCGCAACTGGCTTTGAAAGCTACAGGTCTGCAAGGGCGGGATGAGATGGGCTGCCAGGAGGCACTGGAGCAGAACAAAGCAGCTCTCCTGCACAAGGGGCAGCCTGAAACTCTGAAGCCTTGCAAGGACGCACCAGAATGATGTGCTCTGGAGGTATCCTGCCCCACCTGAATGACATATCATTGTTCAGCTTTCAGTTGTGGGTGGGGGTTGGGGAAGAGGAAATACTGTTTTAATCAAGGAAAGGGAGTAGAAAATTTAGATCCAAAAGCTCTTTGTTTTTTATTTTCTGCTACATTATACACAAGTTTACCACATGAGAAGCCCTAGCAAGCCCTCATTTATGTGACACCCTGTGTACCATTCCTAAAGCAGCTCAAGATGCTGTAACTCCTTTTCACTCTTGCAAGAGGAGATTGCACCATCCTGCTTCCAGCTCAGGCTCATACAGTCACCTCACCTCATACAGACTTGGGGCCTCATCAAACTCTGTCTCAAGACTGGATGAAAATCTGATTTAAGAAAATTCTGGTTTGCATTTGTTTTTGTAGGATCCCAGTATCTCAAGCTCTGCAAAACAGCTCATCTCAGGTGTCTGTGGAAGGGAAGGAAAAATTCCAACAATCCCATTCACAAGCACAGCCCTAATGAACACCTGAGCAATGGATATGCCCAACATGACACTGTGTACAGAAGGACAACACTTGAACCAGCTTTCACCCAAGTCTTAGCACCCAAAGTCCTGCACCTTCTTTTCTCCTTGTGTACAATACCAAGAAAGACCACAAGTGGTGCTATTCCATTTTAATCCAATAAATATGATATGCATCTATCACAGTGTTACTGTCCTGGTACTTTGGGTTTGTGGGGGTAAGTGCCACATGCAACATGGGCTGACACTGCTGTGGGTTTCTAATGCTGCCAGATGTATAATGACCTAAATGTTTACATACGGAGAAATTGCATCAGGAGATTATAAGGTAACTTACTCCTATGCCAAAGGAAGTCTCTGCTCAGACTTAAGGCATAGAAAAATTCCTACCATTGTGTTATTTAAAAACTTAATCACAAATTCAGGTAATACACTTCTGATATTTTAAGACAACTACAAACTATCTACGAACTTCCATCTTCAGAGATTTCAATAGAAAAGAATCTCAGAGAAGAAATATGGATGACACCTAGAGAGCAGCCCATGCAGCTATCAGTTCTTCATTTGCAATTTAAAGGTATGGTACAGTGATATTTTAGTGCACACTGTGAAAGTAGAGCACAATGAATTTGAGAAAATAGTCTACTTTTTTTACACTGCGCTTGTCTTCTGAACTCTAGCTGAATTGTTGGAAAGGAAAGGTGGTAGTAAACAAAGTGCTTATAAAAAGGCAACTTTTTATAATATACCTATACTTCTCAAAAGTTTAGAGTGAAGGTATCCTGGCCATCTGTGTTTAATTGGAATCCTTCAGATAGTAGACGATATCTTTTAAAATACACAAGGGAGTGTTTCTCAAGTTTGTGGTAGCATAAGTCTCCAGAAATGATTCCTTGGTAACAGAAGGGCTAGAGAGGTATCTGAAATTAAATGGATTCACAGTCAAGCACCGGGCAGCTTTAACCTCATCCATTTTGTCCTTCCAACTGTGCCTCCAGTGCTTCCTACTGAAGACAGATTTGGCAAAGGTGCTGCTTTTGCCACAGTACAGCAACATCCTACACAGCTACAAACCCCTGACCTTGTACAACCTTGCACAAACCCTTCTTGGATCACCTCTAAGGTATTCCTAGGTCACATCCCAGCAATGGCAAGCCTCTAGGAAAATTTACTTTTCCTCACTCTTTCAAGTTCCTTCCTTCCTCCTTTTGTTATATGTTTGCCTCTGCTGAGAAGTAATGCTTCTCAATATTTCTGAGAATGATTTAAAATCTGGGTATATTCTCCTTTCTACTGACAAGCAAGCTGTGGAGGAAAAGAACTGCAAAAAATCCAGGTAGTAGATACAGCTCTGGCACAGGATAATCTCTGATTCACTCTCAGCCAGAAACTACAGGCTCCAACTTCTCCCTGCCACTTCTTTACCAACCCAAATCACACTTTTCCCTTCCCATCCTCTCCTTGCACTGGTTCTGATCCATGTGGTACCTGTTAAGCCTTCCACTGATCCTATTAAATGCCTTACTGTGGCAGAAAGCTAACTGGGGCCGATGGGCAACACTGGCTGCTCTTGAACTAAATCAGACTGTGACAAGCATTGCCAGCCAAGGACATCCAACCTCCCTCTGTGGAAGCAATAACAACTACACTGGGCCAGCAGTCAGGTAATTTTTTCACCCTAAGATTCACATGATTGCACAACAGTCACCANCACAAAAAAACCCCCACACACATTACTTGGGAATGCTACAAGCATAGGGGATGGACAAGGTACTGCTTAACCCATGGCTTTCTGACCTGAGCTAGCTCTTGCTCTGAACTCCCTCTGCACACTCCTTGCCCATTTGTTTCATAAAGTGCACTGAAAGTTCTTTAACATCCTATAAATACCCCTGCCAGTAGGTATGACGGAAGTCACACTTGTAAACCAACAGTTCAAAGGCAAGTCACACAAAGCAATGAAAATAGAGACAGGACAAATTTATACCCCACGCTACTTCTCTCAGTGAGCTTTAGACCCCAGAAAAATCATGAAACAAAAAGAGTTAAACCATGATCTGGAAATATTTGAAAAATACAATTACAATGTTACCAAGTTTTCCCAGGAGAAAAATGAGAAATCATCATGCATCACCTAATGCTACTGGTAAGCACATTCAGTCAGTTACAGCTTCAGCATCCTAAAATCCAACTCACTTATAATTTGCTAATTTTCAGTTCTTCATTCAGAATCACTAAACTGATCCAAAAAGGCCAACTTTCCTTACATCTTTGAATGCCATCTCCAGAAGCTGTTGGAGCACACACCCTACAAGAAACAATGCAACTGATCAGAAGGAAATAGATAGAGGAATGCATTTTACACCAACAAAGGGCTAACTCTATCTGGATTTACTATTTTTTAAAATCTAGAAAAACTTACTGTTTGAAAAGGTACAGCCTGTTTCTGAAACAAGGCAGAAAATAGTATCATTCTAATTAAGGCCCAAGTAGAGCTTTGCATTGTAAAGGCAACGCTTATATACAGAACACTTCACTACAACATACTTGCAACAAACAAAGCCAAAATGAACTCATTTTTGTTACTGAATTACTGAATATCCCAAGAGAGCCAACAAGGGCATAGCAATATCAGGTCTTTAGTCCAAATTTTCTCACAATATGTGTATCAAGCCTGAAAACTGCTTTAAAATATACTTCAATACAATACAAATCTGTACAATCCTGACTGCAGTAGGATTATGCTAGATCCTTAACTTTACAAAGGAAATGATCACTTGTGGGTACAGCTGGTTTAAAAGACAAGTATTAGGTTGCCTATCTATCTCTACAGATTTGCACTCAAAACTTTTAAGCAAATAGAGATTTCCCACTGTTGTGCAAGGAAGATACAAAGGTAAGGGGGTACAAGATGCCAAGTAAAATTTATGAATACTGATAAAATTCAAAAACATATGAATGAAAGAAAAGTCCAGACTTTCCAAGAAGAACCAATCTTTCCAGAAAGAAAGTCAGTTTTGATTCTCGAAGTAGAACAGGACACCCAACATGAGCCCACAAGCTGCAGATCCCCTGGTATTATACTCCTTCAGAGCTATGCTGCATTAACAGGATGATTGTATTTGCTCTGGAATCCTTGCAAGGATAGTTTTTGAGGAATACTAGTTTAATCTGAAACCATTAGAGATGTTACTACACCAGTAGCGGTAAACTCAGCCGTTGCTCTTTTCCTTTCTCACATACACAAACACAAAATGCAGAACTATTTGTAAACATGTTGTTCTGTAGTTTTTCTTTTTGACGTCAGAATCTTGTAATCCCTGATACAAGAAAGAAAAAAAATCGGGGATGTGAATAAACAGAAGTATATACTAAGTGACACTATGTTGCAAATACATCCAGGAGGAACACAAAGCTGAGGACTGGGTAAATTTTATATAGTCCAAGAGTGGTTTCTTAACTGGGACACTTTGTAGCTGGCTAAGAAATCCTCATTAAAAAACTGTAACTGCATTTTTTCCTCTGCTCATTCTGTGAGTCACCCACTACATTTTTGGATGTTGCAACACACTCATGAATAATAAACACATACTGGGAAGAAGGAAAAAAAAAACCAAAACAGTGTTCACAGTGGATTTTTTTAATGTCTGTATCTATCAGTATAAAAATCAAGAATGAAGCTGAGATTTTCAGAAGTTTCTATACAAGGAATGCTATTAATCACAAAGCATTTGGTACACCCAGACACTAGCACACAGACACATGCCAAAGTTACAGCACAGCGGTGTCAGTATTGCTGTTATTGTTTGGCCTCTTTACAGGGCGGAGCAGAGGGGGAGGGATCATCATGTTCCCCAACAAACCCTCTCCTGAGGAAGAACAGCTAAGGCACCGCCCTTAGCTAGACAGTTCTGCACTTCTGCAGCTGCCTCTTTTCTNTGTGTAGTTTCATTTTTTAAGGTTTTCCCCCCTTATTTTTTGTTTTGTTTTTGTTTTTTGGTTTTTTTAAATTATTAATTTTCTTTTAAAGACCAGAGAGTCAGGTTGTGGAGGCTGTGCAGCCCCAGAAAGCCAAGCGTGTTACAGAAAATTACTGCTGATGTCTTAAAGAAGTACCAGGGAATTATTTATCCATATTTGTGTTTTAGACAATAACAAAAAGAGCATCCAACAGATGCATATGTCAGGCTGGTTGCTGCAAGGTTTTTTTGCAGATGAAAAATTCTTTCCTTCTCCTCAAATTTCTTTTATCCTTTCATCCCTGCTGCCTTACCCAGGCCACACTGGATACCTCACACACTTGTGCTGACTCCATGTATGGATGCAGACCAAATTCATGGAATTAAAGGAAATCCAGATAAACATCATTTTTAGAAAAATGTTGAGCTAGAGTTCCACAAATATTTTAGATGCTTACAAGAATTCAGCATGGTATTTCTGCACTGCTCAGGATGTGAACACAAAGGAAAGGAAAGTGTGTTTATTACTACTCTTCCAGCTGCTCTAATTAATGGAGAAAGATAAAAGTGGTAACTTGAAGAGGCAGGAGATAGAAAATAAAAAAAAGAAGCTCATGTGAATTAATCAATTTTCCATTGCAGCTCACTCAGGCAGAGACCTGGCTATTAAAGAACAGTTAGCTAGAAACTCAGCCTGGTTACTTGCTTGTTCAGGAAATAATATTTTTAGTAGCAGGCTTACCTGTCCAAATACATGCTACATTAACCAATTGGTGAATGCATAAATCATGGAAAAGAGAGGGAAAAAAAACAAAGACTGCAGCGACACAAAGAGGAGGGGTGTTGAGGAGCTCAGCGCTGCTGGGAAGGGGAAAGGGAACTGGCTGCTGGAAGGTCAACATTTTTATCTCTCAGCTACATTTCAAGTCACAAAAGCAACAACTTCCATCTCTGTGCTCACCTTCAGCCAGGCAAGCAGTCCTACCAGCAAACCCTGTAGAATTGAGATCCTGTGGATCAGTCCAAGAAACCAAACCACCACCTCTGCTATTGTAACTTGCCCATGAAAGCAAGGTACAGCAGTTGGATATATCTCAAACAGTTCCGTTCCAGAGAAAATTGTTGCTACTATGATGTGTTTTCCAAAAGCCTCCCAGGAATCATCTTTCTTGGTTCTGTGGTCTAGGGAGCCCTGAAACCAAAATTGAGAACCAGAGGCCAAGAGAACAGGAAGACATTATGGCAGGCAGTTTCACACATCTGATTTTCCACCCGCTTTCTACTAACAGAGGTCATTCTGTTATTAATGGAAGCAGCTCAATATTCTCCCCAAATAATCTGTCACAAAGATTTAGTATTCTCAATGCTACATTCAAAGTACTATATATAATTTATATTTATAATTTCAGTCTAATCTTGTCTCTTTAGAATTTCAATATATATGTTTAACCTTACAATCCATTTGGTCTGGCATTTATTGAAAGTCCATCAGCTTTAAGGATATGTGTGGTCTGAAAAAACACCCCACTAGAATTGAGTGATTTCAACCATCCACTACCAAGGAACAGGTGTGCTCATATTCTAGCATGGTAGCCTAAATTCGGAGCGTTTCATCTACTGCTTCTCTGTAACTAATTTTATTTCCTGAACTTTTCCTTCTAATGCTCCCCATTTTTAGCAAGACTCATTAGAAATGTTTTCCAGCTTTGCATAAGAGACAAAAATACACCACTTGTGACTGAGATCTCAGAAATCATCCTGTGTGAGTAACTGAAGAGTAACATCAAACTAATTTAATTTTAATATTCAGAATAACAATAATTAGAACAACCTTTTTTAAGACAGTAGTCAATGATCTCACTGAGGAAGGAGAAAGAGTAAAGAAAATTACTTTTCTGGGGTTTTTTTCATTAATTGCTCTCATCCTCAGGCCTGTTGGTTTTATGATATGATCCCTTACTGCTTTGCATAAGCTAGCAGCAGATTACTTCCTGCTACTCTGTTTCATGAGAAAATGAACTCCTCTACTCTAAACGAGCACCTTTTAATTCTTTTATTGCTAATCCTTACTTGCATGCAGCAGTCTGCTGCTTCCCCAGAAGATCCTAAATAATCTGTCTCAGGGTTCTGGTTCCAGGTGATTGTAACAGTGTTAGGCACATTATTTCTAGTTAACGTTCTGAAAATATACTTATTTTTCTTAATATACTAAAACATACTAAATTTACCCTTTCTACTCAAGTAAATTACATTATCCAGTGAATGTTTTCAAAGCTACCTCAAGTATATTATTTGTGCACCATTCCAGCCAAAGTCAGATTTGGATGTACAGGATTTATGGAACAAAAATATACAACACATTGGATAATTCGCCACACAGCAAACAGGAAGAAGGCTACCTGCATCATCAGAAAATGCAGACTTGCATTTTTGTGATGAAATGGCAGCTGGATATCATATAGGGAGAAAACCGAGGAGAGAGCACCCTGCTTTGGGTACAAATTGACAGGAAAATGCCCAGGGAAGAATTCATGTTTACAGGCAGAAAGAAGTAGGCTGAAGACCTGACCTGAAGATCTGTAGGTCAGAATTAATGCAGCAAAAAGCTGGTAATCTACATAGATAAAGCAAAACAGAGGAATGGGGAAAACAGCCTATAATCATTTAGTAGTTGTGTTGGCCCACTTTTAGTTTAAAATCATTGTCTCTTGTCACTATCTAACATAAAAAGTTCATATCCCTCCTTTTTGTAAGTTACTATAAGGTCTCCTTGGAGCCTTCTCTTTTCCAGGCTCTCTCAGCCTGACTTTGTAGGAGAGGTGCTCCAGGCATCTGATCATCTTCATGGCCCTCCTCTGGAGCTGCTCCAATAGGTCCATGACTTTTATTTTGCCAAAGATGCCAGAGCTGGATGCAGCACTCCAGCTGGGATCTCCCAGATGGGAAGAATCACCCCCTCACCCTGCTGGCCATGCTGATTTTGCTGCAGCCAGGATGTGATCAGCCTTCCAGGCTGCAAGCATGCACTTGCTGGCTCATGTCCAGCCTTTCATCCACAAGAACCCCCAACTCATTCTCCACAGGGCCACTGACATTTTGTTTTGTTACAAAGCTCCTCTCTGCCATCAACATCACAGAATCATACAATAGTTTGAGTTGGAAGGGCCCTTCAAAGATCATCTAGTCCACCCTATTCACCGTGGCTAGGGACTTACTGCACTAGATCAGGTTGCTCAAAGCCCCACCAAACCTGACTTTGAACACCTGTTCATCCACACCATCTCTCTGACTCTGAGCAGAGCAGAAATACTTCTAGCTATGCAAGCAAAGCCCCAAAAAGATATCTTCTTGTCATCCATTTATTTTCACTTTTATTAAACACCAAAAGTACAAAGAGTTGAAATCCTCTGGGAAAAAAAAAAAAAGAACAATTCATATACTCTTTTTCTCTGCATCCCTGATGGGGCCTCATTGCCTCACTTTCCCCATTACGACCCCTCAGGTCTGATCACTGGCACCAACCCCAAGCTAACAACCACACCTGACTGCCCACAGAACTGCTTGAGCTTTCTGTACCTCCCTCCTCATTTGTAAAGCACAGCAAAGTAAGTCCAGACTGTCTAAAAGGAATTGGAAGATCTTGAGTTTGAACTCTTGGGCATATTCAACTGGGAAAGCTCTGGTGCTTCACTGATGGCTACCATTCACTTAGAAAATCTGATCATTAATTAGGTGAAAAAACTGCTTGTCCATGGTTTCTCCTCTTAATCTCCTCAAAACTACATCACACTAACACTATGCTCAGGAGACAGGAGGAAAGAAATTTAAGCTGTAATTACAGGTAACTAGTCTTCAATGTTATTTGGTAGCAGCATTCAGATTTGAGTCAGTTTTTCTCACATTTAGCAAAAGGTAACTCTTGGTTCTTAAAAAGGACACAAAAAAAACCCTTCAGTAAACAAATATCCACACACTAAGCTAGACAAAGTGGGATGTAAATTTCTCACTACAGGTAATCAAGTAAACTCAACATTCTTTTACAAGCACTGATCTAGCTCCCAGTTATTCAATAGGAGTTTAAATTATCACAACTTTACCAGTGGGACTATTCAGTTTCTTCGGTGTCTTATTTCTCTGGTTCATGTTCTTATAGTTAGAAGGAGAAAGCTAGTTTGGATTGCCTTTTTCTAATTCCTTCCCTTTCTAATTTGTTTTACCGTGTTTTCTTTCATTCCCAGCTCTATTCCCTATTCTTCAAGCATATAAATGAACATTCAAGATATATTTTGTAATAAAGATAGGAAAATTTGATTGTGGTGGCTCTCCAGAGCAAAAGCATGGAGACATCTGCTTTTAAGCCACTCAAGCTCCAATCGTGCTCCAGTGAGAATCCACATACAATTGTCATTTCCTCCCTGCTTATCTGGAAATGGTAAGTAATATTTTTCTGAAAGATGAAACAAGTAATCCCCAAAAAGTGATTCCCCCGCTAGAATGGTGGGGGAAAAAAAAAAACAAAACAAAAACCTTCAGAATTTTTATTTTTACTTGTCTCCAGTTCAGTAACAAACCAAAAGCCATGATTTGAAAATGTAACTAGGTAAGAAAGTGGAAGCAACAAACAACAAACAGTGTTCATAATGCCATCATCCTCCAGTTTCTTTAACACAGTATCCAAATTCAGTGGTTTCCCTAATACTTCCCCTTTAGGATAGATTGCTCTGCTAAAAAAGCAGTCATCCTGCAAACGTGATCACTGTGCTATGCAAAAGAACCGCAATTATGCATTTTCTCCTTTAAACAGCACCTGCACAAATATTTCTGCCAATTGAAACACTTATAGCAAGACTACTGCTCAGTCTGATAATAACACATATAGAATGGAAACTTGTATCTGAACATACATGTTCTAAATCCAAAAAAAAAGACAGGGAGAATTGATATGGTTATCCACCACATCATAAACCAGAAACTCCAACAAACTACACAGTGTCCAGCTACATTTGATGTTGCTACATGTCTTGATGTCAATCTGAAACAAGGAAAGTGTGAATTCAAGAGACCTAGAGAATTAAAGAATTTTTTAAAAAGTAATATTCTTGACAGGTGTTGAGGCAAAGACATGAGATCTGAAACCTAGTTTGAATCTGAAAGTACGTGAAGAAATATACAGTATTTTGCAGTAATTCTCCACAGTAAAGCCATTCTCTCTAAAAATACTTTTTTCCTTCAGAAAAAACATGAAATTAGAAGTTTTCTTTGACTAATGCGTATAGGTTTGGGAAAAGAAGAAAAAACCCCACCTACCTGGTAAACACAATGGAGGGCTTGTACAGTAACAGTCTCATGTATGACTTGACCTTTCAGCTGCTAGTCACACACAATGATAAAACAGAAACCCCCCACTTCTGATTCAGCTTTTATTCCAGAGAGACAAAAAACACAACATCTACAAAGGTTAACATAATGGTTTTCTCACAGAAAACACACGAAGACTTTTTATGCCAACAACATCCTGAAAACATGCTGTCCTGAAAATCTGCTCTGTCTGACCTCTGCTTTAGACTGCCCCAAAAGGTACATCCAGAGGCAAAGCAAGCAGCTGCATCAGACTTTAGGTAATACGATTGCAATAATTCACCTCAAATGAGGTACACAATGATGCAATCACCCCTCCCCGCCCAAAAGAGTACAATAATGATAGAAGCATATTAGTATACTTAATCTTAGGAACACAAAAACAATCTAACATCAATATATGCAACCTGGAACAATTTCGCAAACAATCATTTGCAAAGAACATAAAAGTGTGTTTCTGTCTCTCACCATCATGGCTGTAGTATACTTATGATCAGAAACCAGTTTGTTCATTAATTAAATATTATACCTGTAATGGTTGCCGAGTTTTGCTACATGATAATATTAATATTT
The DNA here is from genome assembly GCA_008694505.1 of Cyanoderma ruficeps. NCBI lineage: Eukaryota > Metazoa > Chordata > Aves > Passeriformes > Timaliidae > Cyanoderma > Cyanoderma ruficeps. The sequence goes on along the minus strand of VZDJ01006585.1, from coordinate 5,785,816 downwards.
GAAAACTGAATTTGAAAAATTCTTAGTAATCTTTTTCTAAATCCTTCAGACCAAATCTGTTAACCCACAAAATTAGGTCAGCTAAGAAAACCTGAAAAAAAAACCCTAGAGGTTTGTTTTGGATGGCTTAAGATGAAGGTTTCGCTATAAAAGGCATCCAGTGAAAGACAGCTACACAGAGCACATGGAAATCCAAACACTTAAGAAAAGAGCTCAGCTCTACCTTAGTGGAGGTAAGCAGGTGCTGGGGGATCTGTTCTCTGTGCAAAACTACATGTGGGTATAATTCCCCTCTACCAGAGAGAAACACAGAAGTAAAATGCTGGCACAGGTCTGCCAGCACTAAGTTGGAGAAAGGCTTACAGTTCTAGATTTTCATAGATACATATCATTTCCAATATCTCCACTAACACACCACTGATTTCCTTAACCATTCCCCCTGCAGTTTCTCAGCACGTTTACCAGAACCTACCTCAGCTTTGCCACCTAAGCTCCCCAGTGAAATAAATCCACTGTTTTAACTAGGTAAGTTAAGCAAAATCATTTTGGCAGAAACAGAAGGGTTCCTGATTTCAGCTGGCAGGTCAGGGACACTAAATACAAACAGAAGATGAGTGACCAGCTGCTGGGGGTGGGGGGGTGACTGCTGCAGAAGACAAGCAGACATCACAGCTATGGACTAAGCTCTAGAGATTCATTGTTTGTTAGACAACACGTTATTATCACAACATAACTGGATGTTGGATTCAACAACGACCAAGCTGGATCAGTCAGTGTTCCTATGGAAGTACATGAACGCTAAGTACTGTCACCATCCTTTTTCTGACCAGTCTTGCTGTCCTCTTACCCACAATACCACTTCCCTTGTCATTTATCTTCCTTTGTCTTTTATCTTTAATGTCTTACATGTCATTATCATTTATCATTATCATCAAATCCCATGACACAGGATGGCATAATCTCATCACCTCTTCAGTAAACTGGTGATAAAGTCCACCCTCAGTTTCCCTTAAAACAAACACATCTGCTGTAATTCTCTTGATCAACAGTGGACCTTAAAAACAACAGACCTTTCAATTTCTTCTAGTACTTTCTCTTTTAACAGAATGAAAGAACAGAGAACAGATACCAGAATGCTGTTCAATACTGCAGCAAGTTGCAGAATCCTACAGCTTTTCCACCAACAGTTCCACGGTTCCCTCATCAGCTCATGGCCCCTCTCTGAAGAGCCCAAACACACTCCAGAATCGTCCAGTACAGGCTAACCTGCGAGGTGCTGTTAATGGCACAGTGGCAGGGCCTCTCTGGGCAGCAGCAGATGCTGAAACAGCAGCTGCAGCAGCAGATACCATGTGAGAAACCTTCTGGAGGACTTGGAGAGTGCTTGGCTTCCTACCTGGATCTATGACACGCAAATGAGTCACAGAACAAGGTCAAGCAAGCTGAAACATCTCATTAAATTTTGTTAATGCCTGTATCACCAGGAACTCCAGACAATGTAACTGCTTAATGTCGCTATTGTATTCATGGAGGAAAAAAACCCAAAACAGGATATCCACCGCCTAGAGTAGACAAGTGAGTTTTAGTACTAGATTGTAACAAGAAAAGAAAGATTTCTGTACACATATACAAATAAAAGGAGAAAGTTAAATTCTGGAGAGTGGGCAAAATTACATCTTCGCTGGCCACAGGTGTGCTGGATTAGGGACCAAATGGGACGTTTGCACAACAGGTACAGAGTACTGTATTCCATAAAAACACCTAATTATTCACTATTCTGATTATAGTGACATTTGGCTGTGGTGAGGTGGAAAATCAAACCAGACAGATAACACAGTCCTATTATTATTTCTAGCAGTTGTTAATTCAGGGTGCATAACTACCCTACACCCATAAATTCGTGCTGTTAAGCATAAAAACAGTCAGCTATATAGCTCAACTATTTAACAGTATCATGTCCAAATTTGATATGCCTCTGAGATGAACACTTAACAATTCTGATAATTTTAATCTTCAGCCTCAAACATTGTTTCTTCTCACATCCAGGAAGGGAATGAAACTCACTAAATATTACAAACACAGTAAGATGCCACAAAGTGGCAAACTACAACCCAAGACTGCACTTTCAAAACAGACACAATGTGGCAATATTCATTATCATTGTATATTAACACAAGTTTTATCCAAGTACTGAAACATCAAAATAGAATGCCAAATTTATTGTTCTCTGATTCTGCCATTTTCTGAGAAGAAATTTATTAAATAGCCTAACTAGACCTCTTTAAAATTGAAAACATCCAATCTGATTGTACTTTTGTTATTAAGTCGGCTCCTGCATGTCCTAGAAGTCAATAGTGCATTATTATTAACTCCACTGAACATAGCAACAGGCCTATGGGCCAAAGCCTAGAAGGCTGTTTCTCAAACATGAACATCTCAATAAGGCAGATGAGGAAAATGTATTTAAAACTCATGTTTGAGAGGAGTGCTTGAGTATTTCCAAGTCAGTGGAAACACTCATATATACGTGCTTTCAAGTCTAAAGATAGTGACTTACAAGAACTTGGTCTCCTCACGTTTCAGTTGTTCTCAACAAGAAAACTTCCAGTAAACTCATCCTATATAGAAAATGTTTTATTAACTGAAAACCTTCATAGGATATCTTAAAGTGTGAATGAAAAAGCCAAACCGAAACCACTGTAAAAGATTGAACATCAGGCTTTTGATATCATATACACTAGAGTACATGCAATAAAATAAGTTTTTTACAGAAAGAAATAATTCAACACTTTAGAGTATATTTGTCCTAGTACAGCTGCCAGACAAAAAAATGTGTCTGTTTGTTATATCAAAAAGAATGGACTATGGAATTATAAAGCACCATCTCACAGCTATCTAGGCTCAAGTTCAATTCCCAGGCCAAATTAAACCTTCGGGTTTCTTGTGAAGCTGTCTGAAAAAGAACACTGTAGGTAATGCTTCAACTTGATTCAGGCAGTCAGTCATGCTTCAGGTTACAAAATTATTTCACCGACGTACCCTCTGTTGTTTTAGTGACTGCCGGGGGTGTTCTGCTGCCAGGCCATGTGCACATTGCCTGCCTCTGTCTGCCTGAGCAGATGTGGCTGCAGGAGAGGAATGCCCAAAGGACACAGAGATGGTTAAGGGGAGAGCAGTGAGCAGCTGACTTCTGAACATTGAGCAATGTCCTTGCCTATCTAAAGGCAGAAAAAAAATCTTTTCATCCCTTAATATAACTGACAGTATCCTGAACAGAGAAAGATGATACACCAACCTGGGAATAGGAAGGGACTCTGTAAAGTGAGGATCTGATATCCTGTCACCAGCCACCACCAGATGTTGATACTCTAGAGGGAAGTACATGATAATTAATCATACTCCCAGAAGTTAAATCAGGCACCAAGAAAAAACTGGTCCTTCCAACCCAGGAGAAAAGCAGCCAAGTTCTGAAGTATGGCATTTTACTGTAATCTTGTCAAGGCAGCAACATGTGCTATAATACACAGAAAGCACTGCAAGTAATCTTGTTTTTTCAATCAAGGGAAAAATGCAGGTGAATGGAGTAAAGTCCTTCCCCCTTCTACACATACTGGAAACATCCTCCACCAAAGCAAGTGTAAGCACATCTTTGAGAAGAAAACCCCAGCAACTTTAAACACTCTCAGCAACTGCAAATCCACTACAATCCTTTATGGCCCTCGTTGCTACTTATTATTTCAAGGTACAACATGCCTAACTTCATCTCTCAGACACTGGATGGTCAAGTAAATATCACATATTTTTCTTACACACGTGAATGATGTATACAGGCACTATTTCCTCTCTCAGATGTACAATCTGCAATTGTGACACCTGGTCTCCAAACCCTGGATCGCTTTTGTCACTGTGCTCTTATTAATATTTCACATCTTTGCTCACGTGTGAGCAGCAAAACCAGACATGGAATTCCTGTGATCTTACTAATGCCACGTACTTTCCTACTTCTGTGCAATATTTATATTGCTACACAGCCAAGACCACACTTCAGTGGCAGCACTGCAATGAAAACTCCCGTTGAGATGATTCTTTGCACAAATTCTTAAGCCTTCTTCCCATAAATTACCAGTTTGAGGACAGTCTCCTATCGTGCTGGTGTAACCACAATCCTGGTTCCTTTGTATGTGGCTGAAAAATGCTTTCTGATGGATGCTGATCATTTAAGAAAATTATTTGGAGTATCATGTACTAGTAACTTGTTCCACACGTGCACAAACCTGCACCTCATGTGCTGGTAATGATGCGATCTCATCACAAAAGCTGTGAATATACTGCTATTAACCAGCCTTACACCAACATCCAGCCCCCAGGGAACCTCACAAGAAACAGCTGCACTCCCATAGAAGAAGAAAGGCACGCCTAAGTTCCCCTCTAAACTAAGAAAGATTTATGAAGCAACTTTGCCAATGTTTGTGGTATTTATTCCACAGTGACTCCATGGCACAATTGTTTTAAACTCACACTTCACTGCAGACTTAATAGATATATCAGGGACACAATATAGGGTGAGTCTGCTACAATAGAGCAGTTGATGAATAGCTTAGGAATTTGGGAGATGTGGGTTTTTTACAATTCAAAACGCTGGGAAGCAATTTGCTTTAGTTCTACTGTAAACTGGTCTTTAACAATCGTTAAATCATTTGGAAATATTCAGAACGAGTAAGCCCTGGCTTGTCATTTATTTCAGAGGCTCCATTTTAAAGTTTTCAATTTTTCAGCCAGGAAAACAATGAATAATGTAAGGACATTCATAGCATTAACCAAAGATGTTCAGGCTCCTTTCTCTAATAAGAAAAAAAAAAAAAAACCACAAACCCAAACCAAAAGAACAGTTAGTAAACCAGGTAACTAATCAAATAACATTGTAATTCAGCAGCATATTTCCATGTGCATAAACATATACACAGGACTGGTGAAGCTTGCAGCATCGGCTATTAGGCAGCTGCTGAACACTTCCAATGCAAGATGCTGCTTCCAGCTGCTTGTGACTTGGCCAGACTTTGACTGTTTGGGTTGAAATTTTCCAAGTTGAATGTCTGCCTCAGGCTAAATTTTGTTCCATGTGCTGTAGAAGTTACCTCTGAGTGAGGGGTGCAGAAAGAGGCAGACTGGGATTAGAAGAGCTCGGACAAAATATTTGAGCTGTTTTCTGAACAAAAGCAGGGAAAATGCTGCCTCCTAACAGCAACAGGCATCTGGCAAACTTGAAAGGCTATCATGCTCTTCCATCTCCTGATGACAGATCTGAATGAGGGGTGGAGCCCATATACTAGAGGTCCCCGTTTTGCTGCCCCGTGAGAAGTCCACCTGCATTTGGTCAAATGTCCAAAACCAAATCGCACTGTGTGCATTTTCAGTAGGTGCTTTCTAGGCCACACCCACACTCTTCTTAGCTCCTCACTGTGATCAGACAACACAAGGGATACGAGCAGGTACAGCAGCACAGACCACAGCCACCACCTACCACCACTGGTTACCCTCAACAGGAGGCTCTGACAGCAGTGTTACAAATCCAGCTGATCAAGGACAGTGACACAAATATGCTACCCTAGCTTTTTGGTGCTTTTCCTAAGGGACAGAAAATATAGGAAATTACTGACAAATTGCAATATTAAAAACATGATAAGCAAAACAGAATTTAGAAATTATTAGAACTAAGTGGTCTACAGTAACTAAAAATGTCTCCTAGTGCTCATAGGCATCAATCTCTAATTAGATCAATCTGTATTTGCAACTGACCTGGTCACATTTTTTCCCACTGAAGCTTTGCTATAATTAACACACAAACGCCTCTTTTTGCCCTTGCTCTCTAGAACATCAGCATTCACTTTCAAATCACAGAGGAAATTATTTATTTTCTCTCAGATTCTCATCACTACAGTAATCTGTAAGATAAAGGACACTGTCATCCACATATTTTTAATATGGGAAACTAAGATAGATTAAAGCAAAAAACTATGGACACTGAGTGAGCAATTCTGACACTCAAGGCTTGTATTCCTAACATGCTTAGACCTGCAAAACATCTTCTGTACACAGAGAGCAAACAGACACTCACTTATGTTCCAGATGGTTAAGTTTAGCATAACTGTGAAGCAGATCCCAGGGACTCAGGCCAGGCTCCCAGAAAACCCAACAGACCACGGACAAAACCCTTTATGTTTACATGGAAATCGACGGCAAAGGACGGGGCTGCAAAATTCGATTCTCCAGCTGTCTCAGCCACGAAGCTGCCTCTCCTGTACGGTTGTTTGCCTCATTCATGGTACCTCTTCTCACTGCTGCCCAGCCAGAAAGCTGCTACACCTTGGGGGATGCAACTCTGGTCCCGAGCTGGCCGGGAAGGACACTGTCACATCATGTCACAACCAACACCATCCTCGGGGACAGGCCCACGGTGGACAGATGAGCGCGGCATCCTGAGTACTTGGCTTCGCAAACTTACCGACGGGGTAGGGGTGGGCACAGGGAGAGGCGGTAAATGTATAGAATATATAGAGATCAGCGACTTCCACTGGGTGGCAGGCATGTTTCACGGGATCCAGATCCAGTGAGTATACAGAGGCATACATAACGAAAGCTCCAAAATACTGGGCTTATTCCCTGCTTCAGAAGCAGCAATTCAATAGACACGGTAAAAAGAAAGAACAAAAAAATTAAAATCCCACAGCAGGAAGTTAAAGTATTCTGCCTTGATTTTAGCACCAGCTTCTTGTTCACGGTGCTGAGGCACTGGAACTGCCCTGGCAATTGGGAGTTAGAGCTGTGAGGACACACAGCGTTCCATGTCCCTTGTGGAGGTAGGTGCCCCCAGTCGAAGTAGCAGGGACCCTGTAAGAGTCTTCAGAGTCTCTGCTGCAATAATTAATGACCAATGCCTACAGAGGCAAAGTCTTTAAACTCTTCCCCAATTTAACGAACTCAGGGGGGAAGGAATTTTTTGGACTAACAGCTGTAAATGAGTCCATGTGTGGAAGCAGCTAAACTTTAAAGTTGAAAGAAACACAAAAAGCCAGTATTTTCCATGGATTTCCACTTAGCATCCGAGCAGAATCATTTCAAAAGTTGCTTAGATGGAGAAGAGGCCATCAACCAAATTTCAACCCAGGGTATATATTTATAGCCATGTTGCGAACTACATAAAAAGTACACGTATAATGGAAATGCTGACAAATGCAAAACTCTTGCAGCTAGCTATGACAGTCCGACCACAAGCCCTCCTTGTGAGAGGAAAAGGCAACCTCCCCACCGCCTTTCTCAGGCAGCTCGACAGCGAGCTGGGGCGGGGGGTGCTAGGTACAGGTACCACTGCCCTGTCCTTGTAGGATGGATCGAGGCAACTCTTACTCCCCGTATTTCCCACATGTTGAATGAGCCACCCCCCTGTTTTTGCCATAAACAACCGGAGGGCCTCTTACAGCCATGACTCACTCCACAGGCTTCTCCTCCACCCCTGTGCGTGACTGTAGCAAACAGGCTGCCAGCTGCAGCCGGTGAATTAACACGACTTTTTTCGCAGAACCGTGGGGAGATCAGTCACACAGGCCTGGGCGGGGAAGGGGGGGTGGGTGAGGGTGTGCTGTGGAACCAGCCCGGGGTGAGTTTTATTTGTGGGGGAAGCAGCGGAGGGGGCGATCCGGGGACGCCCGAGTGTGACTATGTTGTCCCCGTCCCCCCTCGCCCCGAGACGGCGCCGGCCCTTACCCCCCCTCTTCCCCGGCCCCCGCCGCCGCCGCGGCCGCCCCACGACGGCGGGAGAAGCGGGCGGCCGTGAGGGAGGCAGGCAGGGAGACAGGGAGGGCAGGGCGGCGGCGCCGGGGGCAGCGGGGAGAGGGCGGAGGGAGGAGGTGAAGCCGGCAGGCAGCAGGAGCCCTCCCGAACTCCCAGAAAGTTGGCAGCGGCGTCCGGCGGGACGGGGCTCCGCCGGCCGCCGCCCCAGGGAGCGCACCGCCGCCCGGCCGGGCCCGCTGCCTCCCCAGCCCCTTCGCACCCTGTCACCGCCCTTCTCCCCACACCTGCCATCTCCCACGGGCGCCGCGGGGCAGGGACTGCCCGGCACGGGGCGCTGCCGGCGGCGGGGCTCGAACCCGTGGCCCACGGTTTCTCTCCCCAGCGCAGGGGAGGCGGCTGAGCCTCCCGGTACCCCCGAGCGCGGGACTCGGGCGGCGGGCGGCACTCACCGAGCGGCCGCGGCTCCTTCTCCCTGTCCGGGCGGCTCCCGCTGAGCGCTCGCCTCCTCGGGGGCGAGGGAGGAGGAGCGAGCTCGGGCAGGAGGTGGAGAAGGGCGGGGCGGAGAGCGCGGCTTGAGCCCTCCCGGCTCCCGTCGTCGCTCTCCCTCCTTCTCCTGGTGCCGCCCCATCGCAGCCGAGCAGCGCGGCTAGCGGAGAGGAACGCAGGGCAGCGGAGCGGAGCGGCGGCTCTGCTGGGGGAGCGGCGATGTGAGTGCCAGGGGCCGGGAGGGAGCGGGTACAGCCCCTCGCCCTGCGAGCCGGGGTCGGACAGGGCTGGCGGCATGCGGTGCGCGGGCCGGGCCCCCGCAGGCCATGGGGAGGTCGGGGCCAGCGGGATTGCGGCCGTGCCCCGGCTGTGGCCGGCGACCCCCGCCCCGCTGAGTGAGGTGTTTTCACTGTCGCTCCGGTCCCTCTGCTCCTGCCCGGCCTGCCGCTCTCTTCAGGTTGTTTGTTTCCGCTGCGCTGTCTTGCTCTTATCGCCCCGACGCCCGCCGGACAGCTTCGCCTCCTGCCGGCGGGGCACTCGGCGTCCCTCACCGGGGCAGGAGGGCCGAGAGGGATGGGGCCCGCGGCCCCTCGCCCTGCACCCCTTCTCTGTACCCTTTCTCACCCCCGCTCTCTCTCTCCCCGGCACTCCCCCGCACTCCCTCCTGCCCCACTCTCTGTCCCCCTTGGCCTCCCTCCCCTCTGGCTTCCCTCCCTCCCTTTGCCAGGTCCCCCCACCTTGAGCCCTCCTTTGCCGCCTTTGGTTCTGGGCTAGGCGTGAGGAAGAAAATTGTCCGTGGCTTGGTTTTATCTGGCCATCGCCACCTGCTTGAAGTGGATATTTGTGTTGGTACCTGACCACGTTTGGGAGAGGGGGATATGTAAACATCAAAGCTGCTGTCTTTATTAGGTGAGAATGGCATATAGAATGGTATAGCTGTTTGCTTGTTTCTGTTACTTTTCAAAATATCCTAACTTCACTGCTGGAAAGAAAAAAAAACTTAACCTGGTCAAAAATTTCCCTAAAGATCTGCCTGTGGGGCAGTACTTGATGGTGAGCTGTATTAGCCTGCCTTGCAGACTTATACTAGGTACAACAGTATTCTTAATTTTAGTTATTGCTAAAATTATACCTGAACAGATTCTTGACCCAATTTATGTTGCTGTTTTTTTCCTCTCTTCTAATTCTTATCACGTTCTTCCTGACATAGCCCATATCCTTCTTCTGCATCTACAGCAGCAGACCTCTGCTCTCAGGAGATATCCCTGACTTCAGATATTTAACTTTTGAAAGCTGACTCAGGCAGTTCACTTTAGGTTCCCTGTATGAGGATGAAAACATGCACCTAAGGAGTTCAGTGTACTTCTCAAGTGTCTCTTTAGGATGCAAGGAGTGCTGGTTTTGAGATGACAGTTTCCATCTATTGACAGGGAGAGCTGAGACAACTCTACCTCACTATTTAGACAACTGAAGTTAGAGGAGATGACCTAGAGAATTGGAGCTCCATACGCGCAGAAAGCTGCTTTCCCTGATATCTTTGTGCATTCTTGTGTGTTAAAAGTATTTGTGGCATTGGAAGTGGTTGAGTCACCATCCCTGGAGGTAGCTAAAAGACACGTAGATGTGTCACTTAGGGACATGGTTTAGTGGTGGATTTTGCAGTGCTGGGCTAAGGGTTAGACTCAATGGTCTTAAAGGTCTTTTCCAACCTAAATGATTCTGTAATTTACAATTTTGAAAAGAGGTCTGGCCAAGCAGATTCAAGCAAATACAGGTCAGGGTGAGCAGCTTCTGCAGACTCTTTTCCACTGGGTATTGTAATTCATATGTAGTTCACAGGGGGCAATAAAATGATAAAAAGAAGTAGACATTTGGGTTGTGAATTAGAATTTACAGAGGGATTGCAAAAAAATATAATTGACTTGAGAGCTGGAAGAGCAAAACCCTTCATAGAACTGCCATATTTCAGGTGGATGAAACTCCCATCTGGTTCTACTCTGTAGGAGCCCACGTATAAACATGTATTGTGTGACCTATTAGAAAGCCAACAAGCTGGGGTTAGGCAGAAGGACAGTCTCACAGTGTACTCACAGTGTCAGGCATACTCTTTTCTTTATTTTTACATACCTTAAAAAAAAAGCCAAGGGTATTTATCTAAGAAGAGTTTTTAGGGTACAGTTAGTACACTATGAATGAACAGAGTTGCTGTGAATCATTGGGGAGTGTGAGTCATTAGGGGCCATGGCGCTGGGACCTACTTCACAGTACAAGAAAACATTTTTGATCTTCTTATCTGCCAATATTAGCATTGCAATTTTAGGCCTCACCAAGACTGGAATATTTGAATTAGAGTTAGCTAATCTGGAGCAGCTTCCCATGTGGAGAAGGGTCTGCTCTGAAATACATGGAATTTTTTTTTCTTTTGGGTTTTTTTTCTGCTTCTTTTTGTTACAGAACTGTTACTTTTTTTCAGAAGTACTTGGTGTTTACAAATAGTGTTCAGAAATAATAACAGATTCTGTCCTTTTGAATGGCTGTTGTAAAACAGCCACAATATTTACACTGAATTAATTTGCTTGTGTAGTCAAGAACTTGAATCTTACTCACAAACGTGTGTTCAAGGCGATGATGCACATAGCAGCTCTTCAGTGCTCAAACTTGGAGAAAGCTGTAAGGTGTTAAATTCATGTAAAGTGTTTGGAGGTTGTAGATACTCAAACCCAAGATGACTGCTGAGCCCGTCTATGCTGTTTGTTACCCCTGAGAGCTTCTGATTTGTACAGATACATCACTGATACAAACCCCCTGCATCCCTGCCAGATTTCAACTCAGATATTTTAGAACAGAGCTATTTAAAGCAAATGCTTCCAGATTTTGTTTGTACAATAAAATTCTTTTTCATTGTGTTCAGAACCACCTAAACCAATTGTTTCTCCTCCCCCCTTCATTTCAGTACATGGTGGGAACAAAATCCTCCAGCCTAGTCTCCAGATAAAGTTTGACAAGGCTGTCTCAGCTCAAGATCACTATGTTGTGAGGGTTTTTAAGCTTCCCTGTATAAGGAGAGCTGTTTGCACCCTCTGTTGAAACCTTAATGGTACAGTAGCTTGTGAGAAGAAGCAGCCTGCCAGCTGAGGGTTCAGGGCCCTGGACTCCAGTACTTGAGTTACTCTGCAGGTTACTTCCTGAAGCTGTCCTTTGTGAATACTCCCAAACATGTGATTCCAGTGCTGGGATGTATCACCTGGTCACTGAAGCATAGGCTGTGTGATTCTCCTGGCTCAAGAAATGAGTTGTGCCGAGTATAAATACCTGAGTTTCAGTGCTTTCGCTTTGAGTTTCATCATTTTCATATCTTTTGGAATGGCGAATGGAGCAGGCATTGTTAATGCAGAGTTGCTACTTGTTCTTTCTTGTCTTCTTGTTCACTCTGATGTTTTAAATTAATGTCAGAAATCTGAAAGTGTTTTTAACATTCATCAATTTGCAGTCTGCTGTTTGCAGCCAAGACTGTCATCTCATGAGTTTCAAAAAAAAAGCTTGATGTTAATTTCTTCCTTTTCCTTCCTTTTCTTTGGCCCCCTCAACTAAAATGTTGTACATTCTTCTTCTGAGTGGTATGACCAGTAAAAGTTGAAAGAAAATCCCTGTTCTTTAGGACACACAAATTGGTTGCGAGTTAGTATGGGATTTCCAAGTCCGGATGGGTCTGCAGCGGTTTGTCCAGAAGTTACCCAGTACCCATCTGTGGTGTGCCCTGTTCCCTGGTCGCAGGATATCAAGTTGGCTTGCCCAGCCAGCTCTGGAAGGCTGGGCTCCACAGAGACTTGGTCCAGAACCCATCCCCTGAGTTGAAACTTTGCAGTAGAACTGGCACAGCTCTCTGTGTCTGCGTCACCAAGGTCCCTTTCGGGAGCCACGGCTGACAAAACGCGTGCAGTGCTAAGCCTCAACCTGCAGACCTGGGCAAGGCAGACATGATGTACTCCAGAGTCTCTCTTGTTTTAGTGAAAGGAAGAAAGGGAGTTGTACTGGTGCTCGCCAGCTTTCTAGTCCTTAGGAGGCTGGCCCAGCTGTAGAGCTGAAAACAAGAATCAACCTTAACTTTATTTCTGGCAGAAGACAAGGATTCTTAAAAGCTGTACCATTTTGACTGCAATGACTTTATAAAATAACTGTGTTTCCCATGACTTGTACACAATTACTCAAGAATAAAAAACCTCTGTACTGCTTTAAAAGCATCTGCTTTCAAGCCTGTATTTGTCAGATTGATAAAGCAGTCACAGGCTTAAAAAATTGTCATGGACCTGAATTTGTGACTAGGCCCCATGAAACACTTGTAGCATCTCATTAATATGGAGTTTCACTTCAGTTCCTGCTTCTTTCCAAATATTCCTCTTTGGTTTGCTCTCATTGCAGCATCACTGGAACTTTGCAGGTTCTGCTGTTGTTACAGTGGCAGATGTTACTCAATGGATATTTCAGCTGAACTTGCTCCTTTTTTTTCCAGTGGTGTGAACTCAAGTAGAAAATCTTTAGGAGAGTTATTTGGTATATAAGATTCCTCATGCTCATAAGCCACAGAATTGAGGTAATAAGGTACATGATTAATTTCATTAATTGTGAAATGCAGGATCTAAGGTTCTAGGACATCTGTGCACACTGCCATTAACTTTTATTTTATATGTAACAGTAGAGAAACAGCTCCACTTTTTATGAAAACCAATAGGAGATGAAGCTAGAAGACTTTTATCAAGATGTGGATTTGTACTGAAGCCACAGGTGTGCCCTGAGGTCCTCCAGAGTGATTACTCTACGTGTTGCTGCAGTGGTTTGCATCAGATGTGGGGACCAGTCGTATTTAGGAAAGAAATCGGTGTAAAATAGAGCTGTGAAAATATGGCTCATCAAATTCTTGGGTCTTGACTTGTGGTGGGTACAGCTGTACACTCTTAATTTTAGCACTTACATTTGATTCCGTTGAAGAGAAAAAGCCTCCTGTCTCAGGTCAAATATGGAAGAAGGCACAGGTTTTTGCACATCCAAAATGTGCAGTGAGGCTTTTTTTACAGTTTGTTTTCTGTCAAAATTGGTCCATTGCCATAGAAGTTTAACCCTGCGTTTAGCTGGGAATTTATTGTAGATCATGTCAAAGGGTTTAGAGACAATTTATAGCTTAAGCAGGAAAAAGGATCTTGAAGTATTTCTGAGCTTTGAATTTCTCCCTCCCACTCAGCTGGTTTTCCAGCCAGAGCATTAGATTTCTTGGGCTTTGCCCCAGTATGTTTGGGTATAAATCTCAAAAAACCTCTTTTAATTAAATGTGTGACTAAGTAATCACACAGTTCTAAAGTACACTGTTTAGGGATGAGCGGATTTCTGTTTAAATCAGGGAAAGCCCAGCTGCTTCTTTCTAGATTTCCAGGAAATTGCTTGAAAAGCTGTGCATTGCTAACATACTATTGCTTACAGGTTGATACATTTTTGCAGAGTACATCCTTTGTACTTAGACTTTCAAATAATCATAGCCTCTTGGTATTTGTGTATTTGTGTGAAGCACTGATGAGAGAGTGTGTTATGATACTTGCTTAAGTTGAGTTGATCAGGTCTGTTTCTGCAATTAAAGATCTGGTCACACGTATCATAGGAATTGATGGTGCTATTGTTGTGCATGGAAGAAGTTTTGGTTTTATTGATTGAGGAACTTTGTACAGTGGTCTTCAGACAAAGGGCCAAGGTTCAATTCTTCTGATATTCTCAGTGTAATCGTGAATATTTTTTTAAAATTTTGTCCCTCATTCTTTGTCATTTTAACTTAAAATCATAGAAGTCTGTTGCTCAAATGTGTTCTGGTGAACCAAAGCATTGTATCTGTTGCTTCAAGCCAGTGAGAAATAGAATTGCTTCTACACACGTCTCATCTGGCATTAGAAAGTGGTTTTTGATGAAGAAACAGCCATTGGAGGTTGTTGGTTTTATTGTTAAATACTTTGACATGCTAACTTTTCAGCTCTGAGGAGTTTTCCCAAGTTTCCTCCATGTATCTAATTACGTGGTTCAGAAATTCCTACATTTTTACACTGAAACATCCAAACAATTTACTGCTGTGTCTGTGACCCCACAGGTCAGAATCTGGTCTGGGATTCACTCCCCACAGTAGCTCAGCGTTGTCCAGAGCTGCAGCTTTGTGTTGCTGAGTTCACTGTGTACAGTATCCAGCATTTTTATAAAAAACTGTGCAAGCTGCACTTTTCTGACCATTCCATGTTTAAATGGGATGTCTAGAGCTGCTTGTTTATCTCTGGCTTGCTTTGTCTCATATTTCTGGTACTTAAAGCACCGCCTCAGTTGTAAAAATTCTGCAGTTTTTGGAGGTCAGATGGTCAAAATCCCAATACTGAACTGTGCTTTATGAGAGACAGTTGTTAGTACAGCTACTCTTACTGGCTCCTCAGAATTGGTTTAAAAAAAAAAAGAAAGAAAATCAAACTCCTAGTATTTAATCACCCAAAGAAGACTAAATTTAGTTTCTGAAGATATATATAGATATATATATATCTGTGGCTTTGGTTATTGTTTCAGATTATGCATCTCTTTTTTTCTTTCCCCAGGGCCGATTACTGGAAATCTCAGCCTAAAAAATTCTGCGATTACTGCAAGTGCTGGATAGCAGACAACAGACCTGTACGATGGTCTATCATACTATGTCCCTTATTTGAAATACTAGCAATTTGAATTACAGGCTTTAAACATCACTTTCTTGATACTAGTCTGTTGGTGCATGAAATTTGTTCTGTAAGAATGCCTTTGTAATACCTCTGGTGCTTAAAATATATTATGTCAGAGCCAGATACCCACATACAAGATGGTGTGTGCTGTTCTCCTTGGCAGTACAGATAAGGACTAAATATCTGACCCTGCTTATTCTTCAAGTTCTGTAACTTAACATTTGGTCTGTCTCGAAACTGTCTGTGCCTCTCCTTCGCTTTCATGTGCAAGTAGAAAGCAAAACCTGGTGTCTGTACTGTTTGTATGTGGTAGGCACAGTACAGCCAGTGCTCTGAGCTCTTAAAGCAGGTTTCTTTGATTTCACACAGCCCACAGAAGCATTGCTGGGTTACAGAAAGGTGTTTCAGACTGGCAGATGCCTTTTGCAGATTACTAGACACATTGATGTCTTCCTTAGCAGTAAGTTCTGCATTCCTGACTGGATGCCAGGGGTACTCCTAGAGCTGAGCTTCCTCTGGCTTACAGTAAGATACCTGATTAGCTCAGTGGACTGCAGGTATCTTCTCCGAGTAAGTGAAGAGAAATCCATGTCAAGGGAGGGATTTGAGCAACTTATGAAGTCTGTCTCTAAACAAGATGAGTCATCCTGGGATGGGCATCCTCTGCACAACAGTTTGTGCAAAGGTCAGGCTTAGGCATCTGACATCTGAACACCCGAATGAGCACAGAGGTTTTTATGTGAGACCCACATCAGAACTGCCACTGTTGCACCTGAGCTTCTGAACACCTCCCACCTACTACTGGCTTCAGTCTTGCTGGCAGCTTTTTGGCTTGCAGACTGTTCTGTTATCCTTAGTTATCCAAATCTCCCACTTTGCCTTTTTTTCCTTCTCTCTCTTTTTCAGATTTTTGAACCTGCAGACTAGTTTAGATTCATGAGATATTTCTGAAGTGTAGCATAATGTAATTAAGGGCCAGTAGCTAATACTTGGAACACTAAATAACCCATATGGTTTTAAAAAGTTTGCATGAGAACAGGGGGGAAAAAAAAATTGTGGTGATATGTGAGAGGATAGCACGAAGAGGGAACCCAGATTCCCTGTTATTTGTCTCTAGCATGTGTGCTGAGCAGTATTATTTGAAAAAAAATCTTATAAATATACTATGAGATTTTATAATTTCTCTGTTGCATATTTCTAGTGTTCCTGTATTCCTATAGCCATCTTAGAGCTGTAGTGTTTGCTGTAAGTGTTCTGAGAAGAGGTTACATTTAGGCTTGTTAAACTAAAATTAGTCACTAAAATTAATTGTTTTTAAGTTGTATAATACATATTACTTTTCTTGGTTTTTTTCTTACTTTGAAGAGCATTGAGTTTCATGAAAGAGGGAAGAATCATAAAGAAAATGTGGCAAAGAGAATTAGTGAGGTAACTCAAATATCTTAATTGCACAAATGCTTATTTTTACTCTCTTTCATTATCTGATTGGTTTAATTTATTCTCTTGCGGCCTTTTTTTGTTGTTTTTTTTTTAGATTAAGAAGAAAAGCTTGGAAAAGGCAAAAGAAGAAGAAAACATGTCAAAAGAATTTGCAGCAATGGAGGAGGCTGCAATGAAAGCATATCAAGAGGATATGAAAAGGCTTGGAATTAAGCCAGGTAGTTCATAGAGCTGCCGAAAGATTAAAGACAGAATTGACAGAATATTGGATAGGAGAGTTTTGTCTTAAATTAGGTCTAGGAGTGAGAGAGGAGGCCTCCAGGACTGTTGCTCATTAAAAAAAAAAAAAANAAAAAAAAAAAAAAGAAAGAAAAAGGAGTGTGCAAATTGCCGGTAGTAGAAGTTGCAGTACAGTGTATTTATAGCTATGGTATCCCCTGATCCATGGAACAATCAATTTTGGAGTAGAAAAATTAAACAATGCATTGACAGAAAGTTAGGCTGTCGTTGGTGCCTTGAATCAGCAGTGCAGCTTCTTTTGATTAATTTTATGTTTCAATTTTGCCAGTTGGAGGCAAAAGTTCCCATGAGTAGGAGAGGCTGGGTTCCCACTGGTGTGAAACAGTGGAGATGAGAATCTCCAGTCAGCTTGCAGCACAGCAAGTACCTTTGTTCTGTACATTGAAGACATATTATCCTTTAAAAACAAGTTTGCAGTTTCACCTGTAGCAGATGTCTTTTTCATAAGTCTTTTTGTTTCTGTTTCATTGTTTAGTTAAACTCATTGGTCCTTATGATTTTTCTCTTTGTTATTCCTCATTTTAAATTTGAATGTTGTTATGATGCTACAGTAGGGGTACAAAGCAACATTCTTTTAATACAGACTTACGTGCTATGAGTATAATACTAATGATTTTCACTCCTAAGTGGAAATACTCATAAGAACAAAGTTTCCTATTTTCTGTTGTGCTAGAGTGACTAATATTTAAGTTCAGAATAGTACTCTTCTTTAAAGGATATTATTTTCTCTAAGATGATGTAGGTTCCAGTTCAACACAGAGTAAAACGCAGAGTAACACAGTGGAAACCAAAGTAAAGAAAGAAAAGAAAGAGAAGAAGGAAAAGAAAGAAAAGAAAAGAAAGACACCTCAGGATGCCTCAATGCCACCAAAAATTGAAACGAAGGAGTGGGTGCAAGGATTATCTCCTGAAGGCTATACATACTACTACAACACAAAAACTGGAGGTAAAAGCTACTGAGGAGCAAGTGCAGATACAAATATTGAATATAAGTGAGAAGAGACCATCTCCATTTTTTTACTTCTCTGCTCTTTCAGTAGTATGCTGTTAATTAAAATGTGAACACTTAGATGGAGTTTTGGTATTTTACATTTGAAACTTGGGTATCCAGAATTTCAGACTGGTTTTGCTGTTGATTAATGATGAAAGAATGCAGTAATTCTGCAGTTTCTGGAAATGTTTGGCCTGCCAGGGGTTGAGTACACAAAGGTAACTGTGTTCTTCCTGAAGAAGCTTTGTGATCAGGAATGTGAAATAAACTGATTGTGTCTTTCCACATTTACAGGATTTATCTGACTTCTCTTGAGGAGCTGCATGTTGATTTACTTTGGAACATAGAAACAACCCTCTTTTATGATTAATGAGAATGTTACAAACTGTTTCGTATAAATTTAAGGATTGATGTTAGTATTTACTGTAGTCTTTCATAATTTAATTTTTTTTTAACCAAAAGTTCTGTATCTCTGTAGTAATAGAGTCTGGAGGGTTGTTAGCTCCAGTAGAGCCAGCTGTAATTATGATACTTTGTTATATTGTTCATACCGTAGTTTGGTCAAGGATTATTCATATTCCAGCGTGGCGTGTATGTATTTATATAATTTGTTTATATGTGTGCACACAGCAGTGTCATATCCTTTAGATCTGTTTTTAGTGAAGATTATTAAATATAAACCAAAGTGAATGATGTGAAATGGGCGAAATGTGCTTTTGTTTTTTAAGAATCACAGTGGGAGAAACCTAAAGGATTCCAAGGCAACTCTCAGAACTCACAAACGGTAATCAAATTATTCATATTTTTCCTTGTCCTTGTAAACACTTAAATAATCTAAGCAATTTGCAAGTCATCTGATTGAGGAAGATAATTTTTTCCTCTTTATCAACTTATGAAAATATAGTTTGAATATGTGGAATCTTTTATGATGAACTGCAGTTTTATTATAGAAATCCTATTTGGCTAAAGTGTCTGTCAAGGGAAGAGAAGTAATTAGGGTGGTTGGGTTCCTGCAGAATATACTTCTTTTATGCTCCAACCCATAAAATTGAAAGGTTTTGGGAAATTCTGAATAAATTCTGTTAAACCTTTTTTGAATGAAATCAATTCATTCAAATTTTAAATTTAAAACTTCAATTTTATTATTTTGATTTTAAAAACTAAATATTACACAGTCGAATATCTAAGGCAGCACTGAGACTGCATTGTCAGGGAGTTGAAAAAACAGAATGCTCATCTTTTTGTGTTTGCTTTACAATACAGTTACATAATAAGTTGTGTTTTTACTTGGTTTCTTACGATCATGGAACCTGTATGCAAGCAATTATTCAGCAAAGTAGTAATTTAGTACATTACTTAATTCTCCTTATTTGCTGCACAGAAAAACTTGCAGAATACTCCAAGGGCAGAAAAATTTCTTATTATGATTAATTGGTTTTCCCATGATACTTATCACTCCAGGAGTTTTGTCCTTCACAGCATTAAAAACAGGATTTTTCCAACACTCCTGTGATGTTACATTTCCCTGTTTTCTAGATAGGTGTCATATATATGCTTTAATTTGACATCAGCTTTGTTGGGTTTGCTAATGTTGCATTTCACACTAGAGTTCAAAAAAAACCTGGTGTTTTCAGAGTGCTTCACTTCACATTCTGTAGCTCTGTATCATCACATTCCGTGCTACTCTGGCTTTCCCATTCCCTTGTCCTGTGGGTTTGCACAACTTGTTAATCAGCACTTCAGCTTTATCTTTCCAGTCAAGACACAGCCTTGCAATATGTAAAATCAGTCTTACTGTAGCCTTCTGCTGAAAGATGTGGTTCTGAAACTAATCTTGGATGGTCCTTGGTACATATTTACCCTGAGAGTGAAATAGTTCAGGCCGTGGGGGCATCAGAGTTTAGGTTAGTGCTTTGGAGGCTTCTTTCCTTGCTATCAGCATTCTGAATAATCAGAAAAAATGCCAATGTGGGGAGAGTAGATTGGGGGGGAGAAGGCACTCCCTTCTTGGCAACAATTTGAAGTTAGCTCATCCAAGCCATATCAGAAGCACACACCTTCAGCTCCCAGTATCTCTAACACCACACAGCTCTATTTTGCCATTCCTCCCTCACCCTGCTCAGTGACTTCCTCCTGTCTTGAGTTATTTTCGTTGTGGCTAAAAACAAGCATTTGATTGCTCCCTTATTTAGTCTGAGCTAAGGATATTGGGTACATTCCAGATCTCTAGCAAGGACTCACTGCCCAGCAATTAAAGGGCACGCTTGGCAGTATGTTTTGCCAGGAGCCCCCCTGGTTTTACAGCACATTAGCTTTTGCTCAGACTTGGAAAAGAGGTGGGAAGAACAAGGTAATGAAGGTGCATGTTGCAGGCTGCCTATAACCAGTTAGACTGACAGTGTGCTTCTTAGTGTTTATGTCATGGGACACTCAGTGTGCCTAGTTTCAGCCTAGATATTGGCTGAAAACCTCTAACCAACAGGTCTACAAATGGTCAGGATCTAATTTTAAAAAAAAAGTTATACTTAAGACTGGGATCTTTTACCCTCTTTATACTTAAAATAAATTTTCCTTTTGCTTCTTTTGTCAAAACCAGCACCCTAAAACTTCTGAGGGCAAAACCTTAAGAAAACATGATTCTGAAGGCTTTTGTGCCTTTGCCTGCTCTGAACCTACCAGTACAATTTTTTGTGTTTACAGAGTGGGTGCAAGAACTTTAACTTCTGATTGTATTGTGTTTTTATTAAAGAAACCCCAAACTTAAGAGTATTAAACAAATACACAGATGTGCAAAAGCCTGTCTGTATATCTCTGTGTACACACACGCATTTATTAATACTAAGATAATGTATGGTGAAGTTGCCCAACACAGAGCTGGCAGTATTGGTATTTAAGGAGCAGGGTAGTAGTTGTGTGTGTAAGAGGGTATGAAAACTGGTTTCTTAAGATGTTAGGGCATGGGTAATGACTGATTATATAGCTGTAGCTGATTGGGAAAAAAAAACCACCAAAACATATCCACAAAGATATACCAGCAAGTTTGGCCACATTTCTTGTTTATTTATTAATCAGTAGGGAAAAAGGGTGCATTGTTGAAATCAGTGCTTTAGTAAAGAAGTAAAATTGTTGGCATGCAAAGTTTGATTCTATAATTATTTGTTGTAATGTTCTGTTTTGGGATACATTTTAATTTATTTGTCTATATTTAAATTTTGATAAAATTTATTGGGTTTTTAATTGTTTTTTTAGTTTTTTGTAGCCGTCACAAAGACCTAAGTCTCCTAGAGAATTTTTTTCAGCTGTCTCCACTAAAGACAATGACACAAGTAGGAAATTACAGCCTCAGGGGTGAATGCTTTAAGAAAACCCAAACTTGTAAAATAGTGGCCTATATAAAAATTTAAACAGTATGGCAACATTTATTATACATTTATTATTATTACCATACTAATTATCCACTGTTTGAGAAATAATTGTGTAGGTGCATTTGCAGTATTTTAAGTTATGGAATTCCATCTCGTTGGAGACAGAGGGAATACTTTCTAACAATGTTAGGAGTTCAAGCTTTAAACCACTAAGATGATCACAGACAAAAAGTACTCAGGGGTTGAACAGACTTAAAAGTGATGCTTTGGCTGATCCCAGAAACTTTTTTTTCATGGGCTCCTGTATCTTTTTCCTAGGGAGCAGAGTGGGTGGAAGGTGTCACTGAAGATGGTCATACCTATTACTATAACACACAAACTGGAGGTAAGAAGAACTTTCTTTCCAGTTAAGCTCTGTTTCAGAAGAGAGGGTTTTCAGAAAAGCTTTTTGTTTTGCAGATAACTGCATTTTTTACTAAGTTTTGTATTTTTTAAGCTGCTGTCTTAGTTGAAATAAAATAGTTGCTTAAGTCAGCACTGGCTTTCTGGCTGCATTGTCAGTTTTTTGTGCATACACTTTTGCTTCAGAGGTTTTCATTTTTACTACGTGTATATTGAAATTACAATTTGGAAACTAGAAGGGGGCAGGATTTTATGTTGACGGGCACATAGAACTAAGAATCTCCTCAACTTTTCCTCTTGCTGACATAGCATTGATAAGAAAGTGGAGAATCTTACCTCCTACTACTTTTCACTTTTTTTCTCCTACATGGGGAACTTTGTGGTAACTCCCTCAGAATAGCATCTGTTTTCTAAATCTATTTGAATCATTTTAAGGTCAATGATGCCTCTCTGGAGAGCAAGTGGTTTTTATGCTGGCTATGAGTTTTCCTTCTGCAGTTGGGTATGAAGTGGCATTGCTAATGATGCCAAGAATAGGGGGGAGGGAAAAAATACCAATCCAAAACCTTTCAGTTTTTCACTGGGCCACTCCCCTGCCCAAATGATTTGCAATTTCTATTGAAAGGGAAAGGAGATGTTAGTTATTTTTAAATATTGCCTTCCAAGTTCAGATACATTTTATGCCTATATCTACTGTTCTTATAAGTACTTCATGGACATATGATACTTGTGAAGAATATATTTCTAATCATCACATTTGGCAGAATTTTGGCTTTTGAGATTTCAAATTGATCCCTCACTTTTATATAGCTGTAAGTAAGTGTCTTGGGAGCTCTTGAAAATTACTTCTCTGTTCTGTTAACAGTAATTCCATCCTCTGACGACAAGACAAAATTTTAACTGGTATAAATAGTTATAAATGTCTCACATCAGACACGTAACTTAGGGGACTGATGGCTCCAGGCTTGGTGCTATGGGTCTGGGAGGCTGCACCTGCTCCACTCTGCATGTGGCACCTGGGAAAGGGAGCTTGCACAGTTACTAACCTGAAGCCAGGTTACAGCAGTACCCTGGGGAGACTGTGCTGTTCATGCCAAGTTATTCATTGGCAGTTTCTTACATCTTTACTCCTTCAAGATACATCTAGGCACTTACATGTTGTGTTGTTTGCAGTTAGGAAAAAGAATAGGGTTTTTTACATTGGAAAGCTTACATAAATTTATAGACTGAAAGTTGGTGTACTTTTGGCTTATTCTTACTAAAACCAGTTTTAAGACCATTGAGTCAACTTTTATTTGAGTATTTCTTTTCAGTATATTTACTGGAATACTACCTCTAAATTGAAAATGAGGATATATGTGTGTGTACATATCCTATATGTACTTCCATGTCTTTTCAGATTGATGTTTGTATTTCCTTGTTTGCTTGAGAGCTCTTTTAATTAGAGACCTAATGTTACTAAGAAAAGTAGCACTAGGAAAGGGTTTAGCTGCCTGGAGACCTGAAGCCTGTTGTTATCATTCTTTACCTTATACTGTCTTTGTAATCAATGAACAGTTCAAATCAAATAGGCACATCTACAGGGCAATTAATTTATTTGTCTGTCCTGTGTAAGGATGAGAGCAGCCACAGTCTTGTGGGTCATGGTTCACTGCGTGTGATGTTTTTTGTAAGAGCTAATTAAAACAAGCTTTATCAACAGTGAACTCAGCTGTCCTGACTCTGTCTCTGCTGGGAAGAAATATTATCTTTCTGATTATGGTTATTGAAACAAACATACCAAACAAAGGCAAAAGCTTTTTGCTAAATTATTTGTTGTATTTTTGCATAAGGTAGCGCTGCTTCTGAAAAGTTATGTTGTCGAGCCAATGACAGATCAAAATGAGGAGCATAAATAATGTGGTTGTTCAAATGTCTTGGACAGTATCCACATGGGAGAAACCGGATGGTTTTGTTCCATCTTCAAATGAGAAGGGTCAGTGTGACAAGCCTGCAGAAACAACGTCTGAATCAGACTCAGAAGATAGTGAGAATGAAGCAGAGAGTTCAGAAACAAACTTGAAGGTAAGTTTTTTTCAGATTTATTTTACATGTATGATCTTACACTAGAAAATTATAACTGAATCTTTCATGTTTTGTGGTAGGCTGTACTTACTGAAATGAGATTAAAACGTGTGACTGAAAGCAAAATTTTGCACTTCTTAATAAAATGAATCTTTATTCAATTATTTGGCTCATTAGTGGCACTGTTCCAGAATAGAAAGCATGATCTTTCCTTCAACACACCAGAAGTACCTTGAATTCTACAAGATATGTGATGTTCTCTGAGAAAGGTCACTGTCATTTCTCTGAAATAATCCACAAAATGGTTTGTATTTCAGCGTGAGGATGACTTCAACCTTTCATTGGTAAATGTGACTGCCATTAGACCTCCAAGGAATGCTTTGGACTGAAAATGGCATGGTTGTTGTTTCCTTATTAGATTGAGAAAAGACATAGCACATAGTACAAAATCTGTATCAATTACATATTTAAAACATAAATTTATAACTTGAGATAAAGGATGTGATAATGTCTCTGGTTGGTTAGATGGTTTCCCTGAAGCTGGTAATTCAGAACAGATAGAGACAGTTTAAATACAAAATGAATTCCTAGACAGGTATTAATTGTTAAACACATATTTCTGTATCACTATGTCATTATAAACTGCTACCAGGTATTAGCAATACGAGTGTGCCTGTGCATGTAAAGAAAGTTGCATGTGAAGTTTTTCCTCTCACTTAGGCTTTGTTAGGCTTTGTTTTCAAATGAGTTTGTAAGTTTGTTAACTTCAGCCTTGGTAGATGGGATTTTCCTGCTTAAATTTCTCGTAACATTTAAGATTTTTTGTCATCTATAAAGCTCAAGAAGAAAAATTTGTAGATTATATCACTATATGAATTTATTGTTTCAAGTTACTCTTGGTTGAAAAGCATGAATAGTAGATAATGACTAGATGATAATATTAGCAAATAAAAGATGTAAAATAAAGCTACATTATGTTTTTATTTAGGCTTTTTTGCTTAAGATGGGTTTTTTCCTCTTTAGAGGAAAGGAGATAATGGTGAAGAATCAGAGGAAGGGAAAAAATCTCCTAAAGCTAAAAAGTTAAGCCCTTATGGGAAATGGAGAGAAGTTAAATCAGAAGAAACCGTGGATAAAGAGGAGAGTACATCGGCTTCCCAAGAAACCTCTAGTGATGAATCCAACAAGACCAACCCTTATGGAAAATGGAAAGCACTTAAGGAAGTAGGGGAAGAACAAGAAGAAGAAGCAGGGTGAGTATCTTTTTACCATCCTTATTTTCATGTTGTTTGCAAGAACTGAAGCTTTTTCCTCTGAATTATGGCAGAATTAGCACAACTGTGATTGCAAATGTTGCCAAAATACAATTCTTTTCACAATGATTATTTTAAATAATAGCTCTCCATTGCAGATAGAGGTGGTGTTTTGGATTTTGTGTAGAAGTTCACCATGAGTACAAAATAAATTGAAATTATTTAAAAATCATAGTCATGCCCTGTTTTTTCAGAGGCTGTGTATCAAATATTTAAATGTTGTTACTCTAAGCTTATGTTCCTTAACCTCATCTCCTTCAACAATCTGATTCAGCTGCCCCAGGAGTTCCTATGATCTCTCTCTCTCTCTCTCTCTTCCCCC